>NC_069399.1:67077298-67129798 GCF_026875155.1 Cherax quadricarinatus | reverse complement strand
GGATGGTGAAAGGTGTGGTGGTGGCAGGGATCGTGGTAGGTGTGGTGGTAGCAGCGATGATGGTATGTGTGGTGGTAGCAGGGATGGTGGTAGGTGCGGTGGTAGCAGGGATGGTGGTAGGTGTGGTGGTAGTGGGATGGTGGTACGTGTGGTGGTAGCAGGGATGATGGTAGGTGTGGTGGTAGCAGGGATGGTGGTAGCAGGGCTGGTGGTGGGTGTGGTGGTAGCAGGGATGGTGGTAGAAGGGATAGTGGTGGCAGGAATGGTGGTAGGTGTAGTGATAGCAGGGATGGTGGAAGCGGGGATGGTAGTGGCACGGATGATGGTAGGTGTGGTGGTAGCAGGGATGGTGGTAGCAGTGAAGGTCTTAGCAGGGATGGCGGTAGCAGGGTTGGTGGTAGCAGGGATGGTGGTAGCAGTGAAGGTCTTAGCAGGGATGGCGGTAGCAGGGTTGGTGGTAGCAGGGATGGTGGTAGGAATGGTAGTAGCAGGGATGGTGGAATCAGGTACCGTGGTAGCATTGATCGTGGTAGCAGCGATAGTGGTAGCATGGATGGTGATAGGTGTTATGGTAGCAGGGAGGGTGGCAGCAGAGATAGTGGTAGCAAGGAGTGTGGTAGCAGGGATGGTGGTAGGTGTGGTGGTGGCAGGGATGGTGGTAGGTGTGGTGGTGGCACGGATGGTAGAAGGTATGATGGGAGCAGGAGTGATAGTAGGTGTGGTGGTAGCAGGGATGGTGGTGGCAGGGATGGTGGTAGCACGACTGGTGGTCGGTGTGGTTGTAGCACAGATGGTTGTGGCAGGGGTGGTGGTAGGTGTGGTGGTATTAAGGATGTTGGTAGCAGGGATGGTTGTGGCACGGTTGATGGTAGGTGTAGTGGCAGCAGGGATGGTGGTTGCAGGCTGGTGGTGGGTGTTTTTGTAGCAGGGATGGTTGTGGCATGGGGTGGTGGTAGGTGTGGTGGTAGTAGGCACGTTGGTAGCAGGGATAGTTGTGGCACGGATGGTGGTAGGTGTAGTGGCAACATGGATCGTAGTACAAGGGCTGGGGTTGGGTGTGGTTGTAGCAGGGATGGTTGTGGCAGGGGTGGTGGTAGGTGTGATGGTAGTAGAGATGTTGGTAACAGGGATGGTTGTGGCATGGATTGTGAAAGGTGTGGTGGCAACAGGGATCGTGGCACCAGGGCTGATGGTATGTTTGGTGGTAGCAGGGATGGTGGAAACAGCGATGGTTATAGGTGTGGTGGTTCCAGGGCTGGTGGTAGTAGGGATGGTGGTAGGTGTGGTGGTACCAGAGATAGAGGTAGCAGCGATGGTGTAGGTGTGGTGGCAGCAGGGATGGTGGTAACAGGGATAATGGTATGTGTGGTGATAGCAGGGATGATGAAAGCAGGAATGATGGTAGGTGTGGTGGTAGCAGGGATGGTGGTAGCAGCGATGGAGTTAGCAGGGATGGTGGTAGCAGCGATAGAGGTAGCAGGGATGGTTGTAGGTGTGGTGGTAGTAGGGATGGTGGTAGGTATGGTGATAGCAGGGATGGTGGTAGCATATAGGTGGTAGATGTGGTGGTAACAGGGATTGTGGCAGCAGGGATGGTGGTAGGTGTGGTGGTGGCAGGGATGGTGGTAGGAATGGTGGTAGCAGAGATGACGGTACGTGTGATGTTAGCAGGGATGGTGGTAGGAGGGATAGTGGTGGCAGGAATGGTGGTAGGTGTGGTTGTAGCAGGGATGGTGGAAGCAGTGATGGTGTTAGGTGTGGTGGTAGAAATGATGGTGGAAGGTGTGGTTGCAGCAAGAATGGTGGTAGCAGGGCTGCTGGTGGGTGTGGTGGTAGCAAGGATGGTGGTAGGAATGATGGTGGTAGCAGGAATGGTAGTAGGTGTGCTGGTAGCAAGGACGGTGGAAGCAGGGGTGGTGGAAGCGGCGATTGTGGTAGGTGTGGTTGTAGCAGGGATGTGGTAGCAAGGATAGTGGTAGCAGAGATGGTAGTAGGTGTGGAGGTGGCATGGATGGTGGTAGCAGCGAGGATGGTAGCAGGGATGGTGGTATGTGTGGTGGTAGCAGGAACGGTGGTAGTAGGGATGGTGGTAGGTGTGATGATAGCAGGGATGGTGGTAGGAGGGATGGTTGTAGGTGTGGAGGTAGCAAGGAGTGTTGTAGCAGGGATGGTGGTAGGTGTGGTGGTAGCAGGGAAGGTTGTAGTTGTGGTAGTAGCAGGGATGGTGGTAGCTGGGATGGTGGTAGCAGGGATTATGGTAGGTGTGGTGGTAACAGGGATAATGGTAGCAGCGATAGTGGTAGGTGTGATGGTAGCATGGATGGTGGTAGAAGGGAGGGAGGTAGGTGTGGTGGTAGCAGGGATGGTGGTAAAAGCGATGGAGGTAGCAGGGATGGTGGTACGTGTGGTGATAGCAAAGACGGTGGTAGCAGAGAAGTGGTAGGTGTGGTGGTAGTAGGGATGGTGGTAGGTGTAGAGGTGGCAGGGATTGAGGTAGATGTGGTGGTAGCAGGGATGGTGGTAGCAGGGCTGGTGGTGGGTGTGGGGGTAACAGGGATGGTGGTAGGTGTGATGGTAGCAGGGATGGTGGTAGCAGATAGTTGGTAGGTGTGGTGGTAGCAGGGATTGTGGTAGCAGGGATGGTGATAGGTGTGGTGGTGGCAGGGATGGTGGTAGGTGTGGTGGTAGGAGGGATGATGATAGAAGCGATTGTGGTAGCAGGGATGGTGGTAGATGTGGTGGTAGCAGGGATGGGGATAGCAGGGATGGAGGTAGGTGTGGTGGTAGCAGGAATGGTGGTAGGTGTGGTGATAGCAAAGATGGTGGTAGCAGAGAGGTGGTAGATGTGGTGGTAGCAGGGATGGTGGTAGGTGTGCTGGTGGCACGGATGGAGGTAGGTGTGGTGGTAGCAGGGATGGTGGTAGCAGGGCTGGTGGTGGGTGTGGTGGTAGCAGTGATGTGGTAGGTGTGATTGTAGCAGGGATGGTGATAGCAGATAGGTGGTAGGTGTGGCGGTAGCAGGGATTGTGGTAGCAGGGGTGGTGATAGGTGTGGTGGTGGCAGGGATCGTGGTAAGTGTGGTGGTAGCAGCGATGATGGTATGTGTGGTGGTAGCAGGAACGGTGGTAGGTGTGGTGGTAGCAGGATGGTGGTAGGTGTGGTGGTAGCAGGGATGGTGGTAGGTGTGGTGGTAGCAGGATGATTGTAGATGTGGTGGTAGCAGGGATGGTGGTAGCATGGCTGGTGGTGGGTGTGGTGGTAGCAGGGATGGTGGTAGAAGGGATGGTGGTGGCAGGAATGGTGGTAGGTGTGGTGGTAGCAGGGATGGTGGTAGGTGTGGTGGTAGCAGGGTGATTGTAGGTGTGGTGGTAGCAGGGATGGTGGTAGCAGGGCTGGTGGTGGGTGTGTTGGTAGCAGGGATGGTGGTAGAAGGGATGGTGGTGGCAGGAATGGTGGTAGGTGTGGTGGTAGCAGGGATGGTAGAAGCGGGATTGTGGTGCACGGATGATGCTAGATGTGGTGGTAGCAGTGGATGGTGTAGCAGTGAAGGTCTTAGCAAGGGATTGGTGGTAGCATGGGTTGGTGGTAGCAGGGATGGTGGTAGGTGTGCAGGTAGCAGGGATGATGATAGAAGCGATTGTTGTAGCAGGGATGGGGATAGCAAAGATGGAGGTAGGTGAGGTGGTAGCAGGGATGGTTGAAGGTGTGGTGGTAGCAGGAATGGTGGTAGGTGTGATGAAAGCAAAGATGGTGGTAGCAGAGAGGTGGTAGGTGTGGTGGTAGCAGGGATTGTGGTAGAAGGGACGGTGATAGGTTTTTGGTGGCAGGATCGTGGTAGGTGTGGTGGTAGCAGCGATGATGGTAGTGTGGTGGTAGCAGCGATGATGGTAGGTGTGGTGGTAGCAGGGATGGTGGTAGGTGTTGTGGTAGCAGGGATGGTGGTAGGTGTGGTGGTAGCAGGGATGACGGTAGGGTGGTGGTAGCAGGGATGTGGTAGCAGGGCTGGTGGTGGGTGTGGTGGTAGCAGGGATGGTGGTAGAAGGGATAGTGGTGGCAGGAATGGTGGTAGGTGTGGTGGTAGCAGGGATTGTGGTAGTAGGGATGGTGATAGGTGTTTTGGTGGCAGGGATCGTGGTAGGTGTGGTGGTAGCAGCGATGATGGTATGTGTGGTGGTAGCAGCGATGATGGTAGGTGTGGTGGTAGCAGGATGGTGGTAGGTGTTGTGGTAGCAGGGATGGTGGTAGGTGTGGTGTAGCAGGGATGACGGTAGGTGTGGTGGTAGCAGGGATGGTGGTAGCAGGCTGGTGGTGGGTGTGGTGGTAGCAGGGATGGTGGTAGAAGGGATAGTGGTGGCAGGAATGGTGGTAGGTGTGGTGGTAGCAGGGATGGTGGAAGCGGGGATGGTGGTGGCACGGATGATGGTAGGTGTGGTGGTAACAAGGATGGTGGTAGCAGTGAAGGTCTTAGCAGGGATGGTGGTAGCAGGGTTGGTGGTAGCAAAGATGGTGGTAGGTATGGTGGTAGCAGGGATGGTAGAATCAGGTACGGTGGTAGCATTGATCGTGGTAGCAGCGATAGTGGTAGCATGGATGGTGGTAGGTGTGGTGGTTGCAGGGAGGGTGGCAGCAGAGATAGTGGTAGCAAGGATTGTGGTAGCAGGGATGGTGGTAGGTGTGGTGGTGGCAGGGATGGTGGTAGGTGTGCTGGTGGCACGGATGGTGGAAGGTATGATGGGATCAGGAGTGATAGTAGGTGTGGTGGTAGCATGCATGGTGGTGGCAGGGATGGTGGTATCAGGACTAGTGGTGGGTGTGGTTGTAGCAGGGATGGTTGTGGCAGGGGTGGTGGTAGGTGTGGTGGTATTAAGGATGTTGGTAGCAGGGATGGCTGTGGCACGGTTGATGGTAGGTGTAGTGGCAACATGGATTGTGGTACAAGGGCTGGGGTTGGGTGTGGTTGTAGCAGGGATGGTTGTGGCAGGGGCGGTGGTAGGTGTGGTGGTAGTAGGCATGTTGGTAGCAGGGATAGTTGTGGCACGGATGGTGGTAGGTGTAGTGGCAACATGGATTGTGGTACAAGGGCTGGGGTTGGGTGTGGTTGTAGCAGGGATGGTTGTGGCAGGGGATGGTGGTAGGTGTGATGGTAGTAGAGATGTTGGTAGCAGGGATGGTTGTGGCACGGATGGTGATAGGTGTGGTGGCAACAGGGATCGTGGTACCAGGGCTGATGGTATGTTTGGTGGTAGCAGGGATGGTGGAAACAACGGTGGTTATAGGTGTGGTGGTAGCAGGGCTGGTGGTAGTAGGGATGGTGGTAGGTGTGGTGGTAGCAGAGATAGAGGTAGCAGCGATGGTGTAGGTGTGGTGGCAGCAGGGATGGTGGTAGCAGGGATAGTGGTATGTGTGGTGATAGCAGGGATGATGAAAGCAGGAATGATGGTAGGTGTGGTGGTAGCAGGGATGGTGGTAGCAGCGATAGAGGTAGCAGGGATGGTGGTAGGTGTGGTGGTAGTAGGGGATGTGGTAGCAAGGATGGTAGCAGGGATGGTGGTAGGTGTGGTGGTAGCAGGGATGGTGGTAGCATGGTGGTAGCAGAGATGTGGTAGGTGATTGGTGGATGGTGGTAGGAGGGTAGTCAGGATGGTGGTAGGTGTGGTGTAGCAGGGATGGTGGTAGAGGGATGGTGTAGGTGTGGTGGTAAGCAGGGATGTGAGGAAGGTGTGGTGTAGCAAGTAATGGTGGTAGCAGGGTGTGGTAGGTGTGGTGGTAGCAGGATGGTGGTAGGGGATGGTGTGCAGGATTATGTAGTGTGGTGGTAAAGGGATGTGGTAGCAGCGATAGTGGTAGGTGTGGTGGTAGCAGGGATGGTGGTAGGTGTGATGGTAGCAGGGATGGTGGTAGGTGTGATGGTAGCATGGATGGTGGTAGAAGGGATGGAGGTAGGTGTGGTGGTAGCAGGGATGGTGGTAAAAGCGATGGAGGTAGCAGGGATGGTGGTAGGTGTGGTGATAGCAAGAATGGTAGTAGCAGGGATTGTGGTAGTGCAGGGATGGTAGTAGCAGGAATTGTGGTAGCAGGGATGAGGTACCATGGATGGTGGTGGGTGTGGTGGTAACAGGAATGGTGGTAGCAGGGCTTTGTTTGGCTGGGATGGTGGTAGGTGTGGTGTAGCAGGGGTGGTGGTATTTGTGGTGGTAGCAGGGATACTGGTAGCTGGATGGTGTTTGGTGTGGTGGTAACAGGAATGGTGGTAGCAGGGATGGTTGTGGCAGGATGGTGGTAGGTGGGATTGTAGCAGGGATTGTAGTAAGTGTGGTGCTAGCAGGGATGGTGGTAGCAGGGATGGTGGTACCATGGATTGTGGAGGTTGTGATGGTGGTAGGTGTTGTGGTAGCAGGCATGGTGGTATCAGGGATAGGAGTAGGTGTGGTGTTAGCAGTGATTTTTGTAGGTGTGGTGGTTGCAGGGATGGTGATAGGTGTGGCGGTGGCAGCGGCAGCGGCAGCAGCAGCAGCAGCAACAGCAGCAGCAGCAGCAGCAGCAGGAAGCAGCAGGAAGCAGCAGGAAGCAGCAGCAGCAACAGCAAGCCGCAGCAGCAGCAATAGTTACCATATTTTGCGGCGAGCAAGACGCTCTAGTATCCAGGGCACCTCACTCCCCTCAGTTCTGATTGCCTAAATTTTGGGAAGAAGATAAATGGTACTTCGGCTTCCAAGACGCTAGGTCAATTTTCAAGATACATTTCGGGAAAAAAATAGCGTCTTCGAGTCCCTAAAATATAGTAAATTAGAAATAGTTTTCAGTTTATCCTGCGTCGTTCCTCACCAAGGCAGAGTGACCCACAAAAAAGGAAACACTGACCATCATTCATTGAACAGCTGTCTTGCTCGAAGTGCTCAAACATCCGAGTTTAAAAATTCATAGGACTTTCTGACCTGTAGCATCCCCAGCCTCCCTTCAGAGTGCAGGTGCTGTACTTGCCACCTCCAGCGCTCATGTCTGGCTAACTGATTTCCCTAAATTCTTTCATAAATGTCACCTTGCTCACACTCCAACAGCACGCCAAATCCTTGTCTATACTCTCCTCAAGCTTAGGCTCTCATATACACTCAAGTTGGAGCTATTACCAATTATAACGTCCTTCACATCCTCCCTCCAACCCTTCCAGGGACGACCCCTATCTCATCTATCTCTTCCACCTAGATTTATACTCCGTTCTTGATCAGAGCACACCTCAGAAATCCCTTCTCAGCTCTCTGAATTTTCTTTACTGACCCCGCATCATCTTCCAATTTTTGTGATTGGAATTACGTTAATAAATTTCTCACACCACACACTGCCCTCAAACATGACATGTTCACGTTCTCCATTCCATGCTTCACACCCATCGTATTCCAGTCTTACCACCATTCTACTCAGGTACATTCCCATATACGTTTTTCTTGAAGCCGATGCCTCCACACACCTCCCACCTTTTTTTTCTTCATCAGTTCCACGGTTCTCACAGTCTCTCACAGATCAAACTGCCGACATGTCCACTCCCAAATGGCTAATAAATTCACTTCCCTGAAATAAGTTCTTTAATGCTTTATTTCCTATTTTTTCTTTTACTCTGCCATATGTAGGACGCCTGTATTATGTAACATAATTATTATTTAGGACACCTGCCTTATGTACCATACATGTGTTACGTTGCACACCTGTGTTATTTAACTCACCTGAGTGATCATGCGCACCCTGAGTTATGAATCACAAGTACGTTACTGAACACACCTGTGATATTCAGCACACCCATGTTACGTAGCAGTCCTGTATTATCAAGCAGGTGCTGGACCTGTAACTTGTTGTGATACAAGTGTAGCGGAATACTAATTGGGTAGGGGAGGAGGGGAAAAATTGAGGAAGGGGAAGAAGAGAAGGATAACGAGGAGGAGGAGAAAGAAAAAGAAGAGGAGGAGGAGAAGGAGGAGGAGGAGGAAAAAAAGTAAAAGATGAAGGGAAAATAAAGAGACACTGGAGGTGAAGACAAATACAAATATTGGTGTCAGTACATGACAGAATAATGATGTTAGGACATGACACAAAATTTACCATCTCTGTCAAGACAGTCGTGCTGAGAGTGTGTGTCACCACCAGCCACCTCCACCCTATATTAGGACGACAGTGTCAGCTACAGTGTGTCACCACCAGCCACCTCCACCCTATATTAGGACGACAGTGTCAGCTACAGTGTGTCACCACCAGCCACCTCCACCTATATTAGGACGACAGTGTCAGGTACAGTGTGTCACCACCAGCCACCTCCACCCTATATTAGGACGACAGTGTCAGGTACAGTGTGTCACCACCAGCCACCTCCACCCTACATTAGGACGACAGTGTCAGCTACAGTGTGTCACCACCAGCCACCTCCACCCTATATTAGGACGACAGTGTCAGGTACAGTGTGTCACCACCAGCCACCTCCACCCTATATTAGGACGACAGTGTCAGCTACAGTGTGTCACCACAGCCACCCCACCCTAATTGGACGACATGTCACTACAGTGTCACCGCCAGCCACCTCTACCCTACATTAGGACGACAGTGTCAGGTACAGTATATCACCATCAAAGTCACTGTCGGCTCTTACCTTCAGCACAAGACTTCCCTCTCAACTCTTCTTCCCCCAGGAAAATCTTCCTTTCAGCTTAATTTCCTCAACCCATTTTCCCCTCGCTTCAAGTTCCCTCCCACTCACACCACCACACACACACACGACACCACACACACACACACACACACACACAACACACACACACACACACACACACACACACACACACACACACACACACACACACACACACACGAATTTAAGTCATTCCTTCAGCACAAAATGGTGAAATGTTTTTTTTAATTGCTATTTTTTCCCTCTTGGCATCAGATGCACAGCGACGCTTCCTGGCCAGACGGAAGTAGTGTGATAAAATTATCGACGTCTATCAAATGAGGTATCGACCCAAGCCTCAGGTATTAATTAACTCGACATCTTTTTTTTCCTCCAGAAGAGGAGTAGAATATATTTACGTATGTCAGCAAGAGTTCCCTTGAAATGTTGCATCTTTAATATTATATAAACTCTTCACCCGGTTAGTCTATATCTAGCGTTTTTTTTTTTTGGGGGGGGGGATGCAATTGAAAATGTGCACTTAAGCTTTTATAGCACGCACAATGGAGGTTTTTTATACGTGCCTATTCAGTTTTGAATGTATTTTTTCAACTGCTTTAGAAAAAATTGCATTGTATGGAAAAACTTTATAATAGAATTTACGATATATTAATTTTCCTAGCGAATAAATATAATCTTTAAAAGATAATATTCTTATGAAGAACGATAATGATATGTAACCATAAAATATGTAAAGGGAAGAGACATGAATTTATAAATCAAGTTTATAAATAGCTTCTGCATCTTTTTTTTTTTAACGAGCAAACATATATCTAAATTTCAACTCTATTGAAAATGATTGTATATTTTTTCTCAGTTCATTGCATACGAGTGATCAATATATTTTCGTCACTGCACTGAGGAGACAGGAAGGAGAGATTCATGGTACTGGTTCAGTGTATTGGAACCTCTGAGACGACGGTGGTGTACAAAGCCATCATGGAAAATAGATTTTGAAAAACAGTTCACAACTCACAGACTGAGAGAAATATCCAGACGAGGTGAAGAATTAGACACATGTGCAACACCTGGGTATCTGTACCTGTAGACGTTTCGCCATCCAATGGCTTTATCAATATGCTCCAGACGAAGTTCTTGACCGAAATGTCGTTCAAATATTTGTATCCGATTTGAGGGTTAGTTAAGGATTGTTTCAGCCATGGTATAGGGACTTATTTAATTCTTTAAGAAAAATTTTAAAGACCATGGATAACGCGAGTGCCTAACCATCATTGACTTCTAGAGTCGCAGGTCCTCCTGTAATATCGACCTGTGAAGGCCATCCAGGATTTCCTCAGAGTTCGTGAATCATTCTCAAGCACAATATTTAGCGTAATCATGGAAAATCAAGGTTAGTAGTTGCTCATGGCACATCAGAATTTGCAGACCTTGTTTTAACATCAGAAATGAATGCCCTCAGGAAACACTAGTCGATGGGTCTTTTGAAATACTTGCAGGCGTAAACTATAGTAGAACACGAGAAAGTGAGGGAGGAGTCTTGTGGGAAAGGAGGTTCATCGCAGACCTGGAACTATCTGTAAGACAGTCAAGCGGTTCACGTACAAGTAGTGAAGCTTCCGTTCACCTTTAACCCATGGGCTATGCGAGTCTCCGTGACCGAGGAGTCTACCTGCTCTCCGCTACCATTTTGGTAAAGGAGGTAGAGTCTCGGTCGAGTGGTTGTCAAGTGAGGGACAACAACAAACAGGTAAAGTTAGCGAGGAAGCAGGCTGACTGAGTAGCTGCTGCTGATTGGTAGTTACCGGAAGCACCTCGTTTAGATGGCACTGATGAAACGTGTTTAGCAAGATGATGCCTGGAGTACTAGGAAGATATTTTCTCTGTTTATTCCAGGCCTGTTGTTAATTTGATGAGATTAGTTGGTGATAACGTTTCTGCAAACTTCGTAGACTTGCAAGGTTTATAGGTTTGTCACAGGATATTTCTCCCCCCCCTCTCTCTCTCTCTCTCTTTCCCTCCCATCCACACACTCCCTCTTTCTCAATTTCGCAATAAGAGCTTCATCCCTTGGATTAAAGCCGTATGGATTTTTCTTTAGGCAGTTATGCTTCCGGTTAGCTTTCAAATACCTGGTTGAAATTCATCTTGTGGGCAGACGGTTGGCTAGTGTTTTAACATCTATTATCCAGACCCGTCGAGAGCTGAAAAAAACTTACTGTATACTCTCGTGTACCGAAAAATATGCAGGTGTCGAGACTGTTTTTATTTGTGTTTTCTGAGGGGGGGGGATGTTTTTCAAAGAAGTGACGAAGGTCCTGGATGGACCCCTCTATCAAGCGAAGATGGTCCTGGATGGCCCTCTCTATCAAGTGACGCGGGTCCTGGATGGCCCTCTCTATCAAGTGACGAGGGTCCTGGATGGCCCTCTCTATCAAGTGACGAGGGTCCTGGACGGTCCCCCTTTATTAAGTGACTAGAGTCATGGATGGTTCTTTCTGTCAAGTGACGGGGGTCCTGGATGGACTGTTGCTGATGAACAGAGGAACTGAATACTTCCTGAGGGCCAAACAAGAGTCAAGATACTAGCAGCAGTTCAGTGGGAAGCCTTGGATGAGGCACTGACCACTTCTCACTGCTCGATGAACACTCCAGACATGCCGTAAGATTTTTATTACACTTGGTACTAAATTTTCCGATCCATTTTTTCAGTTGCATTTGCATGTGCACAAAGGCCCCCTCCCCCCCCCCCATGATGTCACATTCAGTATTATTTAAAAATATTTTCGAAAATCCCAGTTATTTAAAAAACAATACTGCCAGACTGTTGAATAGAGTTCGTCGTTATAGCAAGCCAGACAATGAAAAAAAGAAATATTTACGGGAAATTGTTTAAAAAGGTAAAATAATAGGGGGAAAGGTTTAATTTCACAAATGTATACGAAAAATTGTTTAAATTTACTCGGCCCTGCCCCATCCCAAAAATTTTTCGAGGGGGAATATGATTTAGTTTTTTGGGATTTCCATTTTGACAGCTTTGCTTCTGGGGTTAAAAAGGATTGGGGAGAGTTTGTTTGGGTACCCAGCCATAAACCCAAAAAATAAATTTTTTATCACCCCCCAACAATTCAGCCCAATAATCTACAAGACGTTTTAAAATTTCCCTCTAAATCTTCCCTGTTGATAACTGAAAATATCACAAAATAAAATCTGCGGCATTAAAAATTGTTCTATTATTATTTTAAGAAATTTTAGTTGTTTTATTATTCCGAGTTTTATTTTTTATTTTGTTTTACTAGTGATATGTATTGTTGGGATTTTAATATTTGGTCATTTAAGGTGCAAATAGTGACAAATGTATATGAATGAGATACTTTAAATGTTATGCAATCCAGTTAATGATTTAATTTTTTTTTCTTCTTTTCCCCCAAACCAAAGGACCAAAGGGCCCTTCCCTCTAAAATGCTAATTCTTCCCATGCTAATGATCCATGTTTTGTCGATTCAGACCCCCATGTTTTCTCTTATGATTCCAATTTAGATCCGGTGTATAGAAAAAGGCCTCTTGCATCAGTGTATATGGCTTTGATGCAAAATTAAATTCTGATGCAAATTAAATTCTGAGTGCTATATTGACTTCTGAGGCATAGGGCTTCTGAGTGCTTATTTTTTTCAGTGCTATATTGATTCTGAGGCTATATTGATTTTCTGAAGCTATATTGATTCTGATGCTAATTGATTCTGAGTGCTAAAATTAAAATTCGAGGCAAATATTGCTTTAGGATATATTATTTCTGATGCTATATTCTTCTGAGTGCTATATTGCTTCTGAGTGCTAAAAAGACTTCTATCTATATTGCTTCTGATGAATGACTTCTGATGCTAATTGACTTCGAGTGCTATAGACTTCTAGGCTATTTGATTTCTGAGTGCTATTTTTGCTTCTAGTGCATATTGCTTTGATGCTATATTGATTTCTGAGTGCTATTTGACTTCTAGGCTAATTGACTTCTGATGAATTGACTTCTGAGTGCTATATTGATTTTCTAGTGCTATATTGACTTCTGAGTCTATTGATTTCTATGTATATTGTTTCTAAAGGGCTAAAAATTGACTTCTGAGTGCTAATTTGACTTCTGAGGCTAAAATTTGACTCTAGTGCTATTGTTTCTGAGGCTATATTGATTTCTAGGCTAATTGACTTCGAGGCAATTGACTTTGAGTGCTACATTGACTTCTGAGTGCTATATGACTTCTGGTGCTATATTGACTTCTGATGCTATTTTGACTTCTGATGCTAAGGCTTTTCTGATGTAATTGACTTCTGAGTGCATATTGACTTCTGAGGCTATATTGCTTCTGAGTGCATTTGACTTCGAGTGCTAATGCTTCTGAGGCTAATTGACTTCTGATGCAAATTTTGCTTCTGATGCTAATGATTCTGATGTAATTGATTTCTGATGCTAATTGACTTCTGAGTGCTAATAAATTTCGATTGCCTACATTGACTTCTGAGTGCAAATTTTGACTTCTGATGCCTATATTGACTTTGAGTGCTATAATGACTCTGAGCAAATAAACTTCTGATGCTAATTGACTTCTGAGTGCAATTTTGCTTCGATGCTAATGGATTTCTGATTGCTAATTGACTTTCTTTGCTATTTTGACTTCGAGTGCTAATGCCGATGCAAATTTGACTTTAGTGTTTAAAAAATTGACTTCTGATGCTAATGACTTCTGAGTGCAATTTTGATTTCTAGTTATATTACTCTGAGTGCATTTTGACTTCTAGTCTATTTTGTTTCTGAGTGATATTGCCCCTTCCCAGGTATTTTTACTTCTAGTGCTATATTGACTTCTGAGTGCTTTTGATTTCCTGAGTGCATTTTGATTTCCCGATGCTATATTGATTTCTATGCTATATGACTTCTGAGTGCAAATTTGACTTCTGAGTCAAAATTAATCTGAGTGCTAATTGACTTCTAGTGCTAATTGCTTCTGAGCTAATTGACTTCTATGCTATATTGACTTCTGAGGGCTAATTTTGATTTCTGAGTGCATATTGACTTCTGAGTGCTATTTGATTTTCTGAGTGCAATTGACTTTGATCTATATAGACTTCTGAAGCTTTTTTTTGACTTCGAGTGCAATTTTACTTCGAGTGCTATATTGCTTAGTGCTATATGACTTCTGGTGCTATATTGATTTCTGGGGCTATATTGACTTCTGAGTGCTATATGACTTCTGATCAATTGATTTCTGATGCATATTGACTTCTGAGTGCTATATGACTTCTGAGTGCTATATTGACTTCTGAGTGCTATTGAATTCGAGGCATTTTGACTTCTGAGGCTAAAATGTTTCTGGTGCTATATTGACTTCTAGGCTAATTGACTTCTAAGGCATATTGACTTCGGGTTCTATATTGACTTCGAGTGTATATTGACTTCTGATTCAAATTTTAAAAATTCGAGTCAATTGACTTCTGAGGCATTTTTGACTTCTGAGTGTTTAAAATTGTTTTCTATGCTATATTGACTTCTAGTGCTAATTGACTTCTGATGCTATATGACTTCGAGTGCTAATTTGACTTCTGAGTGTATATTGACTTCGAGTGCTATATTGACTTCTGTGCTTTTGATTTCTGAGTGCTAATTGACTTCTGAGTGAAAATTTTGACTTCTGATGTATATTGACTTCTGAGTGCTATATTGACTTCTGAGTGCAAATTTTGACTTCTGATTGCTATTTTGACTTCAGAGCTAATTGACTTCTGAGGCATATTGACTTCTGATGCTAATTGACTTGTGCTAAAAAGATTTCTGAGTGCAAATAGACTTAGTGCTAATGACTTCTGAGTGCTATTTTGACTTCTGATGCAATTTTGACTTCCTGATTTCAAAATTGCTTTAGGCATATTGACTTCTGGTGCTATATTTGACTTTTTGAGTGTTATTTTTAACTTCTAGTGCTATTTGCTTCTGATGCTAATTACTTTTTGGGCTATTTTAACTTCTGAGGCATTTTTACTCTGGTCTATATTGATTTTTTTCTAGTCTATATGATTCTTATGCTTATTGACTTCTGAGTGCTAAAATTGACTTCGGGTGCAATTACTTCTGAGTGATAATTGACCCCCTGAGGCTAATTGTTTGGTGCTAAAATGACTCTGAGGCTAATTGACTTCTGAGCAAAAATTTGACTCTGAGTGCAAATGATTTTCGGGTGTTTTTGATTCTGATTGCTTTTAATGACTTCTGGGCTATTTTGATTGAGTGTTATTTTATTTCTGATGCTTTTTTGACTTCGAGTGCTAAATTAAACTTCTGGGGACTAAATTGACTTCGGTGCTATTTTGACTTCTGAGTGCTATATTGACTTCTGATGCTAATTGACTTCGATGCAAAATTTACTCTGATGCTATATTGCCCCTTTTCTGAGTGCTAATTGATTCTGATGCTATTTTGATTCTGAGCTAATTGAATTCTGGGTTTTTGATTTCTGAGTGATATTGACTTCTGAGTGCTAATTATTTCTGAGTCATATTACTTCTGAGAGCTAAATTATTTTGATTTTATATTACTTCATGCATATTGACTTCTGATGCTATATTAATTTCTAACTATTTACTCTGATGCTTTTGACTTTTTAGTGCTATTTTGCTTCTATGCTATATTGATTTCAGGATATTGCCTTCTAGTGCTAATTAAACCTAGGCTAATTGATTTCTGAGTGCAAATTTTATTTCTGAGAGCATAGGGCTTCTGAGTGTTATTTTTGATTTCTAGTGCTATTTGACTTCTGATGCTATTTTGACTTCTGAGTGCTAATTGACTTCTAGTGCTATAGCTTCTGAGTCTAATTGACTTCGATGCATATTGACTTTGAGGCATATGATTTCTTAGTGTATTTTGACCGAGTGCTAATTGACTTCTGATCAATATTGACTTCTGAGTGCTATTTTGATTTCTGAGTGCAAATTTTTGACTTCTGAGTCATATTGCTTCGAGTGCTATATTGATTTCTAGTGCATATTACTTCTGATGCTATATGACTTCTGATCTAAATTGTTTCTGGGGGCAAATTTGACTTCTAAAGGCTAATTGACTTCTGAGTGCTAATTGACTTCTGAGTGCAATTTATTTTCTGACTATATTACTTTTTAGTGTTATTTTGACCTGATTTCAAATTTTTACTTCGATCAATTGTTCTGATGCTAATTACTTCGAGTGCTATTTTTGACTCTGATGTTTAAATGTTTTCAAGGCTATATTGACTTCTGAGTGCATATTGACTCTGATTCTAAATGACTTCGATGCTACTTGACTTCTGATCTACATTGACTCTGATGCTTATGCTTCTGATGCTAATTGATTTCTGATTCTATATTGATTTCTGGTGCAAAAATTTTTTGACTTCGGGAGTTTAAAATTAACTTTGATTGCTAATTGACTTCTGATGCAAATTGACTTCATTTTAAAATTTTACTTCGATGCTATATTGACTTCTGACTGCTCTTGTTTTTCTGATGCAAATGACTTCTGAGTCAATTTTGCTTCTGAGGCTATTTGACTCTGAGTCATTTTTACTCTATCAATTGACCGATGCTATATTGATTTCGGGGCTATTTGACTCTGATCTATTTTTGACTTCTGATGCTATATGACTTCTAGTGAAAATTTTGCTCTGAGTGCTATTGATTTTCTGAGGCTATTTTGCTTTCTTTGAGGCAAATTACTTCTGAGTGCTATTTGACCTTTGGGCCTATATGACTTCTGATGCTTTATTGACTTAGGCTTTTGACTTCTGAGGCTATAGCCCTCTGAGTGCTAATTGACTTCTGAGCTAAATTGCTTCTGATGCTATATTGACTTCTTTTTCTTATTGACTTCGAGTGTAAAATTGCTTCTGAGTGCTAATTACTTCTGAGTGCTAATTGACTTCTGAGGCTATATTGACTTGGAGCTATATTTGATTCTGATCTATTTTTGATTTCTGAGTGCTATATGACTTCTAGTGCTTATTGTTTTGAGTGCTTATTGACTTCTTGCTATTTTTGCTTCTAAAGGCATATTGACTTCTGAGTGCTAAATTGACTTCTGAGTGCTATATTGACTTCGAGTGCAAATTTTGACTTCTATTGCTAAATTGACTCTAGTGCAATATGACTTCTGATGCTATATTGACCTTCGAGTGTTTATTTTGACTTCTGAGTGCTATATTGACTTCTAAGGCATTTTTGACTTGAGGTATTTTTGATTTTCGAGTGCTATATTGACTTCTGAGCTATTTTTAACTCTGAGGCTATATTACTTCTGAGTGCTATTTTTGGACTTCGAGGCATTTATTTCAGTGCTATTGATTTCTGAGGAAAATTTTGTTCTGAGTGCATATTGACTTCTATCTAATTGACTTTTTAGTCTATATTGACTTCTGAGGCATTTTGAACTTCGATTTATATTGACTTCTGGGGCAAAAAGACTTCGAGTGCTATAAGACTTCTGATGCTATTTTGACTTCTGATGCAAATTTGACTTCGATGCTAATTGACCCTGATGTATATTGATTTCTTAGGCAAAAATTTGACTCTGAGTGATATTGCTCTGAAGCTATTTTTGCTTCGATGCATATTGACTTCTGGTGCTAATTCTTCGAGTGCTATATTGACTTCTAGTGCAATTGATTTTCTGAGTGCATAAAACTTCTATGCAAAATTTGACTTCGATGCAATTTTGACTTCTGAGTGCATTTTTGACTTCTGAGGCTAATTAAACTTCTAGCTTTTTTGACTTCGAGTGAATGACTCGGTAAAAATTTAAAACCAGAGCTTATTAACTTCTGAGGTTATTTTGCTTCTGGTGCAAAAATTGCCTTCTGAGGAAAAATGTTTCTATTGTTATTGACTTCTAGGCAAATTACTTCTATGCATATTGACTTCTGAGTGAAAAAGACTTCTGAGTGCAAATTTTTGACTCTGAGTCTAATTGACTTCGAGTGTTTATTACTTCTGATGCAAAAATTGACTTCTGAGTGCAAATTGATTTCTGATGCTAATTGGGGACTTTGATGCTATATTGACTTCTGAGTGTTATATTGATTCTGAGTGCTATTTTGACTTTTTGGTGAAATTGACTTCTGGGTTTAATTTGACTTCTGATGCTAATTGATTTCTGTTGCAAATTGACTTCTGATGTTATAGACTTCTGAGTGCTATATAACTTCGAAGTAATTGATTTCTAGTGAAAATTTTGCTTCTGAGTGATATTGACTTCTGAGTGCTATTTTGACTTCTGAGTGTTATTTGACTTCTAAAGGCATATTCTTCGATTGAAATTTTGACTCTGAGTGCATATTGACTTCTGAAATTGTTAAAATTGCTTCTGAGTGCTATTTTAATTTCGAGGAAACTTACTTCTGATGCTAAATTGATTCGATGCTATATTGACTTCTGAGTGTATATTGCTTCTGGGCTATATTGACTTCTAGGCATATTGATTCTGAGGTCTATAGAATTCTGAGTGCTAAAAGACTTCTGATTTAATTGACTTCTGATCAATTGACTTCTGATGCTTTTTGATTCTGATGCATTTGACTTCTAGTCTATATGCTTCTATTTTTTAAATTTTGACTTCTGGGGTGTTAAAAATTTGACTTCGATTTGCTATTTTGACTTCTGATCTATATTGACTTCGAGTCTATATTGAACTTCTGATGCTAAAATTGATTTCTGAGGGGAAATTTTGACTTCTGAGTGTAATTGCCCCTTTAGTGCTTATTGACTTCTGAGTCTTATTACTTCTGAGGGGTATTTGATTTCGATGTTATTTTAAAATCGATGAAATATTGACTTTGAGTGCTAATTGACTTCTGAGTGCTATAATTGATCTGAGTGCATATTATTCTGAGTGTATATTGACTTCTGAGTGCTAATTGATTCTGAGGTTATTTTGATTTCTGATGCTATATTGACTTCTATCTATTTGACTCTAGTGCTATTTGCTTCTGAGTGTTTTATTGACTTCGAGTGCAATTAAATCGGGTGCTAAAATTGACTTCTGATGTATATTACTTCTGATGCTAATTGATTTCGAGGCAAATTTACTCTGAGTGCTAATCCTCATTTTACTTCACAAGAACGGATAAACCTGGTCAGCGGGGGGGGGGGGTTCCTCCCTAGGACTATTTCCCCCCCAGTTGGCTCCTTATGGAGAAATAATAGCCTGTCTCGAGGGCAATTTAAATTTACCTCGTTTCACCAGCGTGACTACTCGACTGTTGTGTCTGTCAGCTCTACCTGTGTCGGGGAAGCTAAGGAGAAAATTTTTTTGGTGGTAAAAGTGAGTCAGGAGTGAGGGGGGCCGAGTGGTTTTGTTATTCCCGATAATTATAAACTTGTCAGAGCAAACAAATACTATATTCTTTACCAAAAATTTTTCGACCAAATTTTTAAAAATATTATATCCTGTTTCAAACATATTCTTTCCCTTTTGACCGCAAAATATATTTAAAAAATATTTAAAAATTTTTCGATTTTCAGCAATAAAACAAAAAAACTCAATGATTTCATGTTCTTTTTTTTTTTTTTAGGTTGGGTGGGTCCATACCCCGTAGTTTGGGGGGGGTCACATACCCAGTGATGTTTGGGTGGGGCCCCCCACAAACCCCGTGATGGGTTTGGGTGGGGACAAACCCAGTGGTTTTGGGTGGGTCACATACTCGTGATGGTTGGGTGGGGCACTACCCATGATGTTTTGGGTGGGTCACATACCCAGTAGTTTTTCGGGGCACAACCCATTTTTTGGTTTGGGTGGGCACAACCCAGTGAAGGTTGGGGTTACAACCCATGAGGTTGGCTGGTCACATACCATGATGGTTGCTGGGTCCACAACCCAGGAGGTTGGGTGGGTTACATACCCCGTGATGGTTGGCTGGGTCACATACCCGTGATGGTTTGGGTGGGGACAACCCATGATGGTTTGGGGGGTCACATACCCCGTATGGGTTGGGTGGTTTACATACCCATGAGGTTGGCTGGGTCACAAAACCCAATATGGTTGGCTGGGGCACATCCCATGATGGGTTGGGGTGGGGCACATACCCGGAGGTTGGCGGGTCAAAAAAACCAGTGATGGTTGGCTGGGGCACATACCCATGATGTTGGGGGTCACATACCCGTGAGGTTGGCTGGGCACATACCCAGGAGGGGTTGGCTGGGTCACATACCCCCGTGAGGTTTGGGTGGGTCACAAACCATGATGTTGGTTTTTCCATACCCCCGTGATGGTTGGGGGGTCCATCCCCATGATGGGGCTGGGCACATACCCCGGGGTTTTCGGTCCATACCCAGTGAAGTTGGCTGGTCACAACCCAGTGATGTTGGGTGGTCCATACCCAGGATGGTTTGGGGGGTCCCCAAACCCAGTGATGGTTGGGTGGGTTACAACCAGTGATGGTTTCGGGGGTCACATACCCATATGGTTGCTGGTTTTACATACCCAGAGGTGGGCGGGTCACATACCCATGAGGTTTGGGTGGGTCACATACCCAGTGATGGTTGGCGGGCCATACCCAGTAGGTTTTGGCTGGGTTTTACATACCCAGGATGGGGTTGCTGGGTCCATACCAGGATGGTGGCTGGGGCACTTTCCCAGGAGGTTGGCTGGCCACTACCCATGAAAGGTTGGGTGGGGCCATACCCATTGAGGTTGGGGGGCCCCCAAAACCCATTGGGGTTTCTGGGTCACATCCCATGATGGTTGGCGGGTCACAACCCATTGATGGTTGGGTGGTCACATACCCCGTATGGTTGGCTGGGTCCATACCCAGTGAGGGTTTGGGTGGGGCCAACCCCGTGATGTTGCTGGCACATACCCAGGGTGGTTGCGGGGCACATAACCCAGTGATGGTTTGGGTGGGTCACATACCCCGTGATGGGTTGGGTGGGGCACATACCCATGATGGTTGGGTGGGTCACATACCCAGTGATGTTGCTGGGTACATACCCAGGATGGTTGCTGGGGCACATACCCCCTGATGGTTGGCTGGGTCACATACCCATTTAGGGGTTGGGTGGGGGCACATACCATGATGGGGTTTGGGGGGTCACATACCTGATGGTTGGCTGTTTACTACTCAGGGGGTTTTTCTGGGGACATCCCGGGGTGGGTTGGTGGGTCACATACCATGAGGTTTGGGTCACATACCATGATGTTGGGGGGTCCTTTCCCAGGAGGGGGGCTGGGGCACATACTCATGATGGTTTGGGTGGGGCACATACCAGTGATGTTGGCGGGGCACATACCCGGGGATGGTTGGCTGGGTCCATACCCTGAGGGGCTGGGGCACATACCATGATGGGTTTGGTGGGCACATACCATGAAGGTTTGGCTGGGTCCATACCAGTGATTGTTGGCTGGTCACATACCCCCTGAGGTTGGGTGGGTCAAACCATGAGGTTGGGTGGGGCACATACCCGTGATGGTTGGTGGGCCCTCCAGGATGGTTGGCTGGGTCACATACCCAGTGATGGTGGGGGGGGTCACAACCCGGTGGTTGGCTGGTCACATACCAGTGATGGTTGGCGGGGCACAACTCATTTATGGTTGGCTGGGGCAAATACCGGGGAGGTTGGGTGGGTCACATACCAGTTAGGTTTCTGGGGCACAACCAGTGATGGTGGCTGGGTCCATACCCAGTGATTTTTGGGTGGGCACATACCCGTGATGGTTGGCTGGTCACAACCATGATGTTGGCTGGGGCACATCCCGGGGATGGTTGGCTGGGGCACATACCATGATGGTTGGGTGGGTCAAAAATACCCATGATTTTGGCGGGTCACATCCCATGTGGTTGGCTGGGTCACATACCCAGTGATGGTTGGCTGGGTCACATACCCAGTGATGGTAGGCTGGGTCACATACCCAGTGATGGTTGGCTGGGTCACATACCCAGTGAATGGTTTTGGGGCACATACCCAGTGATTGTTGGGTGGTCACATCCCAGTGATGGTTTTGGTGGGGCACATACCCGTGATGGGTGGCTGGGTCACATACCCTAGGTTTTTGGGTGGGTCACAACCCAGTGATGGGTTTGGGGGGTCCATACCCATGTGGTTGGCTGGTCCTCCCTGATGGTTTGGGTGGGGCCCACATACCCATTTAAAGGTTTTCTGGGTCACATACCCTGATGGGGGGCTGGGGGCACAACCCTGATGGGGCGGGTCACATACCCAGTGATGGTTGGCTGGGTCACATACCCAGTGATGGTTGGCTGGGTCACATACCCAGTGATGGTTGGCTGGGTCACATACCCAGTGATGGTTGGCTGGGTCACATACCCAGTGATGGTTGGCTGGGTCACAAAACCCCGTGAGGTGGGGTGGGGGCACATATCCCGGATGGGTTGCTGGGGCAAAACCCAGTGTGGTTGGGTGGGGCACTCCCAGTAAGTTGGCGGGTCACATACCCAGGAAGGTTGGCTGGGCCATACCCAGGATGTTGGCTGGGTCACATACCCAGTATGGGGTGGGGCCCATACCCATGATGGGTTTGGGTGGGTCCATACCCAGTGATGGTTGGGGTTGGGCACATACCAGTGATGGTTGGCTGGTCCCCATACCCATGATTGGCTGGGGACATCCCAGTGATGGTTGGGTGGGTACATACCCAGTGATGGTTGGGTGGGCAATACCCATATGGTTGGCTGGTCCATACCCTGGGTGGGGGCTGGGTCACAACCCAGTGATGGTTTGGGTGGGCACATACCCCTGAGGGGCGGGTCCATACCCCCCTGAGGTTGGCTGGGTCACAACCCATGAGGTTTTGGGTGGGGCACAACCCAGTGATGGGGTTTGGGGGCACATACCATGATGGTTGGCTGGGCACAACCCATGAGGTTGGCTGGTCACAAACCCCTGAAACTTCCCCATACCCCGTAGGTTGGTTTCAATACCCCGTATGGGTTGGTGGGTCACATCGATGAGGGGCTGGGGGACAACCCCTTAGGTGGTGGGAAATATATTTGGTGGGGACAACCCCGTGATGGTGGCTGGGTACAACCCATATTTTTCAGGTCAAACCCAGGATGGTTGGCCCTGGGGACAAAATAAATTTTTTTATAAATAATATTTTTAAAAAATTTTGGGGAATAAATTTTTAATATATGTTGGCGGGGCAATACCCCGTTTATTTGGCTTTACAACCCAGTGATGGGGCGTAATAATGAAATTGGCTTTACAACCCAGGGAAAAATTTTTTTGGTTTTTAATTATTTTGGGGGCAATACCCCTATTTTTGGTGGGCAATAAAGTATTTGGGTTGGTCAATACCCGTTGGGGGCTTAATCCCATTATTTTTCTTTTAATAAAGTATTTTTGGGGAAACCCCTGATTTTTTTGGGTAAAACCCTTTGGTTGCTTACAACCCATGATTTTTTAATAAATATGGTTGGGTTAATACCCCCTATTTTTAATAATATTTTCTTAATAATATTTTTTTAATAAGGAAAGGTTGGCTGGGGAAATACCCGTGAGGTTGGTGGCACAAAAGTATGGTTTCTGGTTTAATACCCCCAATTTCTTTCAAAACCCTGAATTTTTGGGGGCAATAATGGGTTAATGGGAAAAATGTGATGGTGGCTTACATACCAAATGGGGGCTTTGGGGCCTACCCATATGTTGGTTTGGGGCACATAATGAAAATTTGGGTTTCAAAATGGGGGCTGGTCACATACCCATGAGGGGCTGGGGCACAACCCCGAAAAGGTTTCTGGGTCCATACCCTGATGGTTTTTGGGGTGGGGTTTTACTCCCCGGATGGTTTGCTGGGCCATATAGGATGGTTCTTTTTCACATACCCATGATGTTTCGGGTTAATACCCAGTGATGGTTGGTGGGGCCCCCAATACCCAGTTGGGGGCTGGGTAAAAACCCTGGGGTTCTTGGGTCAATCCATATTGGTGGGTCCTACCCTGGGGTTGGCTGGGGACTCCCATGATGGTTTGCTGGGTCCCCTCCCGGATTTTAGGGCACAACCATTGAGGTTGGCTGGGTGACAAAACCCATGGGTTGGCTGGGTGACAACCCAGTGATGGTTTGGTCACTACCAAGTTAAGTTTTGGGAAACCCAGAAAGGTTTTCTGGGTTTCTCCCATGAGGTTTGGCGGGTCACTCCCTGATTTTTGGGGGGCCCCATACCCCAAAAAAACGGACATATAGTGAGGTTTCTGGGTCACAACCCCAGTGAGGTCTTGGGTAAACCCAGTATTGGTGGGGCCATACCCATAAGAAACCCCAAAGTAGGAACCCGAGTAATAGTCTGAAAAGAAAACGTATAAAAATCCACTTTTGAAGCAAAAAAGAGATACAAATTGAAGTAAAAATAAATTTTTTTATGAAAGCAACCCTTTACTGGGATACAACCCAAAATGGCACCATCAAACAAAAACGTCCGTTTGCCCCAGATATGGGGGTAAAATTATTAAAAAAATATTTATATTTTTTTTTTTTTAAATTTTAAAAATTAATATATAAAAATATTATAAATAAAAAATTAATATGGTTTGGGGTTTCCCACTCTGGTGTAAAATTGTGGGGCCTACCCTCGAGAAATTTATAAAAACTTAAAGAAAAATTTTGGGTTTCTTCCTAACCTTGAAAAATTCCACTTCCCCCTACCACCCCCCCTTTTCATTTTTTTTTCCAATGTGATTTTATTACTTAAAATGTTTCAAAAGGTTTAAAAATCATTGTTATAAAAGTTTGGTTTCTCAGTGTGGGGACCATGGTACCCGAATCGGTCTGCTGCTTCACTGCCACAAACACACCTGTGTTCGGCGAGAATAGGGGCGGCAAGTCGAAGAGCAACACCAATGCGGATGGTCTGTGGGTCGAGGCGTGTGCCAAGGCTGAAGTTGGGAACAGCCAAAAGAAAGTCCCCTGCATGAGGAGCTCTCACTGCCAGGAGGCGGGCTCTATCCTTCCCTGACACACTCTTGCCACAGAATAGAGCTAAAAGTCGGAGCAGGTGAAGAGTGGAGAAGAATTTCTCAGCGTCAGAGACACAAGCAACGTCTGAGGATCTTGTATGAAGAACTCTCGCCAATCATGGGTATTGTCAGTTCACTACACAGATGGCATACCAAGACAGTAGGAACTGAGGTAATCAGTCCCTGTAAGATAAACCGTACTGTAAAAAGAAGTCACTGGTTGGTGAATAGTCATCAAGGAAAGATACACAGGTGTTGTACATGTCTAATTCCTAATCTTGTTCTGTACTGTATGTCATTACCGTAATGAGCTCAGAGTTACCCGGACGTGGCAGACAATGAGCACTCATGCTATGGCACTGGCCTGTTATGTGGCACATAGCATCATGTGGGCTATTTTAACTTGATGTGATTATGACTGAGGTGGTCTTACGTGGGTTTTGTCCTTGTTTTCAACTGCTCAGAATCTGCTACACTCGATACTGGACACTGACGTAGTGTACGAAACTAGGCACTGACATGGTACTCACCTAGTTGTGGTTGCAGGGGTCGAATCACAGCTCCTGGTCTCGCCTCTTCATTGGTCGCTTCTAGGTCACTCTTCCTGCTCCATGAGCTTTATCATACCTCTACTTAAAGCTATGTATTGATCCTGCTTCCACTACATCACTTAGCAGACTATTCCACTTCCTGGCAACACTGTGACTGAAAAAATGCTTCCTAACATCCCTGTGATTCATCTGAGTCTTTAACCTCCAACTGTGACCCCATGTTGCTCTGTCCCATCTCTGAAACATCCTGTTTCTGTCCACCTTGTCAATTCCTTTCAGTATTATACATGTCGTTATCATATTCCCCCTATCTCCCCTGTTCTCCAGTGTCGTCAGGTCGATTTCCCTTAACCCCTCTTCGTAGGACATACCCGGGACTAGTCTTATTGCAAACCTTTGCACTTTCTCTAATTTCTTTACGTGGTTGACTAGGTGTGGGTTCCAAACTGGTGCTGCATATTCCAATATAGGCCTGATATACACGGTGTACAGAATCCTGAACGATTCCTTATTGAGATGTCAGAATGCTATTCAAAGGTTTGCTAGGCGCCCATATGCTGCAGCAGTTTTTTGGTTAATGTGCGCCTCAGGAGATGTTCCTGGTGTTATACTCACCCCAAGATCCTTTTCCTTGACTGAACTTTGTAGTCTCTGGCCCCCTAGACTGTACTCGGTCTGGGGTCTTCTTTGCCCTTCCTCAATCCTCATGACTTTGCTCTTGGTGGAGTTGAACTCCAGGAGCCAGTTTCTGGACCAGGTATGTAGCCTGTCCAGATCCTTTTGTAGTTCTGCCTGGTCCTCGTCCGAACTAATTTTTCTCATCAACTTCACGTCATCTGCAAACAAGGACACTTCCGAGTCTATTCCTTCCGTCATGTCGTTCACAAATACCAGAAACAGCGCCTGTCCTAGGACTGCCCCCTGTGGAACCCCGCTCGTCACAGGCGTCCACTCTGATACTTCGTCTCGTACCATGACTTTCTGATGTCTTCCTGACAAGTATTCCCTGATCCATTGCAGCGCCTTCTCTGCTATACCTACCTGGTCCTCCAGCTTATGCACTAATCTCTTGTATGGAACTGAGTCAAGAACCTTCTTACAGTACAAAAAAATGCAATCTACCCACCCCTTTCTCTCTCTTATCTTGCTGCTGTCGCTCTGTCATAGAACTCCAGTAGGTTTGTGAAACAGGATTACCCATCCCTGAAACCGTCCTGTTGTTCCATCACTCTTCTCCTGATATTCTTCTCCATGACTTTGCACACCACATGTCAGTGACACTGGTCTGAAGTTTAATGTTTCGTGTGTGTCTCCTTTTTTAAGAATTGGTACTACATTTGCTGTCTTTCATACCTCAGGTAGTTGCCCTGTTTCGATAGATGTACTGAAAAGATTGTTGTTAGTGGCACACATAATGCCTCTGCTCCCTCTCTCAGGACCCACGGAGAGATTTTATCTGGTCCCATCGCCTTTGAGGTATCTAGCTCGCTTAGCAGCCTCTTCACTTCTTCCTCGGCTGTATGTATTGTGCCCAACACTTGATGGTGTACCCCACCTCTCCATCCTTCTGGAGTCCCTTCTGTCTCCTCTGTGAATACTTCTTTGAACATAATGTTGAGCTCCTCACATACTTCTCGGTCGTTTCCTGTGATCTCCCCTCCTTCCATCCTCAGCCTGATTACCTGGTTCTTGACTGTTGTTTTCCTCATGATGTGGCTGTTCAACAACTTCGGGTCAGATTTGGCTTTCACTGCTATGTCATTTTCGTATTGTCGTTGGGCCTCCCTTCTTACATGTGCATATTCGTTTATGGCTCAACGACTGCTCACATTATTCTCTATACTTCTTCCATCCTCTAGCACACTTGGTTTTGGCCTCTCTACACCTTTGAGTGAACCAAGGGCTCATCCTAGTCATCTCGTAATTTCTGTTACCTTTGGTTACAAACCTATCTTCAGCTTCCTTGCATATTGTTGTTACATATTCCAT
The DNA here is from genome assembly GCF_026875155.1 of Cherax quadricarinatus. NCBI lineage: Eukaryota > Metazoa > Arthropoda > Malacostraca > Decapoda > Parastacidae > Cherax > Cherax quadricarinatus. The sequence continues at coordinate 67,102,607 of NC_069399.1, read as the reverse complement.
CATCTTATTTACTAACTTCCCTGCCAGTGCAGGAAATTCTTCATGCCTGTGCCTCTTGTAGTTTGGCTTCATTTGTCCTGTCCTTTCTGCTTCCCTATTGCTTCTCTAGTGTGACGTAGTGTGTGTGTGTATGTGGGTGTGTGTGTGTACTCACCTAGTTGAGGTTGCAGGGGTCGAGTCCAAGCTCCTGGCCCCTATGTGTGTGTGCGTGTGCGTGTGCGTGTGCGTGTGCGTGTGTGTGTGTATGTATGTATGGGGGTGGTAGTGTATGTGTGTGTGTGTGTGTGTGTGTGAGTGTGTGTGTGTGTGTGTGTGTTGTGTGTGTGTGTGTGTGTGTGTGTGGTGTGTGTGTAGGTAGAGAAAGTCACTGACTGTTTGAAGGTCACATTCCTCACTAAATGAGACCATTGTAGTTAATGACTCAGTGGTCGAATATTCCCACCTGGTTACTGCCATCAACCTGCCACCGGTCGCCTCCTGTCACTTTCCTGTCTCCTGTTTCCTGCATCCTGCCTTCTGTCTCGTGTGTCCTGCCTCCTGTGTCCTGCCACCTGTGTCCTTGTGTATTGCTTTTTTGTCTTGTGTCCTGCCTCCTGCGTCCTGCCTCCTGTGTCCTGTGTCCTCCCTAGTGTGTCCTGTTTCCCCTCTCCTTCCTCCTGTGTCCTGCCTCATGTGTCCTGCCTCCTGTGTCCTATGTACTGCCTCCTGTATCCTGTGTCCTGCCTCATGTGTATTGCCTCCTGTGCCCTGCCTCCTGTGTCCAGTGTCCTGCCAACTGTATCCTGTGTCCTGCCTCCTGTGTCCTTGCCTCCTGTCTCCTGCCTCTGTGTCCTGTGTCCTGCCTCCTGTGCCCCCCCCTGCCTCCTGTGTCCTGCCTCCTGTGTCCTGTGTAATGCCTCCTGAGTCCTGTGTCCTGTCTCCTGTGTCCTGTGTCCTGCCTCCTGTGTCCTGCCTCCTGTGTCCTGTGTAGTGCCTCCTGAGTCCTGTGTCCTGTCTTCTGTGTCCTGTGTCCTGTGTCCTGCCTCCTATGTCCAGCCTCCTGCCTCCTGTGTTCTGCCTCCTGTGTTCTGCCTCCTGTGTTCTGCCTCCTGTGTTCTGCCTCCTGTGTTCTGCCTCCTGCCTCCTGTTTCCTTTATCCCTTGTTGGTGTACCCTTCTGTCTTGACTTCCCAGAGTCCTTTCTGTCTCCACTGTACATACTTCCTTAAATGTCATGTTGAGCTCCTCACATACTTCTTGGTCGTTTCTTGTAAACTCCCATCTTCTTTCGTCATCCTGATTACCTGGTCCGTGACTGTTGCCTTCATCCTGATGTTGTTATACGACAGCTTCGGGTCAGACTTTTGATGCTACGTCGTTTTCGTACTGTCGCTGGGCCTCCCTCCTTATATGTGCATACTCGTTTCTGGCTCTTCGACTAATCTTTATTTTCCTGGTTCCTATGTCTTCTGTACTATTTCCAGTCTAGTGCACTTAGTTTTTCCCTCCCTACACCTTTGGATAAACCAAGGGATGTTTCTGGTCTTCCCATTATTTCTGTTGTCCTTGGGAACAAACCTTCCCTCTGCCTCCTTGCATTTTGTTGTTACGCATTCCATCATTTAGTTTACTGACTTTCCTACCAATTCTCTTTCCCATTGAACGTCCTGCAGGAAGTTCCTCATACCTGTGTAGTCCCGCCTTTTGTAGTTTGGCTTTTTTCCTCCTAGTTCTGTTACCCTGTCCACTTGTAACTCAACTATGTATTCAAAGCTCAGAGCCACGTGATCACTAGCTCTCAGGGCTTTTAATATGTGATGTCCTCAATGTCGAGCTACTCAGGGTGAACACGAGGTCCAGTCTTGCTGGTTCACCCTCCCCTCCTAACATGTTGATGCATGAGGTTTTCCAGTACCACATTCATCATCTTGGCTCTCCATTTCTCGGGACCCCCATGTGGTTCCAGGTTTTCCAATCAATCTCCTTGTGATTGAAATCGCCCATAACCAGTAACTTTTCTCTACCCGTGTGAGCTCTTCTAGCCACCTCAGCTAGTGTGTCCACCATTACTCTGTTGCTCTTTTCATATTCTTCTCTTGGCCTCCTAGTGTTCTGTGGTGGGTTATACATCACTGCAATGACTTATGTACCTCAAACTGAATTGTACTTACTAAGTAATCCCTTACGTCAGTTTTGTCCATTGCTTCCATTTCCTCAAATCTCAATTAGTTTTTAATGAGCAGTGCAACTCCTCGTTCCCCTCTGCTTCTTCTATCTTTCCTCAGGATCTGATATCCAGCTGGGAAGATTGATACACAAATAACCCGCACATAGAAGAGAGGAGCTTACGATGATGTTTCGGTCCGACTTGGACCATATAAAGGGTTATTTGTGTATCGTTCCAGTCACGGTATTGTGCCTTTTTTTGTTATTTTTGGGAAGATTGCTTTTGTTATCATCTCGGTGAGTTTCGTTTCTGTAACTGCTATGATGTCTGGGGACGTCTCCTTGATTCTTTCATGCCACTCCTCACATCTATTTGTTATTCCATCCGCATTCGTATACCAAACCTTCAACTTCTCTTCTGAAAGTGTGTATGCGTGTGTGTGTGTGTGTGTGTGTGTGTGTGTGTGTGTGTGTTGTGTGTGTGTGTGTGTGGTGTGTGTGTGTGTGTGTGTGTGTGTGTGTGTGTGTGTGTGTGTGTGTGTGTGTGTGTGTGTGTGTGTGTGTACACTCACCTATTTGTATTCTCCTGTTTGTGGTTACAGGAGTCGGGTCAAGCTCCTGTCCCGCCGCTTCGCTGGTCGCTACTTGGTCCACTCTCCTGGTTTCAATAGCTTTATCGCACGTCTTCTTAAACTTATGTATGGATCCCGCCTCCACCACTTCAGTCTCCAGATTGTTCCACTTCCTGACAAATCTAATACTGAAGAAATACTCCCTAACATCCCTAAGGCCCATCTGAGTTCTCAGTTTCCAGTTGTACCCTCTTGTTGTATTTCCCAGCTCTGAAATATTCTGTCTATGTTCTGACGAGGACACTAGAGCGCTACTGGAAGATCTAAATGGACGTGGCAGATGCAGTTCAATTTAGGCAATTGTGAAGTTTTCAGCCTTGTATGAGAAATATCGAGGACATCACAAAACCTGCTAGCTAACCTCTGACTCAACTCCTGGGCATGACCTGCTTCCACTGGTGGGTCCCACCTCCCAGTGCCAATGCCTTCATCTGCTGCACTTCCCTCAGATGACGCCAGTATACAAGCACCAGTCTTCCTGCCTGTGCTTCAGAGTCTACAAGACTACGGTGCTCATCACCTGCTCCCAGGCTGGGGGACTGATTACCTCATCATTCACTGTTTTCTGTATATATTTCAATTTTCTCCAAGTACTGTATTGATAAAGCCATTGGATGGTGAAACGTTTACAAGTGAAGATACGCAGATTTTGCACATGTTTAATTCAGAGGGACTGATTACCTTACTTTCTTGTGTTTTCTGTGTATAGTTTTGCAAGGAAGAGAAACTGATTATCTTCCAGTGTTTTCTGTGAATAGTTCTGCATGGTAGAGGGACTGATTCTCTCATCTTCTACTGTCTTTTGAGTATAGTTCCGCAAAACCCCAGCTCTACTGTGTTAATGTTCCTCGTACAGTCGACATCTTTTAAACCCCATTAACCAACTAGTCCACGCTCTTCAAACGGTCTTTCCCTCTACACCTCTAGCATCATCTGAGTATCTTCTAGGTCATGTTAATGTCTCTACTAGTCCAAGTCACTACAAGAGTCATAAATTTCTGTTCCATTAGAGTCCAGGCAGGGTTGTCCATCCTTGATGAGTTCGTCCGCCTCCAAACCAAATTCATCACAACCCATTCACCCCATCTCATAAAAGTTTTGTTAGAAAAAATACAGAAAGTTTGAATTAATAGCTAAAATATGCTGAAATAATTATATATTGTGGATTTGAGAAAGTAGCAAAATACTATAATAATAATTTTAGACATGCAGTGTTTAACGGGAAGGAATAAAATATTGGTTTACCGAAGAATAGCAGACCTAAAACACTACTGTAGATCAGACAGCGACAGTGTTGTGACTCCAGGCCACTCCTGGCTGGACCACTCTGCTGGACCACTCTGCTGGACCACTCTGCTGGACCACTCTGCTGGACGACTTTGCTGGACGACTCCATTGGACAACTCTGTTCGACGAGGCTGCTGGACGATTTTGCTGGACTACTCTGCTGGCCATCTCTACTGGACAACTCTTTCTGGACGACTTTGCTGGACGACCCTGCAGGACAACTCTGCTGGACAACCCTGCTGGACGACTTTGCTGGAAGACTCTGCAGGAAAACTCTGCTGGACAACTCTGCTGGACGACTTTGCTGGAAAACTTTACTGGACGACTCTGCTGGACAACTCTGCTGGACAGCTATGCTGGACGATTTTGCTGGACGACTCTGCTGGACACTATGCCGGAAAACTCTGCTGGACAACTCTGCTGGATGACTCTGCTGGACGACTCTGCTGCACAAGTCTGCTGGACAACTCTACTGGAGAACTCTGCTGGACAACTCTACTGGAGAACTCTGCTGGACGACTCTGCTGGATAACTCTGCTGGACAACTTTGCTGGAAGACTCTCCTGGACAACTTTGCTGGAAGACTCTCCTGGACAACTCTGCTGGACGACTCTGCTGGACAACTCTGCTGGACAACTCTGCTGGACAACTCTGCTAGACGACTTTGCTGAAACTCTGCGGACGACACATTTGGACGACTCTGCTGGACAACTCTTGTGAACATCTCTACGGGACAACTCTGTGGACAACTCTTCTGGCTGGATGACACTGTTCGCAAGGACCACTCTGCACTGGACAACTCTTTGAACAACTCCTACTGGATTAACTTCTGCTGGACGACTCTGCTGGACGACTCTGGCAGGACAACACTGCTGAACAACTCTGGCTGACGACTCTCCTGGGTGAACCTGTAGACAACTCTAAACTGGAAAACTTTTTGCTGGAATGAACTTCGCTGACAAATCTGATGGACAAAGCTCAGCTGACACCTCTTTCTGGACGACCTGTTGAATAACTCTGGTGAACAACTTTCTGCTGGGAGAACTCTGCTGACAACTCGGCTGGACAACGTCTGTTGAATAACTCTGCTGAACAACTCTAGTGGACAACTCTGCGGGAAACTAGCTGGAACGACTCTGCTGGACAAATCTAGCTGGACGAATCTGGGGACGATTCTGGTGGACGACACAGAGCAGGACAACTCTGCTGGTCAACTCTGCTACAACTGCTGCTGAACGACTCAACTGGACAGACTTTGCTGGACGACTTTGCTGGACAACACCGCTGACAACTCTGCTGGACAACTCCTGCTGGACCACTCTCTGGACAACTCTGCTGAATAACTCTGCTGGACGACTTTTACTGGACGACTCCTGCTGGACAACTTTGCTGGACAACTCTGCTCGACGATTCTGACCGGACGACTCTGCTGGACATCCGTTGTGATAACCTGCTAGGACATCTGTACTGGATAACTGCTGGACCGCTCTGCTGGACTACTTCTGCTGGACAACTTTGGCTGGACAACTCTGCTCGTGACGATTTCTGCTGACGAATCAGCTGACACTGTTATTCTGGATAACTCTGTGACACCTCTGTTGGACGAACTCTGCAGGACAACTGTGCTGAACCTCTCTACTAAGAAAACTCAGTTGGACAGGCTCACCTGAAAGACTCTGCTGAAAAACTCTGCTGGAAAACTCAGCTCGACGATTCTGCTGGACGAATCTGCTGACATCTGTCGGATAACTCTGCTGGCATTTGTATTGGATAACTCTGCTGGGACGACTCAGTTGGAACGACCTTCTGCTGACAACTTTGCAGAAACATCTCTACTTGACACTTCTGTTTGACACTCTGCTGGATGACACTGCTGAAACAAACTCTCCAGGAAAACTCTGCTGGACACTCAGCTGAATGACATAGCAGAACGACTCTGCTGGACAACTCTGCTGAATTAACTCTGCTGACAGCTCAGCTGGATAAATCTGCTGGACAAATCATGCAGGACGACCTCTGTTCGACGTACTTTGCTGGACGACTCTGCATTGACAACTCTGCTGGAACACATTGCTGGAACGACACTGTACGACGACTCTTTTGCACATCCCACGATGTACACTCCTCCTGGAAAACCTGCTGAATAACACTGTTGAATAACTCTAATGGACATGGTCCCGATGGGCAGCTCTGCTGGACGACTTTGCTGGACGACTTTCCTGGACACACCTGCTGACAACTTTGCTAGTGACAACTCTGCTCGACGATTCTGCTGGACGAATCTGCTGGACATCGATGTGTATAACTCTGCTGGACATCTGTAACTGATATCCTGCTGTGGACGCCTCTAATGGACGAATCTGCTGACAACTATGATGGACAACTGTGCTCCGACGATTCTGCTGTACGAATCTGCTGGACACTGTTCAGGATAACTCTGCTGGACACCTCTGTTGGACGACACTGCTGGACAGCAGTGGCAGAACATCTCTACTAGGGATACTCAGTTGACAGCTCTCCAGGATGACTCACTGCTGGACTACTCAGCTGACAACTCTCCTGGACAATCACAGCTAGACAACTCTGCTGACACTCTGACTGACAACTCTACTGGACGACTGTACTTTGAATCTCTGCTGAACAACTCTGTGAACAACACTGCTAGGCAACACTGCTGGACAACTCTTGAGCTGGACAACCCTGCTGGACAACTCGGCTGGACCTGACTCATGCTTGACGACTCTGGTGGACAACCTGTGGAAAAACGACTCTGTTGGTCGAATCTGCTGGACACTGTACTGGATAACGTGGTGGAACGACTCAGCTGGTCGTCCTGGCTGATCAACTCAGCTGGCTGACTCTGCTGAAAACTCTGCTGAAAAACTCTGCAGACTTGAACTCTGCTGGAACAACTGTACTGGAGATAACTGTTGGTGGACGACTCTGCAGGCCGACTCTGCTTGGACAACTCAGCTGGCTGACTCTGCTGGAAACTCTGCTGAAAAACTCTGCTGACTGACTCTGCTGGACGACTCTGCTGACAGCACCTCTCCTGGACACTCTGCTGGACACAACTCTGCTTGGTCTGACTCTGCTGATAACTCCTGGCTGGACGACTCTGCTGGACGAATCTTCTGACGATTCTGCAGGAGCAACTGTACGGGATAACTGTGGTGGACGACTCAGCTGACGACTATGCTGGATTACTCTGCTGACAACAAGAACTGAAAACACTGCTGAAGACTCGTCTGCTGGCTGACTCTCCTTGACTACTCTCAGGACAACTCCTCCCTCCTGGACATCTATGCTAGACAACTCTGCCAGAACAACTTTTGCTTGACAACTCTACTGGACAACATCTGCAGGACAACTCGCAGACGACTTTACTGACAACAACTGCAGGAGCAAACTCTGCTGAACAACTCTGCTGGCACTCTCTGGACAAACTCTGTTGAATAACACTGGCTGACGGCATTGCTAGGACGACACTGCTGTGAAACAATGCAGGACAACTCTGCTCGAACGATTCTGCTGACGAATCTGCTGGACATCTGTTCTGGATAACGGTCACTCTGACGCCGTCTGTTGGACGACTTCTGCTGACAAACTGTGCTGAACGTCTCTACTAGACAACTCTGTAGGACAGCTCTACTGATGACTCTGCTGTAAAACACAGCTGGAAAAACTACTGCTGGACAACTCTGCTGGATACATTTCTGACGGCTCTGGTGACAACTCTGCTTCAGCTGAATAACTCTGGCTGGACAGTTTCTGCTGGACAATTCCTGCAGGAGACGAAATCGCTGGACGACTCTGTTGGACGACTTTGCTGAACGACTCTACTGGACAACTCTGCTGGAAACGACTCTTCAGCACAACATCTGATGTCCAACCTGCTGAACACATTATGCTGGATAACTCTGCTAGAATAACTCTAAAGAACATCTCTGATGGGACAGCTCTGCTGGACGACTTTGCTGGACGAATCTGCTGGACAAATCTGCTGAACGACTCAGCTGAACAGCTCTACTGGAAAACTCTGCTGGAAAATTCTGCTGGATGACTCTGCTGGACCAACTCTGCTGGACAACTCTCCTGGACATCTCGGCTGGACAACTCGCATGGACAACTCTGGCAGAACCACTCTGGAGGAGCGACCTGTACTGGAGTACATCTCCGCAGAACAACCAGCTGAACCACTCTGCTGGACAACTCTGCTGGACAACTCTGCTGGACAACCCTGCTGGACAACTCTGCTGGACGACTCTGCTTGACGACTCTGCTGGACGACTCTGCTGGACGACTCTGCTGGACGAATCTGCTGGACAACTGTACTGGATAACTGTTGGACGACTCTTGCTGGACGACTCGCTGGACCAACTCAGCTGGAGCTGACTCTTCTGGAAAACGCTGCTGAAAAACTCTGCTGACTGACTCTGCTGGACGACTCTGCTGAACAACTCTCCTGGACAACTCTGCTGGACAACTCTGCTGGTCGACTCTGCTGGATAATTCTGCTGGACGACTCTGCTGGACGAATCTGCTGGACGAATCTGCTGGACAACTGTAGAAGGATACTGTGGTGGACCGACACCTGCTGAGGACGACTATGCGATTACTCTGCTAGCATCATACTGGAAAACTTCTGCTGGAAGACATCTGCTGGCTGACTCTCCTGGACTACTCTGCTGGACAACTCTGCCTGGACATCTCTGCAGGAACAACTCTGGCTGACAACTTTGCTTACAACTCTACGTGACAACTCGCTGACACTCCAGTCTGACGACTTATTACTGGACATCTCTGCTGGAGCAACCCTCTGAACAACTCTGCTGGCAACTCTTTCTGACAACTCTGCTGAATAACTCTGCTGGACGGCTTTACTGGACGACTCTGCTGGACAACTTTGCTGGACAACTCTGCTCGACGTATTCTGCTGGACGAGTCTGCTTTAACATCTTACTGGCTAACTCTGCTGACATCTGTATTGATAACTCTGCTGGACGACTCTGTTGGACGACTCTGTGGACAACTTGTTGCTGAACAACTCTACTTGACAACTTTCAGTTGGACAACTCTGCGGATGACTCTGCTGAACAACTCTTCAGGAAACTCTGCCTGGACAAACTCAGCTGGATGACTTGCTGTCGACTCTGCTGGACAACATCTGGCTGCATAACTCAGGCTGGAACAGCTCAGCTGATAAAATCTGCTGGCCAAATCTCTGGACGACCTGTTACGACGACTTTTGCAGACACAGTGCTGGACAACTCTGGCAGGACAGCACGCGGAACGACCTCTTGGTTCGACGACTTTTTTCTGCACACTCGAGATGTACAACTCTCCTAGAAAACTCTGCTGATAACTCTGTTTAATAACGCTAATGACATGTCTGATGGACAGCTCTGCTGGACGACTTTGCTGGACGAATCTGATGGACAAATCTGCTGGACGACTCTACTGAGCATCTCTACTGGAAAACTCTGCTGGAAAACATTGCTGGCTGACTCTGCTGGACTACTCTGCTGGACGACTGTACTAGACATCTCTGCTGGACAACACAGCTGAACAACTCCGCAACACCGTCTGCTGGACCAACCCTCTAGCTCAGGTGTACAACTGTTACTGGGTAACTGTTTTGGACGTTTCTGCTGAACGACTCTGCTGGACAACTCTGATGAACATCTCTACTGGAAAACTGTGCTGGGAAAACTCTGCTGGCCGACTCTGCTGGACGACTCAGCTGAACAACTCTCCTGGACAACTCTGCTGTATCAACTCTGCTGATGACTCTGGCTGACTACTTTGGCTGGACAACTCTTCAGGACATCTCTCTGCTGGACATCTCTGGCTGGACAACTTTCTGCTGGAACATCTCTGCAGTACGATTGTACTGGACAACTCTCGGACAACTCTGGCTGAACAACTCCTGCTGGACCAACTCTCGGAGCATCTCTTCGGACAAGTCTGCTGGACACTCTGCTGGACGACTCTGCTGGACGACTCTGCTGGAGGAACTGCTGGACAACTTACTGGATAATCTGTGGTTGACGACTCTTGCTGGACTACTCTGCTAGAAAACTCTGCTGAACAACTCTGGCTGGACGACAGTACTGGACATCTCTTCTGGACAACTCTGCTGAACTGCTCTGCTGGACAACTCTGCAGGACCAACTCTCATGGCAACTCTGCTGGACAAATCTGCTGGACGATTCCGCTGACAACTTCCTGGTACCACTCTGCTGGGACAACTCTTGCTGATGACTCAGCTAGAACTACTCTGCTGACCTCAACTGGACGATCTCTGCTGGACAACTGTGCTGGACAACTCTGCTGACGACTGTAACTGAACATCAGTTTATGTACAACTCTGCTGAACCACTCCTGTTGAAAACTCTGGCTGGACATCTGTACTGGAAAACATTGCTGGAAAACTCTGCAAGTCTGACCTTCCTGTTGGACTATCTACTGGACAACTCTCCTGGTCATCTCTGGCTGACAACTCAGCTGAACAACTTTGCTGGACAAACTCTGCAGGAACACTCTGCACGACTCACTCTGCTTGTTCGACTGTCCTGACATTTCTTCTGGACAACTCTGCAGAACAACTCTGCTGACAATCTGCTGGACAACTACTACTGGACAACTCTGCAGGACAACTGTACTGGATTCTGTTGTGGACGACTCTCCTGACTACTCTTTTGGACGAATCTGATGGTACGAATCAGCTGGACAACTGTACTGGATGACTGTGGTGGACGACTCTGCAGACGAACTGCTGACAATCCTGCAGAACAACTTTGCTGGACAACTCTGCAGGACAACTCTGCTGGACAAACTCAGCTGACGACTTCAACCGGACATCCCTGATGGCAACTCAGCTGAACAACTCAGCTGCACAACCTCTTCTGGACAACTCATGCTGAATAACTCTGGGCTGGACGACTTTACTGCGACTCTGTTGGACATAACTTTTGCTGGACAACTCTGCCGACGATTCTGCGACGAACCTGTGGAACATCAGTTCTGGATAACTCTGCTGATATCTGTACTGGATAACTCTTGCTATACGACTCTGTTGGACTACCCTGCTGGACAACTTTGCCGAACATCTCAAAGGAAAACCTCCTGTTGGACAACAACTCTGCTGGATGCCTCTGCTGAAACAACTCTTCTGGAAAACTCTGCTAACCACAGCTCTAACTGGATGACATTGCTGAATAACACTGATAGACAACTCTGCTGAATAACTCAGCTGTACAACTCTGCTGGAAAATCTGGCTGACAGCATCTGCTTGGGACCGACTCAGTTGGACACTCTTCTGCGCATCAGTTATACAACACTTCTGTGAAAACTCAGCTGGATAACTCTGCTGAATAACTCTAATTGACAACTCTGATGACAGCTCTGCTGGACCGACTTTGCAGGAGGAACCTCTTGACGAATCGTGCTGACGACTCAGCTGACACTCTACTGGAAAAAAGCTGCTGGCTGATTCTCTGGACGACTCTGCCTGAACAACTCTGCTGAACAACTCATGCTAGACAACTCTGGCAGATGACTCTGCTTGACTACCTGCTATGACACTTCATCCTTGGACATCTTTGCTGGACTACTCGCTGGAACAACTCTCCGCTGACAACTCTGCAGGACAATACTGCTGAACAACTCTGCTGACGACTGTACACCATCCTGCTGGATCAACTCGTGCTGAACAACGTCCGCAGGACGAGCTCTGCTGGAACAACTCTGCTGGATAACTATGCAGGACAACTCTGCTGGAACGACTCTGCTGGACGACTCTTGCTGGACGACCTCTGCTGGACGATCTGCGGACGACTCATGCCTGGACAACTCTGCTGTGGACGAATCTGCTGGACAACTTACTGGGTAACTGTGTTGGACGTCCTGCTGGACGACTCTGCTGGACAACTCTGTCTGAAACATCTCTACTGGAACACTCTGCTGCGGAAACCGTCTGCTGGCTACCTCTGCTGGACGACTCAGCTGAACAACTCCTCCGGACATCTCTGATGGACAACTCTGCTGACAACTCCTGCTGGACAACACTGCTGAACGACTGTAACATGGACATCTCTGGCAGAGGATAACTCTGTATGAACAACCTCTGCTTGGACAACGTCTCTGGAAAACTCTGTTGGACAACTCCTGCTGGATGACTCTGCTGAACAACTACTTCTGGAAAACTCAAGCAAACAACTCTGCTGGAATGACATTAGCTGAATAACTCTGCTGGACAACTCTATTGGATAAATCTGCTGAACAAAGCACTGTGCTGGACGACTCTGTTGGACGACTCTTCTGCACATCCACTGATGTCAAACTCATCCTGGAAAACACTGCTGGTAACTCTGCTGAAAAACTCTAATGGAACATCTCTGATTGGACAGCTTCTGCTGTCGACTTTGCTGGACGAATCTGCTTGACGAACTGCGGAACGACTGCTGCTGAACATCCATCTAGGAAAACTTCTGCTGCTGACTTCCTGGACGACTCTGCTGAACAACTCTGTGCTGGAGCAACTCTGCTGTACAACCTCTGCTGGAATGGACTCTGCTGGACTACTCTGCTGGACAACTCTCCTGACTTCTTTGCGTGGACAACTCTGCTGAACAATTCTGCTGGACAACTCTGCTGGACAATCACTGCTGGACAATCTGCTGGAACGAATGAACTGACAACTCTGGCTGGAGAACTCTCAGGAACGAATGTACTGGACAACTCTGTCCCTGGAGAAACTCAGCTGGAAGAACCTCTGCTGGAGAACTCTGCTTGACGACTCTGCTGGACGACTCTGCTGGACGACTCTGCTGCACGAATCTGCTGGACAACTGTACTGGGTAACTGTAATGACGTCTTCTCTGGCGACGACTCTGCTGGACAACTCTGCTGAACATATCTACTGGAAAACTCTGCTGGAAAACCTTGCTGGCTGACTCTGCTGGAGACCTCGACTCAGCTGAACAACTCTCCTGGACAACTCTGCTGAACAACCTCTCTGGGGAAAAAAAAAAAAAATAAATTTGACACTGCTGAACATACTCTCTGGACAACTTCAGGATGGACATCTCTTGATGTGACAACTCTGCTTGACACTCTGCTGGACGACTGTACTGGACATCTCTTATGACAACTCTGCTGAACAACCTGCAGGACAACCTCTGAGCAGGACAACTTCTTCTGGAGCACTCGCTGGACAACTCTGCTTGAACGACACCTGCTGTGACGACCTGTGCTGTAGAACTCTGCTGGACGAGATCCTGCTGGACGAACAGTTACTCTGGATAACTGTGTGGACGACTCTGTGGACGACTCTGCTCTACAACTCTGCTGAACATGTTCTCTTGAAAAGTCGCTGGAAAACTCAGCTGAACAACTCTGCTGGACCGTTCCTGCTGAACAACTCTCCTGGACAACGCTGCTGACAACCCCTCGCTGGATGACTTTGCTGTACTACTCTGGCAGGACAACTCTTCTGGGCAACTCTGCTGGACAACTCTGCTAGACATTTCTGCTGAACAACACAGCGGGACGACTGTACTTACATCTCTTCCTCGACAACTCTCCTCTGAAGCAACTCTGCTGGACAACCTGCTGACAACTCAGCTGGACAACTCTGGCTGGACGATTCTGCAGAACAACTCTTCGTGGACAACTCTACTCTGTCAACTCGGCGGATGAACTCTTCTGGACTACTCTGCTGGACAACTCTTTTCTGGAATCTCTACTGGACAATTCTGCTGGACACAACTCTGCGGACGACTTTACTGGACATCTGCTATCTGGACAACTCTGCGTGAACAAACCCTGCTGAGGAACAACTCTGCATGACTTTCTTACAGGAAAGCTCTGCTGAGCGAAAACTCATGCTGGCTACTACTGTTAACTACTCTGCTGACCCATCTCTCCCTGGACATTCTCTGCTGAAACTCTGCCTGAACATCTTGCTGGGACAACTCTGCTGGACAACTCTGCTGACGACTGTTTTGACATCTTTGCTGGACAACTCTGATGACACCTCTGCTGGACGACTCTGCTTGACGACTATGCCTGACGACTCTGCGGTCGACTCTGCTTGTCGACTCTCTGAACAACTCTGCTGGACAACTCTGTTGGACAACTCTGCTAGACAACTCTGCTGGACGACTCTGCTGGACACTCTGATGGACAGCACTGCTGAACAACTCTGCTGGACAACTCTGCTGGACAACTCTGCTGACAACTCTGCTTGGTAGAACACTCTGGACGACTCTGCTTGACGAACTCTTCTGACGACTCTAGCTGGACGATCTGCGGAAACTGTACTGGGATAACTGTGGGTGGACGACTCCTGCTGAACGACTCTGCTGGACGACTCTGCTTGACAACTCTGCTGAACATCTCTACTAGAAAACTCTGCTGGAAAACTCTGCAGACTGACTCTGCTGGACCACTCTGCTGAACACACTCCTGGACAACTCCTGCTGGACCATTCAGCTGGATGACTCTGCTGGACTACTACTGATGGACCAACTCATCTGGGCATCTCTGGCTGACAACTCTTGATGGACAACTCTGCAGGACAACACTGGCTGGTAACGACTGATACTGGAACATCTGCTTCTGGACAACACTGCTGAACAACTCTGCTGGACAACTCTGCTGGACAACTCCTGCTGGACACTCTGCTAGACAACTCTGCTGGAAACGATTCTGTCTGAACACCTCTCCTGGACAACTCTGCTGGACAACTCTGTTGATGACTCTGCTGGACTACACTGCTGGACAACACTCGTCGTGGACAACTCTTGCTGGACAACTCAGCTGGACAACTTCTTCTACCAGGACAACTCTACAGACGACTGTACATGAACATCTCTTCTGGACAAACTCTGGTGAACAACTCTGTCGGACAACATCGCTGGACATCTCACCTCGACAACTCTGCTGAAGCAACTCTGCTGACAACTCTTTTCTGGACCAACCCTGCTGAATAACTCTGCTGGACACATTACTGGAACGACTCTGCCTGGACAACTTTGCTGGACAACTCTGCTCGACGATTACTGCTGTAACGAAACTGTTGACATCTTTTCTGGATAACTCTGCTGGACGACTGTGTTGGACGACTCTGCTGGACAACTTTGCTGAACATCTCTACTGGACAACTCTGCTGGATAAATCTGCTGGACAGCACTGTTGGACGACTCTGTTGGACGACTCTTCTGCACATCTGTGATGTACAACTCTCCTGGAAAACTCTGCTGGATAAGTCTGCTGAATAACTCTAATGGACATCTCTGATGGACAGCTCTGCTGGACGACTTTGCTGGAGGAATCTGCTTGACGAATCTGCTGGACGACTTTGCTGAACAACTCTGCTGGACAACTCTGCTGGACAACTCTGCTGGATGACTATGCTGGACTACTCTGCTAGACAACTCTCCTGGACATCTTTGTTGGACAACTCTGCTGAACAACACGCTGGACAACTCTGCGACAACTCTGCTGGACGACTTTACTGGACATCTCTGCTGGACAACTCTGCTGAACAACTCCACTGGACAACTCTGTTGGACAACTTTTCTGGACAACTCTGCTGGACAACTCTGCATGACGACTCTGCTGGACGACTCTGCTGACGAAACTGTGGACGAGACTCTGTTTGACGATCTGCTGGAACAAACTGTACTTGGTAAACTGTGTGGGACGTCTCTGGAGGACGATCTGCTGGACCAACTCTGCTGACCATCTCTACTGGAATACTCTGCTGGAAAACTCTGCTGGATGACTCTGCTGGACTACTCTGCTGGACAACTCTTCTGTACATCTCTGCTGGACAATTCTGCTGGACATCTCTGCTTGAGAACTCTGATGGACGACTGTACTGGACATCTCTTCTGGACAACT
The DNA here is from genome assembly GCF_026875155.1 of Cherax quadricarinatus. Classification (NCBI taxonomy): domain Eukaryota; kingdom Metazoa; phylum Arthropoda; class Malacostraca; order Decapoda; family Parastacidae; genus Cherax; species Cherax quadricarinatus. Next base: position 67,086,633 of record NC_069399.1, on the reverse strand, counting down.
CTGCTGAACAACTCTGCTGGACAACTCTGCTGGACAACTCTGCTGGACATCTCTGCTGGACAACTCTGCTGGACGACTCTGCTGGACGACTCTGCTGGACGAATCTGCTGGACAACTGTACTGGATAACTGTGGTGGACGACTCTGCTGGACGACTTTGCTGGACAACTCTGCTGAACAACTCTCCTGGACAACTCTGCTGGACAACTCTGCTGGATGACTCTGCTGGACTAATCTGCTGGACAACTCTTCTGGGCATCTCTGCTGGACAACTCTGCTGGACAACTCTGCTGAACAAGTCTGCTGGACGACTGTACTGGACATCTCTTCTGGACAACTCTGCTGAACAACTCTGCTGGACAACTCTGCTGGACAACTCTGCTGGACGATTCTGCTGAACAACTCTCCTGGACAACTCTGCTGGACAACTCTGCTGGATGACTCTGCTGGACTACTCTGCTGAACAACTCTTCTGGACATCTCTGCTGGACAACTCTGCTGAACAACTCTGCTGGGCATCTCTGCTGGACAACTCTGCTGGACAACTCTGCTGACGACTGTACTGGACATCTCTGCTGGACAACTCTGCTTAACAACTCTGCTGGACAACTCTGCTGGACGACTCTGCTGGACGACTTTGCTGGACGACTCTGCTTGACGACTCTGCCTGACGACTCTGCTGGTCGACTCTGCTGGACAACTCTGCTGAACAACTTGCTTGACAACTCTGCTGGACAACTCTGCTGGACGACTCTGCTTTACGACCCTGTTGGAGGACTCTGCTGGACGACTCTGCCTGACGACTCTGCTGGACAACTCTGCAGGACAGTTCTGCTGAACAACTCTGCTGGATAACTCTGCTGTACAACTCTGCTGACAATGATTTCCAGTTATGCTATGTGTTAGACTGGACCAGCTAGCCACAATAGCTAGCTGGTACCAGTGGCTAACGCGACGGTCTGCAGTTTTGAGACTCTCTCTCCGCGGTTCAAATCCCGCCTGTGGTATGGTTCATTAAATCACATTAAATGTTTGCGTCTTGTGAAAAGCTTGGGTATATAATGGCTGATACATCTATAACGGCCACCATACATAGTGTACGTTAAGTATAATTTGTTTAAGGGAAAATCTGTCAATACATTATTTTTTTAGTACATCCTGCAATCGGTGGAATCTGAGCGATAGCTGGAAAATGCGTCTTCAGATCGGCTTCAAATTTTTAACCCTGATGTGTCTTCCAGAAAGGAAAGTTCGTGTTATTATTTGTTGTGTTACTTAATAAATATTGAAATTGATTTCCATTCACTAACTAAAGAATGTTTGATCTAATATATTTCAGATTATTAACACTCCATCAGAAGGTTGACGTCCTCCATGTTTATACTATGTTGATGTGAGTTAAAATTTTGATGGAATTATTCAAATTATTAGAGGATTTAGAGCATTACTGGAGAAAGATTTTTCTTCATATATTTTAAATAGGTTATTTTATTAAAGAAAATGGTTCACATAATAACCAGAGAATGTATTGTTGAGTGGATTTTAGGCTTTATTGGTGCCAATTTGCTGAACTGCCACCAATAAAGCCTAAAATTGGACTGTCTTTAAAATACAGAATCAAAAAAATTTTCTTAGAGAAGTGTGACGAATATTAAACAGAGTAGAGCTGAAATAAGAAAATTGAGAAATATTAAACTTGCGTTTTTTTTTTTTGTTTTTTGTTTTTTAATTTTGATGAGTTTAGTGAACCCTTAACATCTTCGTGTCAGAGCCGCCATGTTGTAAGTTACAGTGGCCTCGTCTGATACCAATTTATTCCCTCACTATTCTTCTTAACTTCAGAATGCTTCATCGGACTGGCTTCAAATTATCAACCCTGGTCAGCTATTAGTATGAAGACTTATGGAAGATATAACAAGCACAGCTGCCGTCTTCTTCCCTTTATAAAAGTCATCTCTTAAATTGGTTACTTGGAAATAACTTTAAAACTCTCTTCTGATCGACTTCTAAATTACAACAATTTCGAAATGGTATACTAATATTTTGCATAACTAGTTTATGCTTAGAGAAATGGGAATGCCATGATGCTGGCGAGGGGCTCTTGATCCGAGGAACTGAAATTACACTCTTCTTGACTGAATCAAGTCTAAAAATTTCTCATTCTACAGGCGCTATATGACCCCCACGGGTTCAGCGCTTTCTCTGACTAAAATAAATGTGAACGTTTCAATCTTTAATGGCTGATACATCGTTTGAAATGGAAGAAACTTTCTTAAGTGAAGGCTGCAAAGGCAGAAAATTTTATCGGATGCTGCGCAACAACCGGGGAATGCATCTCCCGCTCTGCTGTAAACTTTCAACCAACCAAATCCTGTGGGTTAGAGCGTCATGTGATTTTCGCTCACCATGAGGCAGGCCAAACGACATGGGTTCGAGTCCTCGGCTAGTCGTAGTGTTGTTGATTAAATACCACTCGTCCGTGGTTACAATAATATATATACTGCTCGTGGAGGCTAGTACTCCAAACTGGGAGTAGAATGAAATTAGCTCTGAGGCACCCACACCACCGTATGTCCTCGAATCAAGGTAAAACATCTAGCTCTGCTGGGTGTGTGATTCTTGTAGGATTTGGTGGCCCTGTGGGTTAGAGCGTCATGTGATTTTCGCTCACCATGAGGCAGGCCAAAACAACATTGGTTGCTAGTCCTTGGCTAGTCTAAGGGCCCTGAATCTGCACTCTCTATAAAGACGTAGAATTAGGGGGGATATGATTGAGGTGTATAAATGGAAGACAGGAATAAATAAAGGGGATGTAAATAGTGTGCTGAAAATATCTAGCCTAGACAGGACTCGTAGCAATGGTTTTAAGTTGGAAAAATTCAGATTCAGGAAGGATATAGGAAAGTACTGGTTTGGTAATAGAGTTGTAGATGAGTGGAACAAACTCCCAAGTACCGTTATAGAGGCCAGAACGTTGTGTAGCTTTAAAAATAGGTTGGATAAATAAAATGAGTAGATGTGGGTGGGTGTGAGTTGGACCTGATAGCTTGTGCTACCAGGTCGGTTGCCGTGTTCCTCCCTTAAGTCAATGTGACCTGACCTGACTAGGTTGGGTGCATTGGCTTAAGCCGGTAGGAGACTTGGACCTGCCTCGCATAGGCCAGTAGGCCTTCTGCAGTGTTCCTTCGTTCTTATGTTCTTATATAATATATATATATATATATATATATATATATATATATAGTATAAATATATATATATATATATATATATATATATATATATATATTATATATATATATATATATATATTTATTTATTTATTTATTTATTTATATATATAAAGAGAGAGAGCGAGAGAGAGAGAGGGAGGAGGAGAGAGATGAGAGAGAGAGAGAGAGAGAGAGATGAGAGAGAGAGAGTGAGAGAGAGAGAGAGAGAGAGAGAGAGAGAGAGAGAGAGGAGAGAGAGAGAGAGAGGAAGAGAGTAGAGAGAGAGAGAGAGAGAGAGAGAGAGGTCAGAATACATCAATGGCTTACTCCTCCACTGCCAAACTTGATATCAACTCCTAACAAACTGTCTTACTTTTATCCAGTATGGAAGGTATTAGCATGCGAGTCTCATTAATCACAGGCTCGGCCTTGACTCCTCCTTCTCCTCCTCTCATTACCATTAAACTTAAAACGCACTTCAGTGTCGTATCCTCCGTCAAACGTCAAGACTTAAGTTTCTGTCAACTGGGACTTTACGGACCTACAGATGTACAATAAAGTTGCTGACAGTCAGCAGACGCAGATGTAGATGAAATACGCTCAACCTCATGAACTGAATACTCTCCTAAGAGAAGGTAGTTACTCAGCACTCATCCTGCGAGTGGTAGTTACTCAGCACTCATCCTGCGAGTGGTAGTTACTCAGCACTCATCCTGCGAGTGGTAGTTACTCAGCACTCATCCTGAAAGTGGTAGTTACTCAGCACTCATCCTGAAAGTGGTAGTTACTCAGCACTCATCCTGCGAGTGGTAGTTACTCAGCACTCATCCTGCGAGTGGTAGTTACTCAGCACTCATCCTGCGAGTGGTAGTTACTCAGCACTCATCCTGCGAGTGGTAGTTACTCAGCACTCATCCTGCGAGTGGTAGTTACTCAGCACTCATCCTGAAAGTGGTAGTTACTCAGCACTCATCCTGAAAGTGGTAGTTACTCAGCACTCATCCTGCGAGTGGTAGTTACTCAGCACTCATCCTGCGAGTGGTAGTTACTCAGCACTCATCCTGCGAGTGGTAGTTACTCAGCACTCATCCTGCGAGTGGTAGTTACTCAGCACTCATCCTGCGAGTGGTAGTTACTCAGTACTCATCCTGCGAGTGGTAGTTACTCAGTACTCATCCTGAAAGTGGTAGTTACTCAGTACTCATCCTGCGAGTTGTAGTTACTCAGTACTCATCCTGCGAGTGGTAGTTACTCAGTACTCATCCTGAAAGTGGTAGTTACTCAGCACCCATCCTGCGAGTGGTAGTTACTCAGCACTCATCCTGAAAGTGGTAGTTACCACAACCATCAACACAGCACAACACCACCTACAATACTCGCTTCAGATGGTTCACCAACACCAGTGTTCCATTTCCATCTGTGACTATCCTTGGAACTGAGGCACTCTCCTTAGTAAAAACCAAGGTACTGTCCTTTTAATAACAAGAACACTGTCCTTCATAATAACCAGAACACTGTCCTTCATAATAACCAGAACACTGTCCTTCATAATAACCAGAACACTGTCCTTCATAATAACCAGAACACTGTCCTTCATAATAACCAGATCACTGTCCTTCATAATAACCAGAACACTGTCCTTCATAATAACCAAATCACTGTCCTTCATAATAACCAGAACACTGTCCTTCATAATAACCAGAACACTGTCCTTTATAATAACCAGAACACTGTCCTTCATAATAACCAAATCACTGTCCTTCATAATAACCAGAACACTGTCCTTTATAATAACCAGAACACTGTCCTTCATAATAACCAGAACACTGTTCTTCATAATAACCAAATCACTGTCCTTCATAATAACCAGAACACTGTCCTTTATAATAACCAGAACACTGTCCTTCATAATAACCAGAACACTGTCCTTCATAATAACCAAATCACTGTCCTTCATAATAACCAGAACACTGTCCTTCATAATAACCAGAACACTGTCCTTCATAATAACCAGAACACTGTCCTTCATAATAACCAGAACACTGTCCTTCATAATAACCAGAACACTGTCCTTCATAATAACCAGAACACTGTCCTTCATAATAACCAGAACACTGTCCTTCATAATAACAAACACTGTCCTTCTAATAACCAGAACACTGTCCTTCATAATAACCAGATCAATGTCCTTCATAATAACAAGATCACTGTCCTTCAAAATAACCAGATCACTGTCCTTTATAATAACAAGAACACTGTCCTTCATAATAACCAGAACACTGTCCTTCATAATAACCAGATCACTGTCCTTCATAATAACCAGATCACTGTCCTTCATAATAACCAGATCACTGTCCTTCATAATAACCAGAACACTGTCCTTCATAATAACAAGAACACTGTCCTTCATAATAACCAGAACACTGTCCTTCATAATAACCAGAACACTGTCCTTTATAATAACAAGAACACTGTCCTTCATAATAACCAGAAACACTGTCCTTCATAATAACCAGAACACTGTCCTTCATAATAACCAGAACACTGTCCTTCATAATAACCAGAACACTGTCCTTCATAATAACCAGAACACTGTCCTTCATAATAACAAGAACACTGTCCTTCATAATAACCAGAACACTGTCCTTCATAATAACCAGAACACTGTCCTTTATAATAACAAGAACACTGTCCTTCATAATAACCAGAACACTGTCCTTCATAATAACCAGAACACTGTCCTTCATAATAACCAGAACACTGTCCTTCATAATAACCAGAACACTGTCCTTCATAATAACCAGAACACTGTCCTTTATAATAACAAGAACACTGTCCTTCATAATAACCAGAACACTGTCCTTCATAATAACCAGAACACTGTCCTTCATAATAACCAGAACACTGTTCTTCATAATAACCAGAACACTGTCCTTCATAATAACCAGAACACTGTCCTTCATAATAACCAGAACACTGTCCTTCATAATAACCAGATCACTGTCCTTCATAATAACCAAATCACTGTCCTTCATAATAACCAGAACACTGTCCTTCATAATAACCAGAACACTGTCCTTCATAATAACCAGAACACTGTCCTTTATAATAACAAGAACACTGTCCTTCATAATAACCAGAACACTGTCCTTTATAATAACAAGAACACTGTCCTTCATAATAACCAGAACACTGTCCTTCATAATAACCAGAACACTGTCCTTCATAATAACCAGATCACTGTCCTTCATAATAACCAGAACACTGTCCTTCATAATAACCAGAACACTGTCCTTCATAATAACCAGAACACTGTCCTTCATAATAACAAGAACACTGTCCTTCATAATAACCAGAACACTGTCCTTCATAATAACCAGAACACTGTCCTTTATAATAACAAGAACACTGTCCTTCATAATAACCAGAACACTGTCCTTATAATAACCAGAACACTGTCCTTCATAATAACCAGAACACTGTCCTTCATAATAACCAGAACACTGTCCTTCATAATAACCAGAACACTGTCCTTCATAATAACAAGAACACTGTCCTCATAATAACCAGAACACTGTCCTTCATAATAACCAGAACACTGTCCTTTATAATAACAAGAACACTGTCCTTCATAATAACCAGAACACTGTCCTTCATAATAACCAGAACACTGTCCTTCATAATAACCAGAACACTGTCCTTCATAATAACCAGAACACTGTCCTTCATAATACCAGAACACTGTCCTTCATAATAACCAGATCAATGTCCTTCATAATAACCAGAACACTGTCCTTCATAATAACCAGAACACTGTCCTTCATAATAACCAGATCAATGTCCTTCATAATAACAAGAACACTGTCCTTCATAATAACCAGAACACTGTCCTTCATAATAACCAGAACACTGTCCTTCATAATAACCAGAACACTGTCCTTCATAATAACAAGAACACTGTCCTTCATAATAACCAGAACACTGTCCTTCATAATAACCAGAACACTGTCCTTCATAATAACCAGAACACTGTCCTTCATAATAACCAGATCAATGTCCTTCATAATAACAAGAACACTGTCCTTCATAATAACCAGAACACTGTCCTTCATAATAACCAGAACACTGTCCTTCATAATAACCAGAACACTGTCCTTCATAATAACCAGAACACTGTCCTTCATAATAACAAGAACACTGTCCTTCATAATAACCAGAACACTGTCCTTCATAATAACCAGAACACTGTCCTTTATAATAACAAGAACACTGTCCTTCATAATAACCAGAACACTGTCCTTCATAATAACCAGAACACTGTCCTTCATAATAACCAGAACACTGTCCTTCATAATAACCAGAACACTGTCCTTCATAATAACCAGAACACTGTCCTTTATAATAACAAGAACACTGTCCTTCATAATAACCAGAACACTGTCCTTCATAATAACCAGAACACTGTCCTTCATAATAACCAGAACACTGTTCTTCATAATAACCAGAACACTGTCCTTCATAATAACCAGAACACTGTCCTTCATAATAACCAGAACACTGTCCTTCATAATAACCAGATCACTGTCCTTCATAATAACCAAATCACTGTCCTTCATAATAACCAGAACACTGTCCTTCATAACTGAGACTTAGTGAGTATAATTAGTAATCAGCATTCCATCATGCTAATTACCCTCTCCGTAGCTTCTGCGTTTCCTAACTGATCGTTCCAATTTACGTTTAAGGAGGGCTATCAAACTCTCCCACTAATTGCTGCGTCATTACCACGTAATGGTTTCACTTAGGGGTTTCATCTGATCGCGAAACCCTCCATCTAGACGTATCTAAACCTCTAAATTCTCTATGTTGAAGCATCGACATTGGACATGCAGGGAATCCGAGCCTTCACTTCCTCACGTCTATAATCCTATTTCCCCAAGGGTTAAAAATGTACCTTTAGGATCCCTGGTGCGTCAACAAGAGCTGTCTCAGAAGGGCTCAGAGCTCTCTCTCAGAATGGATTAGAGCCCTCTCAGCAGCTCCTAAAGCCTCTTCGTAAGCCTTCAATCCTCCCAGTAGACCTAATCCATCCAGTAGACCTGGAACCATTTCAGTAGACCCTGAACAATCTTCTTAGAGCTAGAGCCCTCTCGACAGGTTTAAAACATCTTCGTAGACATAGAACTCTCTCAGAAGGTCTAAAACCATTTCCTTAGATCTAGAACCCATCCCAATAAAAAGAGAATGATCCCAGTATGCATAGAAAATTTTCAGCAGACCTGGAACTCTCTCAGCAGCCTAGAACCCTCTCAGCAGACCTAGAACCCTCTCAGCAGACCTAGAACAATCTTAGAAGACCTAAACAACATCTGTAGGTTTAAAAATCTTCTCAGAATAGCTAGAACTGGTTCAGCAGACCTAGAACCAACCTCTCAGTAGAACAATTTCAGTGGCTATGGAAGGTTCTTAGCAGGCTTAAAACACACTCAGTAAACCTAGAATAATCTCAGCAGAATTTAAGATCTATGGGATGTGAGGAGTGTAAAGTATGTAGCATGTAAATACATCAGGTTGGCGGCACGGTACACCAGTGAGCTGCTGCTCAGAATATGTTGTAAATTATTTACAAACACTATTATTTGAAGAATGAAACAATTGTGCAAATTTAGGAATCTTTGTTATGGAAACGTTTCGCCAGCCAGTTTCTTCTTCAGTCCATAACAGAGAAGAACATAAGAACATAGGAACGAAGGAACACTGCAGCAGGCCTACTGGCCCATGCGAGGCAGGTCCAAGTCTCCTACCGGCCAATGCACCCAACCTAGTCAGGTCAGGTCACATTGACTTAAGGGAGGAACACGGCAACCGACCTGGCAGCACAAGCTAGTCAGGTCCAACTCACCACACCACCCACATCACTCATGTATTTATCCAACCTATTTTTAAAGCTACACAACGTTCTGGCCTCTATAATTGTACTTGGGAGTTTGTTCCACTCATTCACAACTCTATTGCCAAACCAGTACTTTCCTATATCCTTCCTGAATCTGAATTTTTCCAATTTAAAAACCATTGCTGCGAGTCCTGTCTAGGCTAGATATTTTCACAACACTATTTACATCCC
>NC_069399.1:67051046-67076798 GCF_026875155.1 Cherax quadricarinatus | reverse complement strand
TGTTATTTAAGGACGTTTGGGGTTTTATGAAGGCAGTGTCTGGTTATTATAAAGGACAGTGATTGGTTATTATAAAGGGGACAGTGTTCTTGTTATTATGAAGGACAGTGATTTGGTTATTATGAAGGACAGTGATTTGGTTTTATGAAGGACAGTGTTCTGGTTATTATGAAGGACAGTGTTCTTGTTATTATAAAGGACAGTGTTCTGGTTATTATGAAGGACAGTGTTCTGGTTATTATAAAGGACAGTGTTCTGGTTATTATGAAGGACAGTGTTCTGGTTATTATGAAGGACAGTGTTCTGGTTATTATGAAGGACAGTGATTTGGTTATTATGAAGGACAGTGTTCTGGTTATTATGAAGGACAGTGATTTGGTTATTATGAAGGACAGTGTTCTTGTTATTATGAAGGACAGTGATTTGGTTATTATGAAGGACAGTGATTTGGTTATTATGAAGGACAGTGTTCTGGTTATTATGAAGGACAGTGATCTGGTTATTATGAAGGACAGTGTTCTGGTTATTATGAAGGACAGTGTTCTGGTTATTATGAAGGACAGTGATCTGGTTATTATGAAGGACAGTGTTCTTGTTATTATAAAGGACAGTACCTTGGTTTTTACTAAGGACAGTGCCTCAGTTCCAAGGATAGTCACAGATGGAAATGGAACACTGGTGTTGGTGAAACCATATGAAGCGAGTATTGTAGGTGGTGTTGTGCTGGTGTTGTGGTTGTGGTAACTACCACTTTCAGGATGAGTGCTGAGTAACTACCACTCGCAGGATGGGTGCTGAGTAACTACCACTTTCAGGATGAGTACTGAGTAACTACCACTCGCAGGATGAGTATGAGTAACTACAACTCGCAGGATGAGTGCTGAGTAACTACCACTCGCAGGATGAGTGCTGAGTAACTACCACTCGCTGGATGAGTGCTGAGTAACTACCACTTTCAGGATGAGTGCTGAGTAACTACCACTCGCAGGATGGGTGCTGAGTAACTACCACTTTCAGGATGAGTACTGAGTAACTACAACTCGCAGGATGAGTGCTGAGTAACTACACTCGCAGGATGAGTGCTGAGTAACTACCACTCGCTGGATGAGTGCTGTGTAACTACCACTTCAGGATGAGTGCTGAGTAACTACACTCGCAGGATGGGTGCTGAGTAACTACCACTTTCAGGATGAGTGCTGAGTAACTACCATCGCAGGATGGTGTGAGTAACTACCACTTTCAGGATGAGTACTGAGTAACTACACTGCAGGATGAGTGCTGAGTAACTACACTCGCTGGATGAGTGCTGAGTAACTACCACTTTCAGGATGAGTGCTGAGTAAACTACCACTTTCAGGATGAGTGCTGAGTAACTACCACTCGCAGGATGAGTGCTGAGTAACTACCACTCGCAGATGAGTGCTGAGTAACTACCACTGCAGATGAGTGTGAGTAACTACCACTCGCAGGATGAGTGCTGGGTAACTACCACTCGCAGGATGAGTGCTGAGTAATCTACACTTTCAGGATGAGTGCTGAGTAACTACCACTTTCAGGATGAGTGCATGAGTAGTAACTCACTTTCAGGATGAGTGCTGAGTAACTACCACTTTCAGGATGAGTGCTGAGTAACTACCACTCGCAGGATGAGTGCTGAGTAACTACCACTCGCTGGATGAGTGCTGAGTAACTACCACTTTCAGGATGAGTGCTGAGTAACTACCACTTTCAGGATGAGTGCTGGTAACTACCACTTTCAGGATGAGTGCTGAGTAACTACCACTTTCAGGATGAGTGCTGAGTAACTACCACTCGCAGGATGAGTGCTGAGTAACTACCACTCGCTGGATGAGTGCTGAGTAACTACCACTTCAGGATGAGTGCTGAGTAACTACCACTTTCAGGATGAGTGCTGAGTAACTACCATTTCAGGATGAGTGCTGAGTAACTACCACTTTCAGGATGAGTGCTGAGTAACTACCACTTTCAGGATGAGTGCTGAGTAACTACCACTTTCAGGATGAGTGCTGAGTAACTACCACTCGCAGGATGAGTGCTGAGTAACTACCACTCGCAGGATGAGTGCTGAGTAACTACACTCGCAGGATGGTGCTGAGTAACTACCACTCGCAGGATGAGTGCTGAGTAACTACCTTCTCTTAGGAGAGTATTCAGTTCATGAGGTTGAGCGTATTTCATCTACATCTGCGTCTGCTGACTGTCAGCAACTTTATTGTACATCTGTAGGTCCGTAAAGTCCCAGTTGACAGAAACTTAAGTCTTGACGTTTGACGGAGGATACGACACTGAAGTGCGTTTTAAGTTTAATGGTAATGAGAGGAGGAGAAGGAGGAGAAGGAGGAGTCAAGGCCGAGCCTGTGATTAATGAGACTCGCATGCTAATACCTTCCATACTGGATAAAAGTAAGACAGTTTGTTAGGAGTTGATATCAAGTTTGGCAGTGGAGGAGTAAGCCATTGATGTATTCTGACCTCTCTCTCTCTCTCTCTCTCTCTCTCTCTCTCTCTCTCTCTCTCTCTGTCTCTCTCTCTCTCTCTCTTCTCTCTCTCTCTCTCTCGCTCTCTCTCTCTCTCTCTCTCTCTCTCTCTCTCTCTCTCTCTCTTCCTCTCTCTCTCTCTTCTCTCTCTCTCTCTCTCTCTCTCTCTCTCTCTCTCTCTCTTCTCTCTCTCTCTCTCTCTCTCTCTCTCTCTCTCTCTCTCTCTCTTCTCTCTCCTCTCTCTCTCTCTCTCTCTCTCTTTCTCTTTCTCTCTCTCTCTCTCTCTCTCTCTCTCTCTCTCTCTCTCTCTCTCTCTCTCTCTCTCTCTCTCTCTCTCTCTCTCTCTCGCTCTCTCTCTTTATATATATAAATAAATTAAAATAAATAAATATATATAATATATATTATATATATATATTAAAATATATATATATATATATATATATATAAGAAATAAGAACATAAGAACAAAGGAACACTGCAGAAGGCCTACTGGCCTATGCGAGGCAGGGTCCAAGTCTCCTACCGGCTTAAGCCAATGCACCAACCTAGTCAGGTCAGGTCACATTGACTTAAGGGAGGAAACACGGCAACCGACCTGGTAGCACAAGCTATCAGGTCCAACTCACACCCACCCACATCTACTCATGTATTTATCCAACCTATTTTAAAGCTACACAACGTTCTGGCCTCTATAACGGTACTTGTGAGTTTGTTCCACTCATCCAAACTCTATTACCAACCAGTACTTTCCTATATCCTTCCTGATCTGAATTTTTCCAACTTAAAACCATTGCTACGAGTCCTGTCTAGGCTAGATATTTTCAGCACACTATTTACATCCCCTTTATTTATTCCTGTCTTCCATTTATACACCTCAATCATATCCCCCTAATTCTACGTCTTTATAGAGAGTGCAGATTCAGGGCCCTTAGACTAGCCAAGGACTAGCAACCAATGTTGTTTTGGCCTGCCTCATGGTGAGCGAAAATCACATGACGCTCTAACCCACAGGGCCAACCAAATCCTACAAGAATCACACACCCAGCAGAGCTAGATGTTTTACCTTGATTCGAGGACATACGGTGGTGTGGGTGCCTCAGAGCTAATTTTCATTCTACTCCCAGTTTGGAGTACTAGCCTCCACGAGCAGTATTATATATTATTGTAAACCACGGAGCGAGTGGTATTTAATCAACAACACTACGACTAGCCGAAGACTCGAACCCATGTCGTTTGGCCTGCCTCATGGTGAGCGAAAATCACATGACGCTCTAACCCACAGGATTTGGTTGGTTGAAAGTTTACAGCAGAGCGGGAGATGCATTCCCCGGTTATTGCGCAGCATCCGTATAAATTTTCTGCCTTTGCAGCCTTCACTTAAGAAAGTTTCTTCCATTTCAAACGATGTATCAGCCATTAAAGATTGAAACGTTCACATTTATTTTAGACAGAGAAAGCGCTGAACCCGTGGGGGTCATATAGCGCCTGTAGAATGAGAAATTTTTAGACTTGATTCAGTCAAGAAGAGTGTAATTTCAGTTCCTCGGATCAAGAGCCCCTCGCCAGCATCATGGCATTCCCATTTCTCTAAGCATAAACTAGTTATGCAAAATATTAGTATACCATTTCGAAATTGTTGTAATTTAGAAGTCGATCAGAAGAGAGTTTTAAAGTTATTTCCAGGTAACCAATTTAAGAGATGACTTTTATAAAGGCAAGAAGACGGCAGCTGTGCTTGTTAAATCTTCCATAAGTCTTCATACTAATAGCTCACCAGGGTTGATAATTTGAAGCCAGTCCGATGAAGCATTCTGAAGTTAAGAAGAATAGTGAGGGAATAAATTGGTACCAGACGAGGCCACTGTAACTTACAACATGGCGGCTCTGACACGAAGATGTTAAGGGTTCACTAAACTCATCAAAGTTAAAAAACAAAAAACAAAAAAAAAATGCGTTTAATATTTCTCAATTTTCTTATTTCAGTTCTACTCTGTTTAAAATTCGTCACACTTCTCTAAGAATTTTTTTTGATTCTGTATTTTAAAGAAAGTCCAATTTTAGGCTTTATTGGTGGCAGTTCAGCAAATTATCACCAATAAAGCCTAAAATCCACTCAACAATACATTCTCTGGTTATTATGTGAACAATTTTCTTTAATAAAATAACCTATTTAAAATATATGAAGAAAAATCTTTCTCCAGTAATGCTCTAAACTCTTTAATAATTTTAATAATTCCATCAAAATTTTAACTCACATCAACACAGTATAAACATGGAGGACGTCAACCTTCTGATGGAGTGTTAATAATCTGAAATATATTAGATCAAACATTCTTTAGTTAGTGAATGGAAATCAATTTCAATATTTATTAAGTAACACAACAAATAATAACACGAACTTTCCTTTCTGGAAGACACATCAGGGTTAAAAATTTGAAGCCGATCTGAAGACGCATTTTCCAGCTATCGCTCAGATTCCACCGATTGCAGGATGTACTAAAAAAATAATGTATTGACAGATTTTCCCTTAAACAAATTATACTTAACGTACACTATGTATGGTGGCCGTTATAGATGTATCAGCCATTATATACCCAAGCTTTTCACAAGACGCAAAATTTTAAAGTGATTTTAAAGAAATACCCAGGCGGGGTTTGAACGCGGGCAGGAGTTCAAAAAAATGCGACAGTCGCGTTAGCCCCTGGGCCAGCTAGTATTGTGGCTAGCTGGGCCGTCTAAACATAGCAAAAATGGAATCTTGTCGCAGATGTCAGCAGAGTTATCCCGCAGAGTTGTTCAGCAGAACTGTCCGCAGGTTGTCAGCGAGTCGTCAGGCAGGGGTCGTTCCAGAGAGTCCTCCAAAAGGGGTCCCGCAGAGTCGTCCAGCGAGTTGTCCGCGAGTTTAAGCAAAGTTGTTCAGCGAGTTGTCCAGTGAGTGCCGCAGAGTCGAGGGAGGTCTCAGCAGGTCGTCCAGCAAAAATGTCAGCAGAGTCGTCGCAGAGTTGTCCCGCGAGTTGTTAAGCAGAGTTGTCCGCAGAGATGTCCCGTACAGTCGTCGCAGAGTTGCCCAGAGTTTCCAGCAGAGTTGCCACAGAGTTGTTCAGCGAGTGTCCGCAAGATGTCAGAGGTTGTCCAGCAGAGATGTCCGAGAGTTGTTCAGAGAGTAGTCCCGCGAGTATCCAAGAGAGTTGTCCGCAGAGTTGTCCCGGGGTTGTTAAGCAGAATCTCCGCAGGTTGTCCGCAGAGTTGTCCAGCAGATTGTTCGAAAAGTTTTCCAGAAGGTATCCCATTGTGTCCCGCAGATTGTTTAGCGGTTGTCCAGCAGAGTTGTCCAGCAGAGATGCCAGAAAAAATTTTCCAGCGATTGTCCAGCAGAGTCATCCAGCAGAGTTGTCCGCAGAGTTGTCCCGGGGTTGTTTAGCAGAGTGCCCCGCAGAGTCGTCTGCAGGGGTTTTCCGGAGTTTTCCCCGTGGTGTTCAGCGAGTTGTCCAGCAGAGTGTCCCGCAGAGTCGTCCCCCACAGTTATCAGTACAGTTGTCCCGCAGTTCGTCCAGCGAGTCGTCCAGCAGGTCGTAGCAGAGTTTCCAGCAGAGATGTCCCGCAGGTTGTCCCGCAGAGTTTTCCCCAGAGTTGTTTTGCAGAGTTGCCAGAAGAGATGTCAGTCGTCGTCCCTCAGGTTCTCAAGCAGAGATGTCCAGCAGAATTGTCCCGCAGAAATTACAGAAGAGTTGTCCCGCAGAGTAGTCCAGCAGAGTCATCCAGTGTTTTCCGAGAGTATTTCCGTAGGATGGTTAGCAGAGTTGTCCGCAGATTCGCCCAGAGACGTCCCCCACAGTTTCCAAGTACGTTGTCCAGCAGATTTGTAAACAGAGTCGTCCCCAGTTCGTCCCGCAGAGTCGTTTGCAGGTGTACGGTTGTCCAGCGGTTGTCCAGAAAAAATTGTCCAAAGAGTTTTCCAGTGGGTTTTCAGCAGGTTGTCCCGCAGGAGGGCCAGTAAGTTCCCGCAGAGTTGTCGCAGAGTTGTCCAGCGGTTTTTCAGCAGAGTGTCCCAAAAAAGTGTCCCGGAGAGTTGTCAGCAGGTAGTCCCCGCATAGTCATCCCGCAGAGTTGTCAGCGAGTTGTCCAGCAGGTTGTTCGCAAAACGCCCGCAGATTCTCAAACAGATTCCTCCCGAAAGTCGTCGCAGAGCTGTCCATCAGAGAGTCCCTTGGTTATTAGCAGACTTATCCAGAGAGTTTCCAGGAGAGTTGTACATCAAGATGTGCAGAAGAGTCGTCCAAAAAGAGTCGTCCAACGTGCTGTCCGCAGATTTACCAGCAGGGTTCCAGTAGGATGTTCAGCAAAGGTTTCCAGCGATCGTCCCAAAAAGTCGTCCCGAGAGTTATCCAGAAAAGTGTCAACAGTTGTCCGAGAATCGTCGAGCAGAGTTGTCCAGCAAAGTTTTCCCGGGAGAGTCGTCCCGTTTAAAAAGTCCCGCGAGTTATTCGCAGGGTGTCCAGAAAAAAGTTTTCCCGCAGGTTGTTCAGCAGAGTTGTCGAGGGGATGTCCCGCGGTTGTCCACAGAGTTGTTCCAGGTTGTCCCGAAAGATGTTCAGTAAGTCGGGCCGTAGAGTTGTCCAGAAGAGTTGTCCCGCGAGTTGTCCCGCAAAATGTCCCGAAGGTTGTCCAGCAGGTGTCCAGCAGAGTCATCCCCCAGGTTGTCCGCAGAGGTTTTTTCCCCCCGGAGGTGTTCAGCAGAATGTCCCGCAGGTTGTCTAGAAAAGTGTCCCGCAGAGTTGTCCAGCAGAGTTTTCCCGCAGGTTGTTCAGCAGGTTGTCCGAAGAGATGTCCGTTCAGCGTCCAGAAAAGGTTTTCCGCAGGTTGTCCCTCAGAGTTGTCCGCAGAGATGCCCCGAAAGAGTTGTCCACAGAGTAGTCCAGCAGAGTCTCCAGCGAATTGTCCCGCGAGTTGTGGAGTTTGTTCAGCAGAGGGTCCGCGAGTCAGCCGCGAGTTTTCCAGCAGGTTTTCTGTGAGATGTTAGCCCGAGTTGTCAAGCAGAGTCGTCAGCAGAGTCGTTCAGCAGGTCGTCCCCCACAGTTATCCCCGTACAGTTTCCGCAGATGTCCGCAGAGTCGTCCCGAAGAGTCGTCAAGCAGAGTGTCCAGAAGGTTCTCCAGCAGAGTTGTCCCGCAGAGTTGTCCCGCAGAGTTGTCCAGCAGGTTGTTCAGCAGGCGTCCATCAGAGTGTCAGCAGAGCGTCCAGAGAGTTTTCTAGCAGAGTTGTCCAACAGAGTTGTCCCGCAGGTTGTCCCGAGAGTCGACAGCAGAGTTTTGACCGCAGAGTCGTCGGCTTTGTCGTCAAGCAGAGCGTCCAGAGGGTGTTTATCAGAGTTGTCCAGCAAAGATGTCAAACAGTCGTAGCGAGTTGTCCGCAGAGTTGTCAGCAAAATTTTTCAGCAGAGTTTTCCCGCAGAGATGTCCAGGAGAGATGTCCCGCGAGTAGTTAACAGAGTAGCCCCAGAGTTTTCCAGAGAGCTTCCGTAAGAAGTCCCGCAGGTTGTTCCAGCGGGTTGTTCAGAGAGTTGTCCGAAGAGATGTCCGTAAAGTCGTCCGCAGAGTTGTCCCGCAGAATTTTCCAGTAGAGATTTCCCGAAGGTTGTCCCGAGTAGTCCAGAAGAGTCATCCGCGAGTTGCAAGTGGTTGTCCCGAAAAGTTGTCGCGAATGTCAGCAGAGTTGTCCAGCGAGTTGTCCCGAGGTTGTCCAGCGAGTTGTTTAGGAGAGTTTCGGAAAAGATGTAGTACAGTCGTCCGCGGTTGTTCAGAGAAATGTCTAGCAGAGTTGTCCAGCAGAGTTCCCCGAAGAGTTGTCCGAGAGTAGTCAGCAAAGTCATCCGCAGGTTGTCCGCGGTTGTCCAGGGAGTTTTTTCGCAGAACGTCCAGCAGAGTTGTTCAGCGAGTTTTCAGCGACTTTTCAAAAAAATGTTCAGAGAGTTGTAGAGCAGAGTCGTCCACAGAGTGTCCCCCACAGTTATCCAGTACGTTGTCCAGCGATCCGTCCCGCAGAGTTTTACGCACGCGTCCAGCGGTCGTCAAGCGAGTTGCCAGCGAGTTTTCCAGAGAGTTGTCCCGCAGAGTTGTCCGCAGGTTGTTCAGCAGAGTTGTCCCAAAAAGTGTCCGTACAGTCGTCCCGCGAGTTTTCAGCAGAGTTGTCCATCAGAGATGTCCCGGAGTTTTCCGAGAGTAGTCAGCGGCATCCGGAGGTTTTTCCGCAGAGTTGTCCGGGAGTTGTTCAGCTGGTCGTCCAGAAGGTCAGCCAGCAAGGGTTTTTCCCGCAGAGTTTTCCAGTAGTATGTTCAGCAGAGTTGTCCCGCGAGTCGTCGCGAGGGAAAAGTCCCTTACAGTTACCAGTTTCAGTTTTCCAGCGTTCGTGCGCAGAGTCGTCCAGCAGAGTGTCCGCAGATCGTCAAGCAGAGTTCTCCGCAGGTTCTCCAGCGGTTCCCAGCAGAGTTGTCCGTACATTCGTCCGAGGTTCTCCAGCGAGTTTTCCCGTTAAATTTGTCCCGCAGAAATTTTCGCAGGATGTCCAGCAGAGTTGTCCAGCAAATGTTCAGCAGGTTTTCCGCAAAAAGTCAGGGAGTTTTCCAGCAGAGTAGTCCAGCAGAGTCATCCAGCGGGTTGTCGCAAATTGTCCAGCAGTTGTTCAGCAGAGTCGTCCGGAATCAGCCGCGGTTTTCCAGAAGGATTTCGGAGTCGTCCGCAGTTCGTCAAGCAGATTCGTCCCGCAAAATCGCAGCAGAGCTGTCCATCAGAGTGTCCATTAGGTTTTTCGCAGAGTTACGCAGGTTTTCAGGGGGATTTTTTACATCAGGATGTGCAGAAGAGTCGTCCAACGAGTCGTCCCGCAAAATGTGTCCCGCAGATTTATCAATAGAGTTGTCCCGCAAGTTATTCGCAATGTATTTCCCGCGAGTTGTTGCGAGTTTTCCAGAAGAGTTGTTCAGCAGAGTCATCCAGCGAGTTGTCCAACAGAGTTTTCCAGAGATTTGTCCAGCAGAGTTGTTCATCAGAGTTTCCCCCGGATGTCCAGTTTCGTGTCCGCAGGTTGTCCAGCGGGGTTGTGCCCGAGTTGTCCATCAGAGAGTCCGGAGAGTTGTTCAGTGAGTCGTCCGCAGAGTAGCCAGCAGAGTTTTCCAGCAGAGTTTTCCCGTGAGTGTTCGCAGAGTTGTCCCGAGAGTCTCCAGCAGGACGTCCACCACAGACCCAGTAAGTTGTCCAGCAGTTCGTCCGCAGAGTTGTCCAGCAGAGTCGTCCGCAGATGTCCCGCAGAGTCGTCCAGCAGAGTGTCCCCGCAGAGCGTCCGCAGAGTTTTCCGCATAGTTATCCAGCAGAGTTGTCCCGCAGAGTTGTCGCGGAGTTGTTCAGCAGAGTTGTCCAGCGGATGTGTAAGGTCCCGCAGGTTGTTCAGCAGATTGTCCGCAGAGTTGTCCGCGGGGGTTGTTCAGCGAGTAGTCCAGCAAAGTGTCCAGGAGAGTTTTCGCAGGGGAGTCCAGCAGAGTCATCCGCCCGAGTTGTCGAAGGTTGTTCAGCGAGTTGTTCAGCAGAGTCGTCAGAGAATAGCCCGCGGGTTTTTTTCCCGTGAGTGTTTTAGCGAGTGTCCCGCAGATTCGTCAAAAGTTCTCCGCAAAGTCGTCCAGCAGGTGTCATCAGATGTCCCTTAGAGTTATTTAGCAGAGTTATCCAGCGAGTTTTCCAGAGGTTGTATAACGATGCGCGAAGAGTGTCCAAAAGAGTCGGGCCAGCGGCTGTCCCGAGTTTTTTCCCGCAGAGTTGTCCGCGAGTTATTCAGCAGAGTTGTCTATCAGGTTTTCAGCAATGTCATCCAGTAGAGTTTTAGCAGAGTTTTCCCGAAGAGTTGTTCAGCAGAGCATCCAGCAGAGTTGTCCAACAGGTTTTCCTTTGAGATGTTCGCAAAAAATTGTCCAGCAGGTAGTCAACAGAGTCGTTAGCAGGTTATCCCGTAAAAAATCCCGCAGAGTTATCCAAAAACGATGTCCAAAAGGTTTGTCGCAGAATCGTCGGAGAGTTGTCCCGCAAAGTTGTCACAGAGTCGCAGTAAAGTCGTCAGCAGAGTTATTTAGCAGAGTTTTCCAGAAGAGTTGTGCAGCGAGTTTTTCGCGAGTTGCCAACAGGGTGTCCGGTGAAGTCGTCAGCGAGTTGTCCAGAGAGTTTTCGCAGAGTTGTCCCGAAGTTGTTCCAGGGTTGCGCAGGTCGTCGGAGTGTCCCCACAGTCATCCTACAGTTGTAGCGATTCGTCCATCAGATTCTCCAAGAGTAGTCCCGGAGGTCGTCCACCACAATCCAGACAGTTGTCCAGAGTTGTCCGTAGAGTTGTCCCCGCAGATTTTTCAGCAGAGTTTTTCGCAAGTTTTCCAGAAAAAATGTCAGGACAGTCGAACGCAGAGTTGGGCGGCAGAGTTTCCGAGAGTTGTCCAGCAAAGTTTTTCAGCGAGTTGTCCGCAGAGATGCCAGGAGAGTTGTCCAGTAGATGTCCAACAGGGAGCTTGCAGAGTTTTCCAGCAAAGTTTTCCCGTACAGATGTCCCGCAGAGTTTTCCCCAGAGTTGTTCAGCAGGTTGTACTAAATGAGTTTGTTCAGTCGTCAGAGAGTTGTCCGCACAGTTGTCCAGCAGAGATGTCCAGGAGGTCCGCAGAGTAGTTCAGCGAGTCATCCCGCGAGTTGTCCCCGCAGAGTTGTCCCGGAAGTTGTTTAGCGGAATGTCCCGCAGATTTGTCCGCAGGTTTCCCGAGAGTTGTCGCAGAGTTGTCGCAGAGGTTCAGCAGAGTTGTCCAGAAGAGAGTCCCGTACGTCGTCCAGCAGAGTTGTTCAGCAGAGTTTTCTAGCAGAGTAGTCCGAGAGTGTCAACCCCAGTTATCCCCGTAAGTTGTCCCGCAGTTCCTCCCGCAGAGCGTCCAGCAGAGGTCCAGCAAATGTTCCAAACAGACTTGTCCAAGAGTTTTCCGGAGTTGTAGCAGAGTTTTTCAGCCCGAGTTGTCCGAAAAGTGCCAGTACAATCGTCGCAGAGTTTTCCCGCAGAGTTGTCCCGCGAGAGTCCAGCAGAGATGTCCGAAGAGTTTTCCCGCAAAATAGTCCGCAGAGTCATCAGCGAGTTGTACAGCAGAGTTGTCCAGGAGGTTGTTAGCGAGTCGTCCCGAGGCGGCCAGCAGAGTTTTCCCCGCACAGTTTTCCAGTGAGATGTTCATCAAGTTTTCCCAAAAGGGCGTTCAGCAGAAAAAGTCCAAAAAAATTACCCCGTACAGTTGTCCCCAAAAGGGTTGTCCCGCAGGGTGTTGCGGATTGTTCAGCGTGTTGTCCAGCGGGATGTCTGTACGGGCGTCCCGCAGAGTAGTCCCGCAGATCAGCCCGCAAGGGTTTTCCAGCAGAGTTTTTCAGTAGAGATGCCCCTGAGTCGTCCAGCAGTTTGTCCTAGATTCGTCCGCAAAATCGTCCCGCAGAGCTTCCTCAGCAGCCCTTGCGTTATTTACGAGTTATCAGCAGGTTTTTAGGAGAGTTGACATCGAGTGTGCAGAAAAGCGTCGAACAGAGTCGCCGCGTGCTGCCGCAGAGTGTCCAGCACGTGTCGCAAAGTCGTCGAAAAAAGGTCGTCCAGAGATTTGCCAGCGATTTATCAGCTGGCTGTCAGCGAGTTTTTCAGCCCGAGTTGTCCAGCAGGTCGACGCAATTTTATCCAGCGGTTGTCCAGCAGGTTTTCCGAGGTTGTTCAGCAGAGTCATCCGCAGGTTGTCCAACAAAGGGTTTTCAAAAGAAGTTTCAGCAAAAGTTGTCCACAGAGTCGTCCAACAGGTCGTCAGCGAGTTTCCCAATACAGATGTCCCGCAGAGTTTTCCAGAAAAGTGTAAAGCGCTGTCCAGCAGAATCGTCGAGCAGAGTTGTCCAGCAAAGTTGTCCACAGAGTGTCGTAAAAACCCTCCGCGGTTATTCAGCAGAGTTGTCCCGAAAAAGGTTTCCCCGAGGTTGTTAGGGGTTGTCCAGCAGGTTCCGTTTAAGTCGTCAGCGAGTTTTCCCGCGAGTTGTCCGTAGAGTTGTAAGCAAAATTGTTTAGCAGAGTTTTTCCGCGGATGTCCCGGAGAGTTGCCAGCAGAGTGTCCGGAGAGTCAGCCAGCAGAGTCTTCGCAGAGTTTTCCGTATGAGTAGCAGAGTAATCGCATAGTGTCCAGAGGTCGTCCAACAGTTTTCCTACGTTGCCAGCAGATTCGTCCAGCAGTTCGTCCAGCAGGCGTCCAGCGAATTATAGCAGAGTGACCCGCAGAGTTGTCCAGGAGTTGTCCCGGAGAGTTTTTCAGCAGAGTCGTCCAGCAGAGTCCAGTCAGCAGAGTTTTTCGCAGAGTTTTCCAAGCTAGAGGTCAGCCAGCTGAGTTGTCCAGCAGAGTCGTCCAGCAGAGTCGTCCACCACAGTTATCCAGTACAGTTGTCCAGCAGATTCGTCCAGCAGAGTCGTCCAGCAGAGTCGTCCAGCAGAGTCGTCAAGCAGAGTCGTCCAGCAGAGTTGTCCAGCAGGGTTGTCCAGCAGAGTTGTCCAGCAGAGTTGTCCAGCAGAGTTGTTCAGCAGAGTTGTTCAGCAGAGATGTCCAGTACAGTCGTCCAGCCGAGTTGTCCAGCAGAGTTGTCCAGCAGAGTTGTCCAGCAGAGATGTCCAGGAGAGTTGTCCAGCAGAGTAGTCCAGCAGAGTCATCCAGCAGATTTTTCCAGCAGAGTTTTCCAGTAGAGCTGTTCAGCTGAGTCGTTCAGCAGATTTGTCCAGCAGATTCGTCCAGCAAAGTCGTCCAGCAGAGCTGTCCATCAGAGATGTTCATTAGAGTTATTCAGCAGAGTTATCCAGCAAAGTTTTCCAGCAGAGTTGTACATCAGAGATGTGCAGAAGAGTCGTCCAGCAGAGTTGTCCAGTAGAGTCGTTCAGCAAAGTCGTCCAACAGAGTCGTCCAGCAGATTTGTCCAGCAGAATTGTCCAGCAGAACTGTCCAGCAGAGTTATTCAGCAGAGTTGTCCACCAGAGCCGTCCAGCAATGTTATCCAGCAGAGTTGTCCAGCAGAGTTTTCCAGCAGAGTTTTTCAGCAGAGTCATCCAGTAGAGCTGTCCTACAGAGTTGTCTAGTAGAGACGTTCAGCACAGTTGTCCAGCAGAGTCGTCCAACAGAGGCGTCCAGCAGAGTTATCCAGAACAGATGTCCAGCAGATTCGTCCAGCAGAATCGTCGAGCAGAGTTGTCCAGCAAAGTTGTCCAGCAGAGTCGTCCAGCAAAGCCGTCCAGCAGAGTTATTCAACAGAGTTGTCCAGAAGAGTTGCCCAGCAGAGTTGTTCAGCAGAGTTGTCCAGCAGAGATGTCCAGTAAAGTCGTCAGCAGAGTTGTCCAGCAGAGTTGTCCAGTAGAGTTGTCAAGCAAAGTTGTTCAGCAGAGTTGTCTAGCATAGATGTCCAGGAGAGTTGTCCAGCAGAGTAGTCCAGGAGAGTCAGCCAGCAGAGTCTTCCAGCAGAGTTTTCCAGTACTGATGCTCAGCAGAGTAATCCAGCATAGTCGTCCAGCAGAGTCGTCCACCACAGTTATCCAGTACAGTTGTCCAGCAGATTCGTCCAGCAGATTCGTCCAGCAGAGTCGTCCAGCAGAGTTATCCAGCAGAGTCGACCAGCAGAGTTGTCCAGCAGAGTTGTCCAGGAGAGGTGTTCAGCAGAGTCGTCCAGCAGAGTCAGTCAGCAGAGTTTTTCAGCAGAGTTTTCCAGCAGAGTCAGCCAGCTGAGTTGTCCTGCAGAGTCGTCCAGCAGAGTCGTCCACCACAGTTATCCAGTACAGTTGTCCAGCAGAGTCAGTCAGCAGAGTTTTTCAGCAGAGTTTTCCAGCAGAGTCAGCCAGCTGAGTTGTCCAGCAGAGACGTCCAGCAGAGTCGTCCACCACAGTTATCCAGTACAGTTGTCCAGCAGATTCGTCCAACAGAGTCGTCCACCAGAGTTGTCCACCAGAGTCGTCAAGCAGAGTCGTCCAGCAGAGTTGTCCAGCAGGGTTGTCCAGCAGAGTTGTCCAGCAGAGTTGTCCAGCAGAGTTGTTCAGCAGAGTTGTTCAGCAGAGATGTCAAGTACAGTCGTCCAGTAGAGTTGTCCAGCAGAGTTGTCCAGCAGAGTTGTCTAGCAGAGATGTCCAGGAGAGTTGTCCAGCAGAGTAGTCCAGCAGAGTCATCCAGGAGAGCTGTCCAACAGAGTTATCTAGTAGAGATGTTCTGCACAGCTGTCCAGCAGAGTCGTCCAACAGAGGTGTCCAGCAGAGTTATCCAGAACAGATGTCCAGCAGATTCGTCCAGCAGAATCGTCGAGCACAGTTGTCCAGCAAAGTTGTCCAGCAGAGTCGTCCAATAGAGGCGTCCAGCAGAGATATCCAGTACAGATGTCCAGCAGAGTTATCCACAACAGATGTCCAGCAGATTCGTCCAGCAGAATCGTCGAGCAGAGTTGTCCAGCAAAGTTGTCCAGCAGAGTCGTCCAGGAAAGTCGTCCAGCAAAGTCGTCCAGCAGAGCTGTCCATCAGACATGTCCATTAGAGTTATTCAACAGAGTTATCCAGCAGAGTTTTCCAGGAGAGTTGTACATCAGAGATGTGCAAAAGAGTCGTCGAACAGAGTCGTCCAGCAATGCTGTCCAGCAGAGTTGTCAAGCAGAGTCGTCCAGCAAAGTCGTCGAACAGAGTCGTCCAGCAGATTTGTCCAGCAGATTTATCCAGCTGAGCTGTCCAGCAGAGTTATTCAGCAGAGTTGTCCAGCAGAGTCGTTCAGCAATGTCATTCAGCAGAGTTGTCCAGCAGAGTTTTCCAGGAGAGTTGTTCAGCAGAGTCATCCAGCAGAGTTGTCCAACAGAGTTGTCAAGTAGAGATGTTCAGCAAAGTTGTCCAGCAGAGTCGTCCAACAGAGTCGTCCAGCAGAGTTATCCAATACAAATGTCCAGCAGAGTTATCCAGAACAGATGTCCAGCAGATTCGTCCAGCAGAATCGTCGAGCAGAGTTTTCCAGCAGAGTTTTTCAGCAGAGTCTTTCAGGAGAGCTGTCCAACAGAGTTATCTAGTAGAGATGTTCAGCACAGTTGTCCAGCAGAGTCGTCCAACAGAGGTGTCCAGCAGAGTTATCCAGAACAGATGTCCAGCAGATTCGTCCAGCAGAATCGTCGAGCAGAGTTGTCCAGCAAAGTTGTCCAGCAGAGTCGTCCAGCAGAGGCGTCCAGCAGTTATCCAGTACAGATGTCCAGCAGAGTTATCCACAACAGATGTCCAGCAGAGTCGTCCAGCAGAATCGTCGAGCAGAGTTGTCCAGCAAAGTTGTCCAGCAGAGTCGTCCAGTAAAGTCGTCCAGCAGAGTTATTCAGCAGAGTTGTCCAGAAGAGTTGTCCAGCAGAGTTGTCCAGCAGAGTTGTCCAGCAGGAGTTGTCCAGCAAAGTCGTCCAGCAAAGTCTTCCAGTAGAGTCGTTCAGCAGAGTTGTCCAGCAGAGTTGACCAGCAGAGTTGTCCAGCTGAGTCGTCCACCAGACTCGTCCCCCAGATTCGTCCAGCAGATTTGTCCAGCAGAGTCGTCCAGCAAAGTTTTCCAGCAGAGTTGTCCACTAGAGTTGTTCAGCAGAGTTATTCAACAGAGTTGTCCAGCCGAGTTGTCAAGCAGAGTTCTCCAGCAGAGTTGTTCACCAGAGATATTCAGCAGAGTCGTCCAGAAGAGGTGTCCAGCAGAGTTGTCCATCAGACTTGTCAAGCGAAGTCATCCAGCAAAGTTATCCAGTAGAGTTGTCCAACAGGTTCACCCAGGAGAGTCGTCCAGCAGAGTTGTTCAGCAGTGTTGTCCAGCAGAGTCGTCCAGCAGAGTCGTCCAGCAGAGTTATCCAGTAGAGTTGTTCAAAAGAGTTGTCCAGCAGAGTTGGTCCGCAGAGTCATCCAGCGAGATGTCCAGCAGAGTTGTCCCGTAGAGATGTTCACAAGAGTTGTCCAGCAGAGTCGTCCAACAGAGTCGTCCAGCAGAGTTTTCCAGCAGAGTCATCCAGCAGAATTGTCCAGGAAAGTTGTCCAGCAGCGTTATGCAGCAGAGTCGTTCAGCAGTTTCGTCCAGCAAAGCCGTCAGGCAGAGTTATTCAGCAGAGTTGTCCAGTAGAGTCGTTCAGCAAAGTCGTCCAGCAGAGATGTCCAACAGAGTCGTCCAACAGATTTTTTGTGTAGATTCGTCCAGTATAGTCATCCAGCAGAGTTGTCCAGGAAAGTCGTCCAGCAGATTTGTCCAGCAGAGTCGTCCAGCAGAGTTATCCAGCAGAGCTGTCCAGTAGAGTTGTTGAACAGAGATGTCCATGAGGGCTGTCCAGCAGAGACGTACAACAGAGTTGTCCAACAGAATTGTCCAGCAGAGTCGTCCAGAAGAGTCGTCTAGGAAAGTCGTCCAGCAGAGTTGTCCAGCAGAGTCATCCAGCAGAGTTATCCAGCAAAGTAGTCCAGCAGAGTTGATCAGCAGAGTTGTCCAGCAGAGTTGCACAGCAGAGTTGTCCAGCAGAGTTGTTCAACAGAGTTGTTGGGCAGTGCTGTCATGCAGAGCTGTCCAGCAGTGATGTCCAGTAATGTTGTCCAGCAGAGTCGTCCACGGGGGATATCCAGTAGATTTGACCAGCAGATTCGTCCAGCAGAGGCTCCCTCAGAGTTGTCCAGCAGAGTTGTACAGCAGAGTCGTCCGGCAGACTTGTCCAGCAGTGTTGTCCAGCAGATTAATCCAGCAGATTCGTCCAGCAGAGTCGTCCAGCAGAGTTGTCCAGCAGAGCTGTTCAGCAGAATTGTCCAGCGGAGTTGCCCAGCAGAGTTGTCCAGCAGAGTTGTTTAGCAGAGCTGTCTAGCAGACTTGTCCAGTAGAGTTTTTCAGCAGAGTCATCCAGCACAGTTGTCCAGCAGAGTTGACCAGCCCAGTTGTCCAGCGGAGTTGTCCAGCAGAGTCATCCAACAGAGTCGTCGGGCAGAGCTGTCCACAAACTTGTCCAGTGGAGTCATCCAGCAGTTTCCTTCAGCAGATTCGTCCAAAAGAGTCGTCCAGCAGAGTTTTCCAGCAGAGTTGTCACAAAGTCGTCCAGCAGAGTGTGTCCAGTAGAGTTGTCATGAAAGTCATCCAGCAGAGCTGACCAGCTGATTTGTCCAGCAGAGTTGTCTAGCAAAGTTGTCCAGCAGAGCTGTTTAGCAGAGTTGTTGACCAGAGTTGTCCAGCAGAGTTGTTCAGCAAATTCGTTCAGCAAAGTCGTCCAGCAGAGTAGTCCACCAGAGTTGTCCTCCAGAGTTGTCCTGCAGAGTTGTCCTGCAGAGTCGTCCAGCAGAGTTGTCCATCAAACTCGTCCAGCAGAGTTGATTAGCAGATTTGTCCAGCGGAGTTGTCTAGCAAAGTTGTTCAGCAGAGTTATTCAGCAGAATTGTCAGCAGAGTTGTCCAGCAGAATTGTCCAGGGAGTTGTCCATCACAGTTCTCCAGCAGTTGTCAGCAGAGTCGTCCAGCAAGTCGTCCAGTTGAGTTGTCCAGGAGAGTCGCCAGCAGAGTTGTCCAGCAGTTGTCCAGCAGAGTCGTCCAACAAAATCGTCGTGCAGAGTTGTCCAGGAGAGTCTTCCAGCAGAGTTGTCCTGCAGATTTGTCCAGCGGAGTTGTCTAGCAAAGTTGTCAGCAGAGTTATTCAGCAGAGCTGTCCAGCAGAGTTGTCCAGCAGAATTGTCCAGTGGAGTTGTCCAGCAGAGATGTCCAGCAGAGTTGTCCAGCAGAGTCGTCCAGTAAAATCGTCCAGCAGAGTTGTCAAGCGGAGTTGTCTAGCAAAGTTGTCCAGCAGAGTTATTCAGCAGAGTGTCCAGCAGAGTTGTTCAGCAGAGTTGTCCAGAAGAGATGTCCAGTACAGTCGTCCAGCAGACTTGTTCAGCAGAGTTGTCCAGCAAAGTTGTCCAGCAGAGATGCCAGAAGAGATGTCCAGAGATTAGTCCAGCAGAGTCATCCAGCAGAGTTGTCCAGCAGAGTTGTCAGGAGAGTTGTTCAGCAGAGTCGTCCAGCAGAGTTGTCTAGCAGAGTTTTCCAACAGAGTTTTCCAGTAGAGATGTCCAGCAGAGTTGTCCAGCAGAATTGTCCAGTGGAGTTGTCCAGCAGAGATGTCCAGCAGAGTTGTCCAGCAGAGTCGTCCAGCAAAATCGTCCAGCAGAGTTGTCCAGGAGAGTCGTCCAGCAAAGTTGTCCAGCAGAGTTGTCCAGTAGAGTTGTCCAGCAGAGTTATCCAGCAGTGTCGTGCAGCAGAGTCGTTCAGCGAAGTCGTCCAACAGAGTTGCCCAGGAGAGCCGTCCAGCAGAGTTGTTCAGCAGAGTTATCCAGCAAAGTCGTCCAGCAGAGCTGACCAGCAGAGTTGTCCAGCAGAGTTCTCCAGTAGAGTTGTCCAGCAGACTTGTGCAGCAAAGTCGTCCAGCAGGGTCATCCAGCAGAATTGCCCAGCAGAGTTTTCCAGCATAGTTGTCCAGCAGAGTCGTCCAGCAAAGTCGTCCAGCACAGCTGTCCAGCAGAGTTGTCCATCAGAGTCGTGGGGTAACGTTTTCCAGCAAAGTCGTCGAGCAGAGTTGTCCTGCAGAGCCGTCCAGCAAAGTCGTCCAGCATCACTGTCCAGCAGAGTTGTCCAGCAGAGTCATCCAGTAAAGTTTTCCACCAAAGTCGTCCGGCAGAGTTGTCAAGCAGAGTTGTCCTGCAGAGTCTTCCAGCAAAGTCGTCCGGCAGAGTTGTCAAGCAGAGTTGTCCTGCAGAGTCTTCCAGCAAAGTCGTCCAGCAGAGTTATCCAGCAGAGTTGTCCTGCAGGGTCGTCCAGGAAAGTCGTCCAGAAAGAGTTGTCCAACAGAGATGGCCAGCAGAGTCGTCCAGCAAAATCGTCCAGTAGCGTCGTCGAACAGAGTTGTCCAATGGAGTCGTCCAGCAAAGTCGTCCAGCAGAGTCGTCCAGCAAAGTCATCCAGTAGGTCGTCCTGCAGCGTCGTCCACCAGAGTTGTCCAGCAGTGGTTCAGCAGAGTGGTCCAGCAAAGTCGTCTAGCAGAGTTGTCCAGCAGAGTGGTCCAGCAGAGTTGTCCAGCAGAGTGGTCCAGTAGATTGGTCCAGCAAAGTCGTCTAGCAGAGTTGTCCAGCAGAGTTGTCCAGCAGAGTTGTCCAGCAAAGTCGTCCAGAAAGAGTTGTCCAGCAGAGATGGCCAGCAGAGTCGTCCAGCAAAATCGTCCAGCAGCATCGTCGAACAGAGTTGTCCAATGGAGTCGTCCAGCAAAGTCGTCCAGTAGGACGTCCTGCAGCGTCGTCTAGCAGAGTTGTCCAGCAGAGTCGTCCAGCAAAGACGTCCAGCAGAGTTGTCCAGCAGAGTGGTCCAGCAGAGTTGTCCAGCAGAGTGGTCCAGCAGAGTGGTCCAGCAGAGTGGTCCAGCAAAGTCGTCTAGCAGAGTTGTCCAGCAGAGTGGTCCAGCAGAGTTGTCCAGCAGAGTCGTCCAGCAGAGTTATTCAGCAGAGTTGTCCAGAAGAGTTGCCCAGCAGAGTTGTTCAGCAGAGTTGTCCAGCAGAGATGTCCAGTAAAGTCGTCAGCAGAGTTGTCCAGCAGAGTTGTCCAGTAGAGTTGTCAAGCAAAGTTGTTCAGCAGAGTTGTCCAGCAGAGATGTCCAGGAGAGTTGTCCAGCAGAGTAGTCCAGGAGAGTCAGCCAGCAGAGTCTTCCAGCAGAGTTTTCCAGTACTGATGCTCAGCAGAGTAATCCAGCATAGTCGTCCAGCAGAGTCGTCCACCACAGTTATCCAGTACAGTTGTCCAGCAGATTCGTCCAGCAGATTCGTCCAGCAGAGTCGTCCAGCAGAGTTATCCAGCAGAGTCGACCAGCAGAGTTGTCCAGCAGAGTTGTCCAGGAGAGGTGTTCAGCAGAGTCGTCCAGCAGAGTCAGTCAGCAGAGTTTTTCAGCAGAGTTTTCCAGCAGAGTCAGCCAGCTGAGTTGTCCTGCAGAGTCGTCCAGCAGAGTCGTCCACCACAGTTATCCAGTACAGTTGTCCAGCAGAGTCAGTCAGCAGAGTTTTTCAGCAGAGTTTTCCAGCAGAGTCAGCCAGCTGAGTTGTCCAGCAGAGACGTCCAGCAGAGTCGTCCACCACAGTTATCCAGTACAGTTGTCCAGCAGATTCGTCCAACAGAGTCGTCCACCAGAGTTGTCCACCAGAGTCGTCAAGCAGAGTCGTCCAGCAGAGTTGTCCAGCAGGGTTGTCCAGCAGAGTTGTCAGCAGAGGTTGCCCCTCCAGCAGAGTTGTTTCATGCAGAGTGTTCAAGCAGAGATGTCAAGTACAGTGCGTCCAGTAGAGTGTCCTGCAGAGTTGTCAGGAGTTGGCTAGAAGAGATGTCCAGGAGAGTTGTCCGCAGAGTAGTCCAGCAGAGTCATCAGGAGAGCTGGCCAACAGAGTTATCTAGTAGAGATGTTCTGCCACAAGGTGTCCAGCAGAGTCGTCCAACAGAGGCGTCCAGCAGAGTTATCCAGAAACAGATGTCCAGCTGATTCGTCCAGCAGTATCGTCCTGAGCACATGTTGTCCAGCAAAGTTGTCAGCTGAGTCGTCCATTAGAGGGTCTGCAGAGATATCCAGTTCAGATGTCAGCAGAGTTATCCACAACAGATGTCATGCAGATTCGTCCAGCGAATAGTCGAGCCAGAGTTGTCCAGCAATTGTCCAGCAGAGTCGTCCAGGAAAGTCGCCTGCAAAGTCGTCCGCGAGCGTCCATCAGACATGTCATTAGAGTTTATTCAACAGAGTTATCAGCAGAGTTTTTCCAGGAGAGTTGACATCAGAGATGTGAAAAGAGGTCGTCGAACAGAGTCGTCACAGCCAATGCTGTCCAGCAGAGTTGTCAAGCAGAGTCGTCCAGAAAGTCGTCGAACAGAGTCGTCCAGCCAGATTTGTCCAGCAGGATGTATACTAAGCTGAGTTGTCCAGCAGGAGTTATTCAGCAGAGTTGTCCAGCAGAAGTCGTTCAGCAATGTCATTCAGCAGAGTTGTCAGCAGAGTTTTCCAGGAGAGTTGGTTCAAGCAAGTGTCCATTCCAGCCAGAGTTGTCCAACAGATTGTCAAGTAGAGATGTTCAAGCAAAGTTGTCAGCAGAGTAGTCCCAACAGAGTCGTCAGCAGGTTATGCAATACAAATGCTCCAGCAGAGTTATCCAGAACAGATGTCAGCGATTAGTCCAGCAAGATCGTCGAGCAGAGTTTTCCAGCAGAGTTTTTCAGCAGTAAGTCTTTCAGGAGAGCTGTCCAACAGAGTTATCTAGTAGGAGATGTTCGCAC
This sequence comes from Cherax quadricarinatus, assembly GCF_026875155.1. Classification (NCBI taxonomy): domain Eukaryota; kingdom Metazoa; phylum Arthropoda; class Malacostraca; order Decapoda; family Parastacidae; genus Cherax; species Cherax quadricarinatus. The sequence continues at coordinate 67,054,960 of NC_069399.1, read as the reverse complement.
AGTTGTCCTGCAGAGTCGTCCAACAGAGGTGTCCAGCGAGGTTATCCAGGAACAGATGTCCAGCAGATTCGTCCAGCAGAATCGTTCGAGCAGAGTTGTCAGCCAAAGTTGTCAGCAGAGTCGTCCAGAGAGGGTCCAGCAGTTAGTTATCCCAGTACAGACTGTCCAGCCGAGTTATCACTACTGTGTCCAGCAGAGTCGTTCCAGCAGAATCGGTCTGAGCAGAGTTGGCCTCGACAAGTTGTCCAGCAGAGTTCGTCCAGTAAAGTCCGTCTCTCCAGCCGAGTTATTCAGCAGAGTTGTCCAGAAGCAAGTTGTCAGAAGTGTTGTCTAGCAGAGTTCGTACAGCAGGAGTTGTCCAGCAAGTCGTCCAGCAAAGTCTTCAGTAGAGTTCGTTCAGCAGACCGGAGTTGTAAAGCAGAGTTGACAAAGCAGAGTTGTCCAGCTTGAGCGTCCACCAGTCTCGTCCCCCAGATTGTCCAGCAGATTTGTCAGCGTGTCGTTCCAGCAAAGTTTTCCAGCCAGAGTTGTCCCACTAGAGTTGTTTCAGCAGATGTTATTCAACAGAGTTGTCCAGCCGAGTTGTCAAGCAGAGTTCTCCAGCAGAGTTGTTCACCAGAGATATTCAGCAGAGTCGTCCAGAAGAGGTGTCCAGCAGAGTTGTCCATCAGACTTGTCAAGCGAAGTCATCCAGCAAAGTTATCCAGTAGAGTTGTCCAACAGGTTCACCCAGGAGAGTCGTCCAGCAGAGTTGTTCAGCAGTGTTGTCCAGCAGAGTCGTCCAGCAGAGTCGTCCAGCAGAGTTATCCAGTAGAGTTGTTCAAAAGAGTTGTCCAGCAGAGTTGTCCAGCAGAGTCATCCAGCAGAGATGTCCAGCAGAGTTGTCCCGTAGAGATGTTCACAAGAGTTGTCCAGCAGAGTCGTCCAACAGAGTCGTCCAGCAGAGTTTTCCAGCAGAGTCATCCAGCAGAATTGTCCAGGAAAGTTGTCCAGCAGCGTTATGCAGCAGAGTCGTTCAGCAGTTTCGTCCAGCAAAGCCGTCAGGCAGAGTTATTCAGCAGAGTTGTCCAGTAGAGTCGTTCAGCAAAGTCGTCCAGCAGAGATGTCCAACAGAGTCGTCCAACAGATTTTTTGTGTAGATTCGTCCAGTATAGTCATCCAGCAGAGTTGTCCAGGAAAGTCGTCCAGCAGATTTGTCCAGCAGAGTCGTCCAGCAGAGTTATCCAGCAGAGCTGTCCAGTAGAGTTGTTGAACAGAGATGTCCATGAGGGCTGTCCAGCAGAGACGTACAACAGAGTTGTCCAACAGAATTGTCCAGCAGAGTCGTCCAGAAGAGTCGTCTAGGAAAGTCGTCCAGCAGAGTTGTCCAGCAGAGTCATCCAGCAGAGTTATCCAGCAAAGTAGTCCAGCAGAGTTGATCAGCAGAGTTGTCCAGCAGAGTTGCACAGCAGAGTTGTCCAGCAGAGTTGTTCAACAGAGTTGTTGGGCAGTGCTGTCATGCAGAGCTGTATAGCAGAGACGTCCAGCAAGTTTGTCCAGCAGAGCCGTCCAGCAAAAATCGTCCAGCAAAGTCGTCCAGCAAAGTCGTACAGCAGAGCTGTCCAGCAGACTTTTTCCGCAGAGTCGTAAAGCAGAGTCATCCAGCAGAATTGTCCAGCAGAGTTGTCCAGTAGAGTTGTTCAACAGAGTTGTTGGGCAGTGCTGTCATGCAGAGCTGTCCAGCAGTGATGTCCAGTAATGTTGTCCAGCAGAGTCGTCCACGGGGGATATCCAGTAGATTTGACCAGCAGATTCGTCCAGCAGAGGCCTCCCTCAGAGTTGTCCAGCAGAGTTGTACAGCAGAGTCGTCCGGCAGACTTGTCCAGCAGTGTTGTCCAGCAGATTAATCCAGCAGATTCGTCCAGCAGAGTCGTCCAGCAGAGTTGTCCAGCAGAGCTGTTCAGCAGAATTGTCCAGCGGAGTTGCCCAGCAGAGTTGTCCAGCAGAGTTGTTTAGCAGAGCTGTCTAGCAGACTTGTCCAGTAGAGTTTTTCAGCAGAGTCATCCAGCACAGTTGTCCAGCAGAGTTGACCAGCCCAGTTGTCCAGCGGAGTTGTCCAGCAGAGTCATCCAACAGAGTCGTCGGGCAGAGCTGTCCACAAACTTGTCCAGTGGAGTCATCCAGCAGTTTCCTTCAGCAGATTCGTCCAAAAGAGTCGTCCAGCAGAGTTTTCCAGCAGAGTTGTCCACCAAAGTCGTCCAGCAGAGTTGTCCAGTAGAGTTGTCCATGAAAGTCATCCAGCAGAGCTGACCAGCTGATTTGTCCAGCAGAGTTGTCTAGCAAAGTTGTCCAGCAGAGCTGTTTAGCAGAGTTGTTGACCAGAGTTGTCCAGCAGAGTTGTCCAGCAAATTCGTTCAGCAAAGTCGTCCAGCAGAGTAGTCCACCAGAGTTGTCCTCCAGAGTTGTCCTGCAGAGTTGTCCTGCAGAGTCGTCCAGCAGAGTTGTCCAGCAAACTCGTCCAGCAGAGTTGATTAGCAGATTTGTCCAGCGGAGTTGTCTAGCAAAGTTGTTCAGCAGAGTTATTCAGCAGAATTGTCCAGCAGAGTTGTCCAGCAGAATTGTCCAGCGGAGTTGTCCATCACAGTTCTCCAGCAGTTGTCCAGCAGAGTCGTCCAGCAAAGTCGTCCAGTAGAGTTGTCCAGGAGAGTCGCCCAGCAGAGTTGTCCAGCAGAGTTGTCCAGAAGAGTTGTCCAACAAAATCGTCGTGCAGAGTTGTCCAGGAGAGTCTTCCAGCAGAGTTGTCCTGCAGATTTGTCCAGCGGAGTTGTCTAGCAAAGTTGTCCAGCAGAGTTATTCAGCAGAGCTGTCCAGCAGAGTTGTCCAGCAGAATTGTCCAGTGGAGTTGTCCAGCAGAGATGTCCAGCAGAGTTGTCCAGCAGAGTCGTCCAGTAAAATCGTCCAGCAGAGTTGTCAAGCGGAGTTGTCTAGCAAAGTTGTCCAGCAGAGTTATTCAGCAGAGTTGTCCAGCAGAGTTGTTCAGCAGAGTTGTCCAGAAGAGATGTCCAGTACAGTCGTCCAGCAGACTTGTTCAGCAGAGTTGTCCAGCAAAGTTGTCCAGCAGAGATGCCCAGAAGAGATGTCCAGCAGATTAGTCCAGCAGAGTCATCCAGCAGAGTTGTCCAGCAGAGTTGTCCAGGAGAGTTGTTCAGCAGAGTCGTCCAGCAGAGTTGTCTAGCAGAGTTTTCCAACAGAGTTTTCCAGTAGAGATGTCCAGCAGAGTTGTCCAGCAGAATTGTCCAGTGGAGTTGTCCAGCAGAGATGTCCAGCAGAGTTGTCCAGCAGAGTCGTCCAGCAAAATCGTCCAGCAGAGTTGTCCAGGAGAGTCGTCCAGCAAAGTTGTCCAGCAGAGTTGTCCAGTAGAGTTGTCCAGCAGAGTTATCCAGCAGTGTCGTGCAGCAGAGTCGTTCAGCGAAGTCGTCCAACAGAGTTGCCAGGAGAGCCGTCCAGCAGAGTTGTCCAGCAGAGTTATCCAGCAAAGTCGTCCAGCAGAGCTGACCAGCAGAGTTGTCCAGCAGAGTTCTCCAGTAGAGTTGTCCAGCAGACTTGTGCAGCAAAGTCGTCCAGCAGGGTCATCCAGCAGAATTGCCCAGCAGAGTTTTCCAGCATAGTTGTCCAGCAGAGTCGTCCAGCAAAGTCGTCCAGCACAGCTGTCCAGCAGAGTTGTCCATCAGAGTCGTGGGGTAACGTTTTCCAGCAAAGTCGTCGAGCAGAGTTGTCCTGCAGAGCCGTCCAGCAAAGTCGTCCAGCATCACTGTCCAGCAGAGTTGTCCAGCAGAGTCATCCAGTAAAGTTTTCCACCAAAGTCGTCCGGCAGAGTTGTCAAGCAGAGTTGTCCTGCAGAGTCTTCCAGCAAAGTCGTCGGCAAGAGTGCAGAG
>NC_069399.1:67011371-67050546 GCF_026875155.1 Cherax quadricarinatus | reverse complement strand
CGAAAAAATTCCCTTCGGCAATTTTTGATTCCAAAAATTTTTCCCCCATTAGGGAGGTAAGGCTTTTTGGGTCTTAGTTCGAACTAAGGACCTGTTTCTGCATTTCCCATTTGTCGGGGTGGGCCAGACCCTCCCCGTGTAAAGCGAGATTTTTTTCCCCCAAAAGTCACGGGGATTTAACCTGAGGTAATAGGGTTACCCACCCAGGATAACCCAGGGTAGGGAGGGTTAGCCGCCCAGGATAACCCAGGGTAGGGAGGTTAGCCACTTAGGATAATCAGTAAAGTCTGTGCGCATCAACATAAAACATAAGAACGAAGGAACACTGCAAAAGGGGCCTACTGGCCCATGCGGGGCAGGTCCAAGTCTCCTACCGGCTTAACCCAAATGCACCCAACCTAGTCACGTCAGGTCACATTGACTTAAGGGACGAAAAACGGCAACCGACCGGTAGCACAAGCTATCAGGTCTAACTCACACCCACCCCACATCTACTCATGTATTTATCCAACCTATTTTTAAGCTACACAACGTTCTGGCCTTATAAAGGGGTACTTGGGAATTTGTTCCACTCATCCACAACTCTATTACCAAACCAGTACTTTCCTATACCCCTTCCTGAATTGAATTTTTCCAACTTAAAACCATTGCTGCGAGTCCTGTCTAGGCTAGATATTTTCAGCACACTATTTACATCCCCTTTATTTATTCCTGTCTTCCATTTATACACCTCAATCATATCCCCCCTAATTTAACGTTTTTCCCTAGAGAGTGCAGTTTCAGGGCCCTTAGTCTATCCTATAGGGAAGGTTTCTGATACATGTGATCAACTTAGTCATCCTCCTTTGTACATTTTCCAGAGAATTTATATCCATTCTGTAATACGGTGACCAAAACTGTGCAGCATAATCTAAATGAGGCCTAACCAAGGATGTATAGAGTTGAAGAACAACCTGAGGACTCTATATTTAAAGCTTCTTGGATATGAAGCCAAGGAATTTTATTAAACTTTATTGCGAACACTTATGCACTGTTGTCTTGGTTTCAGATTACTGCTTTAAACCAGAACTCCTAAATATTTTTCGCAATCCGTAATATTAAGATCTACATTATTTAGTTTATATGTGGCATGGTTATTGTCCTGTCCAACATTTAGAACTTTTCATTTGTCTATATTAAACTGCATCTGCCACTTCTCCGGCCATGCATCAGTCTATTCAAAAACTTCCTGGAGTGCTCGAATGTCCTCGTCAGAATGAATTCGACGGCCTATTTTTGGGGTCATCGGCAACTTGCCGATGTCGCTTTTTATCCCTCATCTATGCGTTTATGTAGATTGTGAACAGCAGTGGGCCCAACACTGACCCCTGTGGAACACCGCTCTGACGCTTCCCCACTCTGATTTCTCCCCATTTATGCAAACTCTCTGCTGCCTATTTGTCAAACCCTTTCCTCTATCCAGGAAAAAATTTCTCCTCCTATTCCATGTGCTTTAATTTTCCTCAATAGTCTCTGATGTGGGACCTGTCAAAAGCCTTACGAATCCATATACACAATATCATATTCATTACCATGATCTACCTCCTCAAATCCCTTAGTGAAAAAAGTTAATAAATCGAAAGGCAGGAACGCCCCTTTGTAAAACCATGCTGAGATTCGTTGATTAATTTATGCTTTTCAAGGTGGCTACGAACTGCCTTGGCAATTATTGATTCCATAAATTTTCCCACTATGGAGGTTAGGCTTATTGTCATAGTTCGAAGCTAAGGACCTGTCACCTGTTTTAAAAAATAGGTATCACATTTGCCATTTTCCACTTATCTGGAAACCATGCCAGTTTGTAGTGATATGTTGAAAAGATTAGCCAAAGGTGGGGCTAAGCTCCTCTTTACATTCCTTTAGAACCCTTGCATACAGTTCATCAGGGCCTGGGGATTTGTGGGTTTTTAAATTTTATCTATTTGCCTAAGGACCATGTCACTTGTGACCCTAATAGTGCACAGTTTATTATCGTCCTGTTCTACAAATTTATCATTACTGGAATATCGCTGGTATCCCCCTTTGTGTAAAAACTGAGAGGAAGTATGTGTTAAAAATTCTACACATTTCCTTATCACTGTCAGTGAGCTGACCCGAGGAACTTTTGAGTGGGCCTATCTTGTCCCTGATCTTACTTCTGTATACCTGAAAGAATCCTTTGGGTTTTAGTCTTCGATTCTCTTGCAACTTTATCCTCAATAATCTTTTTTTGCTTTTCTAATTCCCTTTTTTATTTCTCTCTTTAACTGAATATATCGATTTCTTTAAATTTCCCCTCTCCTCTTTTGATTTGCCTATATATGCCTCTCTTTTGACCAATCAGATATTTTTAATCTATTGTTCATCCATTTAGGATCATTTTTGTTTGATCTGATTTCCCTATTTGGAACATAATTTGACTGAGCAGCTAGAACTATGCCCTGGAAAGCATCATATCGGCAACTATCACCACCTACCTGACCCTTAGTCAGGTCATTCCAGTTCAGCCCACCTAAGGGAATTTTTTCAGTCCTATGAAATCAGCCAAGCGAAAGTCAGGGACGGAGGCTTGATTGCCATTATTAGGGGAATTTCATGATATATTAAAACTGAGTGATTTTTGAACACTTTCCCCAAGCTCATCATTAACCTCAAGATTATTAATTAGTGTTTCCACTGGCAAGAACCAAGTCAAGGAGGTTATTTCCCCTAGTTGGCTCTGTCACAAACTGTTTTTTAAAAAAAAATCCTGGATCGTATCAAGAAAGTCACCTGACTCTAAATTTCCTGTCAAATTGCTCCAGTCAATCTGTCTATAGTTGAAATCTCCCATTAGCACAACATTTTCGTATGTAGAAAAGCCCTTTCGAAAATTTTGTCCCCCTAGAAGTTTACTGCACTCCCTATCAAGATTTGGGCCCTGTAAATCACACCCAAAATTAGTTTTTTCTCGGCCCTCGAGAAGCTGTAACCCAAAAAGATTCATGGATGACGCTTCTAATTTAATATCTTGTCTAACACAACAATTTAAATTGTCTCTGACTTAACCCTCGCTACCCACCACCTTTCCTGTTGACCCTGTCAGTGTGGAATAATATTTAGCCTTGTATGTGACATTCAGAGGGCATCTCTCTATCTTTCAGATTGAGCCAGGTCTCTGTTATAGCATAATATCTATGTTTCCCGCACTTGTAATTAATCTTAGCTCATCTATCTTATTTCTTACACTCCTGCTATTAGTATAGTAAACCTTAAGGGAGCTAGTCCCTTGCTGCCCTCTGCTGCCCCCCTTTGTTTGCTGACCTGATCTATTGTCTTTATTTATAACTTCATGCTGAATCCTTTTATACATTTACTGTTTCCAACCCAAGTGTTGCAACCTGCTTGTTTCCCACACACACCCATACCTCTATCTTCCATCATTTAAAAATCACAGGCATTTCACCAATGGCCTTCTAAATCGAGTCTGCAAGTGCTACCACCCCAGCCCCAGAGAGATGTACCCCATCCCTTGCATACATATCATGTTGCCATAAAAGTTTTTCCAGTTGTCAATGAATGGGATTCCCAAGTTCCTTGCAGTATCTGTCTAGCCAGCAATTTACACCAATTGCCATAGACAACCATTCATTTCCTACTCCCCTTCTAGGCAAGATGCTACATATGACTGGGATCCCTCCCTTAGACTTAATGAAATCTATAGCTGACCTGTACTTATCTAGCAGCTCTTCTCTCCTACCCTTCCAATATCATTTCCACCAGCACTGAGACGATAATGGGCTTGTTCCCATTACCTGACATGATATTATCCGCCTGTTGACAATGTCCCCAACACCAGCTCCAGGGAAGCACACTCTATCTCTCATCTTCTTATTCCTATTAAAAAAAAGCACGGTCAATACTTACCTGAGAGTCACCAACCACAAGAATGCGCTTACCTCCATTAGCAGGGCAGTAGTACCCTTTTCCTTCACTGGCCACTGAAGTACATTCATCCCGAAGAACAGAGAAGCGAATGCTATATTATTTCCAATGTGGTCATTAATCTTCTTCCCAAGGATGCCACCGACACCAGCGACTAACCATCCAGGTACCTATTTACTGCTAGGTGACTTAACACCCAGAACTTATTTGTGCTAGGTGACCAGAGGCAGCAGGTGGTAAGTAGACATAACCCCAAAGCTTCACTGTACCTAGGAGAGTACCTGATTTATTCAAGGCCACCTCTGAATAAATCATTTTCAAGATCAGAGCTAAATAATATTTAATAGAGGAAGCCGCAGGAAGGGAAACAGTGATTTATTGTATTGTTAACAAGGTAATTGGGTTTGGGTTTAAATGGGTTTAAAGCCTATCGACTACATTAGGGTTATTAAGGCTGCATATAACCTCTTCAAACCCGCAGATACAAGAACTGAGATTTAAGTAAACTGCGGCAAATATACGCTGAGAGAAATATGGTACCTCTAAGTGCATATATTCTTAACATATTTCCCAGTGTAATATTAATCTTAAAAAAATATTGAATTATAACAAATAAAGAAATAAAAAAATTATAAAAATTAAAGTTAAAAAATTTAATTAAAATTTAGTTAAAAAAATTTTTAAAATAAAGTAAATAAAAAAGATTTATTAAAAAAAATATAGAATTTAAATATAAAAAAAAAAAAAAAGTATAAAATTATTTTAAATTCGAAGTAGTAAAAGAAAATTAAAAAATAAATTAATTTATTAATTAAAATAAAATTAAAAAAAATTTAAATTTAAAAAAAAAATATAAATTAAGTTTAATTATATTATTAAAAAAATGAAATAAATTTTAGGTATTATAAATTTTATTAAAAAAAAAAAGTGTTATAATTTTTTAAATAGAAAAATATTAGATTTTAAAATTTTTAAAATTTATACAAAATTAAAAAAAGTCAATTATAAATTATTTCACCAACAATAAAAAGAGTTATCACATATAGGTAGGAAAGTTTAAAACAAAAAGAACAAAAAAACAAAAAAAATAAAAAACAAAAAACTATTTAAGTTAGTATAAAGACAACTCATGTCAAAAATCACTACATTCACAGTTTTTATTTAAAACACAAAACCAAACAGAACATTATTTTTAATTATAATTATAAATAAAAATATTTATTGAAATTTAATTACAGTTAAAACACAAAACAATAAGATAAAAAACACTTTAAAAAAATATAGAAATAAAAAAAGTAATTAATAGAAAAAAAAGAAAAACAACTAAAATAAAAAACAAATAGAAAAATATATATTAATTAATTTATATAAACAAATAATTATAAGACCTAATAAAGTTTAATTATTCGACATACATACGAACTCAAAAAAACCAATTCTTAAAAGAGACTATTCATAAATAGTCACATTTACATACTTACTAAAATTCTTTTTATAAAAAATCAGTAAATAAGCATATACTCCGCTATCGTAACATAAACCCCCACCACCGCCCACCACACCACGCAGCCCTTCCGTGTAAGGCAACCCCATACACCCCCCTCCCCCCACCGCCCCCCCCAATACGCCCCCAACCCCCCCACCCCCGCCCACCCCCCACCCCCCCCCCCCGCCAACGCCGCCCCCGACTACCACTCACCCCCCCCAACGCCATAACAAAAACACCCAAACCCCCCCCCCCCCCCACCCCCAACTCTCCACACTCCGCCAACACCCCCCCCACCAATCGACAAACCCCAACCCCCCTGCCACAACAATGCCCCCAACCGCAACCCTCCCCACCCAAAACCATCTAAACGATACCGCCAAAACGCCCCCCCCCACCCTCCCACCACCCCAAAAACCCCGGTCTCCCAACACCCCGCCCACCCCCCTAACCCCTAGACCAAAAACCCACGACACCCCAAAACTACCCACACGCACGCCGTCCACTGCTAGACCCACCCCCTCACCCACCCCCCCCCGCCGCCCCCCCCCCCCTCCCTACCCCCCCCCGACCCCCACCCACCTCACAAATCCACCCACCCCAATCCCCACCCCAACCATCACCCAACCCCCCTCCCCCCACGACACCCGCCACCCAACCACATCACTAGCCCCCCCCAACCCCACAACATCCGCACCACCTCTCCACAACAACCCCCCCCACCCACCCCCACTCAGCCCCCCAACGCACCCCGGCAACAGTACACCCACCCCGCCCCGCTACACATCCCCAACCAAAACTTCTCCGTCACGGAATACGAGCCCACACCCCCCTCCCCCCCCTCCCCCACCCCTCCCACACCCCACCCCAACGCCCAGAGAACGCAACCCCCCTCCCCAACCCAAACCCCCACCACCCCCCCCCCCCAACCCCTCAGACCCATAACCACCTCCAACACAAAAACAACCCCCAAGCCATAAACAACCCCCCAAACCCAACAACACGACCAACAAACATCCCCCACACCAACCACCCCCCCCAACCGAACACCCCTGAAAAACTCCCCAACCCACCCCAAAACACTCCCACCAACACCCTAACCCTACGCACCCCCGAACAACTACCAGCGCCGCCAATAGAAAACCACTCCGCCCAACCCCAACCCCGCCCCGAAATCAAAAAGATCTACAAACCCCCCCCCCACTCCCGTACAGTATCCCCCTCCCAACCCGCCCCACCCAGCTCCAAACGACTCCCCCCCCCGCAACTCCACCCCTTCACAACCCCCCACGCCCACCTCATCCCCCTCCAAAAACACACCACCCGCCCCCCACCCCCCCCACTGTCGCAAGCCGGACATGCGCCCCCGCACAAAGAACTCCCACCCCACCCCCACATACGCCACCCCCATCCTCCCCACAACTCGACTCCCCCCCCCACCCCCACACCCACCGCAACTCCAAAAACACTAACGACCGAACCCCACACCCCACACAAACCCTCCACCTCCATCCCCAAACATGCCCCACACACAACCCCCTACCCCCCACCCCGCCCAGACCCTTCCACCCCCCCCCCCCCCCCCACTCCCCCCACTAAAAACAACCCAACCACACACCCCAACCCGACGCGAGTCAACGCACGCCGACGCCTCCCGCCCACCCCGCCCCCCACCCCCCCCACCCCCCCACCCCCCCCTCCCCACCACCCACCCTCCCCCCCAAAAAACCCCAACCCGCCCAACAAAACGCCCCCATCACTCAAACAACCCTAACATCCAACCCCCCCCCGCCCACCCGTCCCCCCCCACCCCCACGCACACCCCAAAACCCCCCCCTCCCCCCCTACACCCCCCTCCACCCCCCCCAAACCAACCAACACAGACCCCACCGTCCCCCCCGACCCGTGGGCAACAACCCCATCGTGATACTCACTTGAACTCCCCCCGCACCCCCTTGACTGTCGGAACGCCGCCCCGGGGGGTAACCCGGCACCCCCCGGGACCGTCGGTAACGCCCCCACTGCCCACCCACAGTCACTTCAGAGCGTCCTGCTCCCCAACCGACCCAACCTCCCGCCTCCCCCAGCGACGGCCTCCATGCCCCTGCGAGGCAGGACCCCGTCACACCCTTCATACTCCAAAATCCCCCCCCCACGAACACTACCTGACCCAAAGACTTACCTTTCCTCCACTGCCCCCGCCCAGGGTCAGCACAAGCATCAGTCACCCACCCACCCCCCACATCTACACCTGTATTTAATCCAACCAAATATTAATGCTACACAACGTTCTGGCCACTAAACCGGTACTTGGGAATTTGTTCCACTCATCACCACACAATACCCCACCCAGAACCTTTCCCTATATCCTTCCTGAAACCTGAATCTTTCCAACATAACACCATTGCTGGCGATCCTGACTAGGCGAGATATTTTCAGCACACTATTTACATCCCTTTATTAATTCCTATCATCCATTTAAACACCTCAAACATATCCCCCCTATTATTTAACGTCCTTTCTAGAGAGTGCAGTTTTTCAGGCCCATTAATCTTCCTCATAGGGAAGGTATCCTGATTTGACCATGATATCAACCTTAGTCATCCTCCTTTGTACATTTTCCCAGAATTTATATCCATTCAGTAAATAAACGTGACCAAAAACTGTGCAGCAATACTCTAAATGAGCCTAACCAGGTTGTAGAAGAGTTGAATAACAACCAGAGGACTCTATTATGTTTGCTTCTAGAATGAAAGCCAAGGATTCTATTAGCTTTTATTGCGAACACTTATGCACTGATGTCTTGGTTTCAGATAACTGCTGAAACCAGAACTCCTAAATATATTTCGCAATCCGTAATATTAAGATCTAGCAATATTAGTTTAAATATGTGGTGCATGGTTATTGTCCCTGTCCAACCTTTAGATTTGCACTTTGTCTACATTAACGCATCTGCCACTTTCTGCTCCGGGACCACTGCATCAGATCTATTCGAAATCTACCTGGAGTGCTCTAATGTCCACGTCAAATGTAATTCGACGGCCTATTATGTGTCATCGACAAACTTGCCGTGTCGCTTTTTTATGCCCTCCTCTATGTCGATTATGTAGATTGTGAACAGCAGTGGGCCCAACACTGACCCCTGTGGAATCAACCGCTCTTTGACGCTTCCCCACTCTGATTTCTCCCCATTTAATGCAAACTCTCTGCTGCCTATTTGTCAACCTTGCCTCTATCAAGGAAAAAAATTTCTCCTCCAATCCATGTGCTTTAAATTTTCCTCAATAGTCTCTGATTGTGGGACCGCTGTCAAAAGCCTTACTGGAAGTCCAAATCCACAATATCCTATCATTAACATGATCAACCTCCTCAAATACTTAGTGAAAAAAGTTAATAAATTCGTAAGGCAGGAACCCCCTTTGTAAAACAATGCTGAGATTCGTTTATTAATTTATGCTTATCATGGTGGCTACGAACACTGCCTAGGAATTATTGATTCCATAAATTTTTCCCAAACTATGGATGTTAGGACCTATAGGTCCAATAGTTCGAAGCTAAGGACCTGTCACCTGTTTTGAAAATAGGTTATAACATTTTGCGCATTTTCACTTATCTGGCACCATGCCATTTTGTAGTGATAGTAAAAGATTAGCCAAAGGTGTGCTAACTCCTCTTTACATTCCTTTAGAACCCTTGCCATACAGTTCATCAGGGCCTGGGGATTTGTTAGGTTTTAATTTATCTATTTGTCCTAAGGACCATGGCCACTTTGTGCCCCTAATAGTGCACAGTTTATTACGTCCTGTTCTACATAAATTACATTACTGGAATAACGCTTGTAATCCTCCTGTGGAAAAACGAGAGGAATAATGTGTTAAAAAATCTACCATTTCCTTAACACTGTCAGTGAGCGACCCAGAACTTTTGAGTGGGCCTAACTTGTCCCTGAATCTTACTCTGTATACCTTGGGGGGGAAAATAAAAGAAAAAACCTTTTGGGTTAGTCTTCGATTCTCTTGCAACTTTATCCTCATAAACTCTTTTTGCTTTTCTAATTCCCCTATTTTTATATTTCTCCTCTTTAACTGAATATATCCGATTTCTTAATTGCCCCTCTCCTCTATTGATTTGCCTATATATGCCTGCTTTTGACCAATCAGATATTTTTAATCTATATGTTCATCCATTAAGGATCATATTTTGTTTATCTGATTTCCTATAGGGAACATAATTTGACTGAGCATCGCTAGAACTATGCCCTGGAAACAACATATCGGCAACTATCACCACCTACCAGACCCTTAGTCAGGTCATCCAGTTCAGCCCACCTAAGTAATTTTTTCAGTCCCTAATGAAATCAGCCAAGCGAAAAAGTCCAGGACGAGGCTGATTGCCATAATTAGGGGAATTACATGAATATATTAAAACTGAGTGATTTGTGATCACTTTCTTTCCCCAACTCATCATTAACCTCAATATTATTAATTAGTTTTCCCACTGGCAAGAACCAAGTCAAGGAGGTTATTTCCCCTATTGGGCTCTGTCCACAAACTGTTTTAAAATACCAATCCTGGATCGTATCAAGAAAGTCACCTGACTCTATATTTCCTGTCAAATTGCTCCATCAATCTGCTAATAGTTGAAATCTCCCCCAATTAGCACAGACATTTAGTATGTAGATGTCCTTCACGAATTCGTCCCCATAAGAAGTTTACTGCACTCCCTAACAATGATTTGGGGGCCCTGTAACTCACACCCCAAAATTAGTTTGTTCTCGGCCCTCGAGAAGCTGTAACCAAACGAATTCATGGATACGCTTCTAATTTAAGATCTTGCTGAACACAACAATTTAAATTGTCCTCTGACTACACGCTACTCTTTCCACCACCTTTTCCTGTTGACCCTGTCAGTGTGGAATAATATATAGCCTTGTATGTGACATTCAGGAGGGCAACTCTCTAATCTTTCAGTATTGAGCCAGGTCTCTGTTATAGCAATAGATATCTATGGTTTCCCGCGCCTTGTAATTAATCTTAGCCAGCTATCTTATTTATTACACCCCTGCTATTAGTATAGTAAACCTTAAGTGACTAGTCCCTTGCTGTCCCTCTGCTGGGGCCACCCCTTTGTTTCTGACCTGAATCTATTGTCTTTATTTATAACTTCATGCTGAATGCCTTTGTATTACATTTACTGTTTCCAACCCAAGGTTTCAACCTGCATGTATTTCCCCACACGCACCCATGAACCTCTATCTTCCATCATTTAAAATCACAGGCATTTCAACACCAATGGCCCTTTCTCAATCGAGTCTGCAAGTTGCTACCACCCCAGCCCCAGAGAGATGTAGCCCCCATCCCTTGCATACATATCATGTTGCCATAAAATTGTTCTAAGTTTCCAGTTTTCAATGAATGGATTGCAATCCCCTTGCAGTATCTGTCTAGCACAGCAATTTACACCAATTGCCATAGACAACATTCATTCCTACTCCTCCCCTTCTAGGCAAGATGCTCCATCTGACGGGGATCCCTCCCTTAGACGTAATGGAAATCTATAGCTGACCTGTACTTAGTCTAGCAGCTCTTCTCTCTCTACCCTTCCCAATAAGTTCATTTCCACCAGCACAGAGACAGAAAAGTGGGCTTGTTTCCCCATTACCTGACATGATATTTATCCAGCCTGTTTGACAATGTCCCCACACCATCTCAGGGAAGCACACTCTATCTCTCGCTTCTATTCCTATTACAAAAAGCAGGTCAATATATCTTACCTGAGAGTCCCCAACCACAAAATGCGCTTACCCGCTCCATTACAGGGCAGTAGTACTCCTTACCTTCACTGGCCTCTGAGTACATTTCATCCTGAAGAACAGAGAATCGAATATGCCTATTTTATTCCAATTGGTCCTTAATCTTCATCCAAGATTGCACCGACACCAGGTCGGACTAACATCCAGGTACCTAATTTAGCTGCTAGGTTGACTTAACACCCAGGAAACTTATTTGCTGCTATGTGACCAGAGCACAGGTTGTAAGTAGAACATACCCCAACGCTCACTGTACCTAGGAGAGTACCTGAATATTATTCAAGGCCAGCCTCTGAATAAATCATTTTCAAGTCAGAGCAAGCTAAATAATATATAATAGAGAAGCCGCAGTGAAGGGAAAACAGTGATATATTGTAATTGTTCAACAAGGGAATTGGTTGGTTAATGGGGTTTAAAAGTCCTATCGACTACATTAGGTTATTAAGGCTGCATATAACCTCTTCACCAGCATTACGAAGAACTGAAGAGTAAGTAAACTGTCGGCAAATATAACGCTGAAGAAAATATGGTACCTCTAAATCAATATATTCTGTTAACATATTCTATTGTAATACTAATCTTAAACAAAGATGGCCCAACCGGAATAAAACACGTATATAAATTCCTAGTTAACCTTAAATATCTACTTATAACTTTAGGATTTAGATTAATTTCTAAAGTAATCATGTATTTTTTCTGTACGTTAGAATAAAATTGTTATACGTTACGCATAGTGATTCCGTTAAATATAATCGGCACCAAGCGGAGAGTGAGATAAAGGGAACACATTGAATTATGCTCAGTCATTCACGAGTGTGACTGCAGGTACGTAAGTTGGCCAGGTAACAAACTAGTGTTACTGACCTGCAGCTGCAGCGTTTGGTCATTAACTGAAGCCGTTCCAATGGCTTAACCCCTCCACGCACAATTTAAAACTTACTACTACTACTACTACTACAAATAAAGAATAATAATAATAATATTTTACTAACAAGTACATGGAAACAGGGTATCCCAGGCCTCTAGCTGACATCAATGATCATACTACTACATACAGAAGACCCTTGTTATGCTGACATATGGATCGGGCAGATTAGGTAGTTTGCCCAATGCGACCCACACCATCGACTAATACCCAGGGACCCATCTAAAACTGATGGGTGAACAAGGGACAGGAGGGCAGGTTCCTATGAAACACTCCCTAATGTTTATTTATAACAATATGTGCTAAATGTGTGACTACAAAATACGAAGAGAATAACTAAGTTCCCATAGTGTTGAAGACGTCGGCAGGTGATAGGCGTCACAACACACGAACACATGTGTATGTGGAGTATTTATTTTAACCTCAATAATTCTTTATATATTTAAGAAGACATATGCTTAATATATACTGGCAGATTCAGAATTAACACAATGTTTATAACGTGTTAGATATATTGATCATTAAACTTTCTCTATCCACACCTCCTCATCTTCCTTCTTCCTTCTTAAATTTTTATTTAATTTTTGGAATGTGGTGGTTGTAGGTGAATGTGTTGATTGTGTTATGGTGATGGTGAGGAAGTAATCGAGAAAAAATTTCGTATAATGTGATTACCTTCAAGAGCCATCAATTTACCCACATAGAGAAATTATGTGGATGAATTATTACCACGGTACAATCTTGAATTAACCTTTTCACCCATATACTGGGGAGAACTCTGACATAGCTAAACAATATGATGTATTTAGGAAACATGGATGGATACTTTATAACAATAGTGTCACTGATATTGTCCCATTCCCTTCAGTGGCCCATCATCTCAGCTCCCCGGCTCACCTTAAATATGAAACATATAGTTCTTGAATATTAGAATAAGAATTTCAAAGCAGGCAACCTATGTTATTAAATATATTTTTTTAGACTGTAAATTAGATCCAAATTATATAAACTAAGTGACCAATCTCAAGTATTTGCTTTTGCAATCAATAACTAGTTTCAACTATCGATCCCACTTACACGTGAAGAACATTGTAAAAAACATACTAACTTACTTTTTCAAGTGATATTTCCTAACGGCCTCCCTGTCGCAGGCAACTACATTGGTCAATACCTAGCTACCTTACCTGTCGTAAGACTAAATTCAAACTGGGGCGGAGAACCCAAATTATTGTGAGACACGAAGCAGGTCCATGCCACCCCCCGTCGAAGAACAAATGACCACCAGACAGGTCACTACCATTAAAGAAGGAGCACGGCACCAGACCTGGTAGCCAAGCTAGGTCAGGTCCAACTTACAACCACCACCCCCCCTCAATATTATTGTAGCCAAAACATATTTTAATAACAACACACGGTTCTCTTAGCTTTCTATGACGGTACTCGGGAGTTTGTTCCACTCATCCACAACTCTATTCCAAACCAGTGCTTTCTAATCTCCTTCCTGAATCTGAACTTTTCGCAATTGAAACCATTGCTGCAGTCCTGTCTTAGCTGGATCTTTTTTTTTATCACGCTATTTACATCCCTCGTTATTATTCCTGTTTCCATTTAAACACCTCAAAATCATATCCCCCCCTAATGTCTAGCCGCCTTTCTACAGAGTGAGCAGATTCAGGGTCCTCAGTCTACCTCATAGGGGAAATTTCTGATACTGGAACAACTTTGCATCCTCATCTGTACGTTTTCAGTGCATTACGTTCATTTGTTAATATGGGACCAAAACTGTGCAGCATAATCTAAATGAGGCCTAACCATGGATATATAGAGTTCAAGAACAACCGAGGGACTTCTATTATTTTATACATCTTATATGAAGCCAAGGGATTCTGTTAGCTTTTATTGCTAAAACTTATGCTCTGTTGACTTGGTGTTTTCAGATTACTGCTAACTTAACTCCAAGAATCCCTTTTTTGCAACCAGCAATTATAGATCTACTACTATTCAGGTTTTAAAGTGCATGGTTATTGTCCTGTCCTACATTAGCACTTTACATTTGCTATATTAAACGTGCATCTGGCCACTTCTCCGACCACTGTATCAGTCTATTCAAATGCATCCTGAGTGCAATAATGTTCTCACTAGAATGACTTTGGACGGCCTATTTTGGGTGTCATCAGCGAATTTTTAGCTTATGTCACTATTTATTCCCGTCATCTATCTCGTTTTATGTAAATTGTGAACAACAAGGGGCCCAACTACCGACCCATGTGGAAGAGACCGCTGTGATGTGCCCGCCACTCTGATTCTCCCCATTTATGCAAACTCTTTTGCTGCATATTTGTCAGCCATGCCTCTACCCAAGGAAAAACTTTCTCCTCCTATTCCGTGGTGCCTTAAGTTTCCCCTCAAAAGTCTCTGATGTGGAACTCTTATCGAAAAGCCGTACTGAAGTCCGTTTATATTATACAAGATACATATTCCATTTCCATGATCTACTACCTTCAAAACACCTAAGCGAAAAAAATTAGTAAATTAGTAAGACAGGTACGCCCCTTAGTAAAACTCGGTTGAGATTCAGTAATCCCATCTGCTGCCTATCAAGATGGCTACGATTTGCCACGGTAATTATTGTTTCCACAAATTTTCCCATTATGAGGTTAAGGCTTATTAGGTCTAAGTTCATAAGACATAAAACATAAGAACGTAGGAGAACCTGGAGAAGTCCAACTGGCCCATGCGAGTGCAGGTCCATGTCTCCTACCGGCTTAAGCCAATGCACCCAACCTAGTCAGGTCAGGTCACATTGACTTAAGGAGGGAACACGAGCAAACGACCTGCTACACAAGCTATCAGGCTAACTCACAACCCACCCACAGCTACTCATGTATTTATTATCCAACTATTTTTAAAAGCAACACAACGTTCTACCTCTATAACTCTTGGGAGTTTGGTTCCACACATCCACAACTCTAGTACCAACCAAACTTTCCTATATCCTTCCTGAATCTGAATTTTCCCAGACTTAAAACCATTGCTGCGAGTCCCGTCTAGGCTATGATATATTTCAGCAATCACGAGTTACATCCCCTTTATTTATTCCTGTCTTCCATTTATACACCTCATCATATTCCCCCCTAATTCTACGTCTTTCTAGAGAGTGCCGTTTCAGGGCCCTAGTCCATTCCTCATAGGGAAGCGGTTTCTGATAACATGAGTCAACTTTGTCATCTCCCTTTGTACATTTTCCCAGAGAATTTATATCCATTCCTGTAATAACGAGTTGAACCAAAACTGTGCAGCATAATCTAAATAGGCCTATCGAAGGATGTATCGAGTTGAAAAAACAACCTAGGACTCCTATTATTTTATGATTCTTGGATATGAAGCCAAGGATTCTATTAGCTTTATTGCGAACACTTATGCACTGTGTCTTGGTTTCAGATTACGCTTAACCAGAACTCCTAAAATCTTATTTTTCGCAATCCGGTAATATTAAGATCTACATTAGTAGTTTAAATGTGGCAGTGGTTTTGTCCTGTCCAACATTTTAGAACTTGTGCATTTGTCTAGAATTAAACTGCATCTCTGCCACTTCGTCCGACCACTGCATCAGTCTATTCAACTTCCTGAGGTGCACGATGTCCTCGTCAAATGAATTCGACGGCCTATTTTGGTGTCAGTCGGCAACCTTCCGTAAGGTCGCTCTTTATAGCCCTCATCTATGTCTTTATGTAGATTTGTGAAACAGCAGGGGCCCAACACTGACCACCCTGTGGAACTCCGCACGTGACACTACGCCCCTCTCTAGATTTTTCCTTCATTCTCCCCATTTATGCATACTCTCTAGCAGCCTATTTGTCCCTACCATGCCTCTTCCAGGAAAAAATGTTCTCTCTCCTATTCCATGTGCTTTAATTTTTCCTCAAACAGTCTCTGATGTGTGACCCTGTCAAAAGCCTTACTGAAGTCCATATAACACAATAATCATATTCATTACCATGATCTACCTCCTCAATACCTTAGTGAGAAACATTAATAAAGTCGTAAGGCAGGAACGCCCTTTGTAAAACCATGCAGAGATTCTTTGATTAATTATGCTTTTACAATCAAGTGGCAACGAACTGCCTCGGGCCAATATTTGATTTCCCATAAATTTCCCACTAAGGATGTCAGCTTATGGTCTATAGTTTCGAAGCCTAAGGACCTGTCAACCTTGTATTGAAAATAGGTATCACATTTGCCATTTCCCACTTATCTGGCACCATGCCATTTTGTAGTGATATGTTCGAAGAAGATTAGCAAAGGATGGTGCAAAGCTCCTCTTTACATTCCTATAAGAACCCTTGGCATACATTCATCAGGGCCTGGGAATTTGTTAGGGTTAATTAGCTATCTATATTGCCTAAGGACGCAGTCACTGTTGTGACGGCCTAGATAGTCTGCATAGTGCACAGTTTATTATCGCGCTGTTCTACATAATTTACATTACTGGAATATCGCTGGTATCCTCCTGTGTAAAAACTGAGAGGAAGTATGGTGTTAAAATTCTGACACATGTCCTTATCAGTGACAGTGAGCTGACCCGAGTAACTTTTGAGTGGAGCCGATCATGACCCTGGATCCTTACCTTCTGTAAACCCTGAAAAATCCTTTTGGTTAGTCATTCGATTCTCTTGCAATCTATTAACCTCATAATCTCTTTTTAGCATTTCTAATTCCCTTTTTATATTTCTCTCTTAACGGCATATATCGATTTCTCAATTGCCCCCGCTCCTCTTTGATTTGCCTATATAAGCCTCTCTTTTGACCAATCAGATATTTTACTCTATTGGTCATATCCATATTAAGATCATTTTTGTTTGATCAATTTCCCTATTTGGCACATAATTGACTGAGCCAGCTAGAACTATGCCCTGAAAGCATCATATCCGGCAACTCATCACCACCTACCTGACCACCTTAGTCAGTCATTCCAGTTCATCCCACCTAAGTAATGTTTTACAGTCCTATGAAAATCAGCCAAGGCGAAAGTTCAGGGACGGAGACTTTGAGTGCCATTATTAGGGGAATTCCATGATAATATTAAAACTGCGGGAGTGATTTGGTGATCACGTTTCCCCAAGAGCTCATCATTTAACCTCAGATTATTAATAGTGATTCCGCTACTGGCAAGGAACCATGTCAAGGAATGGGGTTATTTCCCCTAGTTGGCTCTGTCACAAACTGTTTTAAAAAAACAATCCTGGCTCGTATCAAGAAATGTCACCTGACTCTAAATTTCCTGTCAAATGCTCCAGGTCAATCTGACTATAGTTGAAATCTCCCATTAGCACAACATTTTCGTATGTAATGCCTTAAACGAATTTCGTCCGCATAGAAGTTTACCTGCACTCCCTATCAAGATTTGGGCCCGGTAAATCACGACCAAAATTAGTTTATTCCTCGGGGCCCTTGAGAAGCTGTAACCAAACAGATTCGTGGGCTGACGCTGTCTAATTTAATATCTTGGTCTAACACACCATTTTAAATTGGTCTCGGAAATACTAATCGCTACTCCACCACACTTTCCCTGTTTGACCCTGTCAGTGTGGAGAATAATTTATAGCCTTGTATGTGACATTCAGAGGCAAATCTCTCTATGTTCAGAATGAACCAGTCTCTGTTATAGCAAATAAATATCTAGGTTTCCTCACTTGCAATAATCTAAGCCATCTAATCTTATTTCATAACACTCCTGCAATTAGATATAAACTTAAGTGAGGCTAGTCCCCCTTGCTGCCCCTCTGCTGCCCGCCCCTTTGGTTGCTGACCTGATCTATTGTCTTATTTATAAATAGATGGCTGAATGCCTTTTATACATTTTACTGTTTTCTCCAACCCAAGTGTGTTCAACCACTTGTTCCCACACACACCCCCATACCTCTTATCTTCCATCCAGTTTAAAATCATAGGCATTTCTCCATATGGCCGATCTCATTCAGAGTCTGCAAGTGCTATCCACCCCAGCCCCAGAGAGATGTACACCATCCCTTGCATACATATCATGTTTAGCCATAAAAGTTGTACCATTGTCAATGAAAGGGATTCTGCAAGGTTCCTGGCAGTATCTATCTAGCCCAGCAATTTACACCAATTGCCCTAGACAAAACCATTCAATTTCCTACTCCCCTTCTATGCAAGAAAGCTACATATGATTGGATCGCCTCCGTAGACTTAATGAATCTTATAGCTGACCATACTTATCTACAGCACTCTCTCCTACCCTTCCCAATAATCATTTTCCACCAGCACTCGAGACAATAATGGTCTTGTTCCCTATACCTGACCTGATATTATCCAGCCTGTGGACAATGTCCCCAACACCAGCTCCAGGAAGCACACTCTATCACAATTACAAAAAGCACGGTCACATATATCTTACCTAGAGTCACCAACCACAAGAATGCGCTTACCCACCATTAGCAGTGGCAATAGTATCCCTTACCCTCACTGGCCACTGAATTACATCATCCTGAAGAACAGAGAAGCGGATTTCCAACCTTCATATCTTCACACTTAACTTTCCTTACTCGTATGGCGCCTTCCATACTGTGAACCACTCGCCACTTGTTAAGCAGGTGCTGGACTGCACCTCACTGCTGAGGTAGCCGTTGCTACCTCCCCAACTACAGCCCCTCACAGCGAGAGACAGACTGCACCACACTTGAAGCCATCATTCCCCACAACACCAGCCACCTCACACTCTTCTCCCAGACCCATGGAAGGAGGGTGCCTATCAGCCTCCTAATTCTCCTGGAGAAGCAAGACCCTCCTCCTTCAACTCTCCAACCTCATTTTTAAAACACTGAAGAAAGCAGCCATGCTTGATAACCGTCCACACTAATCCCCAAAGCAGCTCAGGGTCTGTGACCTCACGTGACGACTGACCACCGACGACTGACGACTGACTGTCACCTGCCTTGTAAATAGGTATTACAGTTTCCATTTTCCACTTAACAGCACTAGCCATTTGTAGTGATATGTTGTAATAAGATAAAAGCCAAAAGGTATGCTAATTCCACTTTACGATACCTTAAACAAATGCACGAGGGGCCTAGCAAACATATTCATCATGGCCAGTGGATTTTTTTAGGTTTTAATTTTCTCTATTGTCTGAGGACCATTTCACTAGTTACTGAATCGTGCATCAGTCTATTATCCGTCTCTGTTCTACAAATATATTATTTCTGAATTTCGCTAGTATCTTCCTGAGTAAAGACTGAAGGAAGTAAGAATTTACAATAGTCAACCATAATCCCTATCGACTCAAGTGATCTGACCTGAGCTACTCTAAATGGCCTATCTTGACTCTAATTCTTACTTCCGGTAAAGTTGAAACAACCCGTTGGGGGTTTATCTTCCGAATCCCTTCCTGAGACCTGAACCTCATAACTCCTTTTTGGCTTTTTTCTTATTCCTTTAATTAATTTCTTCTCTTAACTGAATATATTGATTTCCTTAACTGCCCATCCCCTCTTTTGTTAGCCTAAAAAGCCTCTCTGACGCATTGAGATGTTTTAATCTTTGTTCACCATATTGGGATTTAATTTTGTGTAGATCTAAGTTCCCTACTCGGAACAAAAAGTTGTTCTGGGGCAGCTAAAACTATGCTCTGAGAAACGTCATATTGGCAACCAACACCAGCTACCTTGTGATGAAAGGGTTTTGAAAAACCGACATTAAGATTGAGACACTTAAGTAGCATATGGGAATCTTTATTCAGGAAACGTTTCGCCACACAGTGGCTTCATCAGTCCAATACAAAGAGGAAGCGGAAGAGAGGAGAGTATGAGGTAATCAGTCCCTCAGCCTGGAGTCGATGGTTTTCAGTCCCATCCAGTTCTTGTAGAATGTAACAGCATTGGGCCTGTAGACGTGGCTTATATACTGTGTGAGGTGACTTCGAAGCTGACGGAGTGGCGGGATCATAGTAGGTACCATCCACTAGTCGAAGTAGGTCTTTGTCCAAAGGGTTGAACAAGCGTTGAAGAAATCTTTGGGTTAAGAAGATCCCATGATGCTGACAGTGTCCTGACAGTTGGTGATGACTGGTTTGAAAAAACCGAACGAAGTTGAAGAATATGAGACCCTTAAGTACCATATGGGAATCGTTATTCAGGAAACGTTTTCGCCAGCACAGTGGCTTCATCAGTCCCATACAAAAGGAAGGCGTAAGGAAGGATGGGTATGAGGTTAACAGTCCCTTCAGCCTGGATCGATGTGTTTCATCCCATCAATTGGTAGAATGTACATCATAGGGCCGTGACGTGCTTATATACTGTAGTAGGTGACTTAAGCAGACGGAGGCGGGATCATAGTGGTACCATCACTAGTTCGAAGTAGGTCTTTGTCCAAAGTGTTGAACAAGCTTTTGAAGAAAACTTAGTAAGAAATCCCATATGCTACAAGTGTCTGACCGTATGTGATGGAATGTTTGAAAAACCGACAAGGTTGAAGATTGAGACTCTTAAGTACATATGGAAATCTGTATATTCAGAAACGTTTCGCCACATCAGTTGGAGCTTCATGCTCTCCCCAATACAAAGAGGAAGGCTAGGAGAGAAGAGTATTACGGTAATCAGTCCCTCAGCCGTGAGACCGATGTGTTCAGTCCATCATCGTGTAGAATTGTATCAGCATAGTGCCGTAGACGTGGCTTATATACTGTAGTGGAGGGATGACTTGAAGCAAGACGGAGGCGTTATTTAAAATTAAAAAATATTGAATTATAACAAATAAAGAAATAAAAAAATTATAAAAATTAAAGTTAAAAAATTTAATTAAAATTTAGTTAAAAAAATTTTTAAAATAAAGTAAATAAAAAAGATTTATTAAAAAAAATATAGAATTTAAATATAAAAAAAAAAAAAAAGTATAAAATTATTTTAAATTCGAAGTAGTAAAAGAAAATTAAAAAATAAATTAATTTATTAATTAAAATAAAATTAAAAAAAATTTAAATTTAAAAAAAAAATATAAATTAAGTTTAATTATATTATTAAAAAAATGAAATAAATTTTAGGTATTATAAATTTTATTAAAAAAAAAAAGTGTTATAATTTTTTAAATAGAAAAATATTAGATTTTAAAATTTTTAAAATTTATACAAAATTAAAAAAAGTCAATTATAAATTATTTCACCAACAATAAAAAGAGTTATCACATATAGGTAGGAAAGTTTAAAACAAAAAGAACAAAAAAACAAAAAAAATAAAAAACAAAAAACTATTTAAGTTAGTATAAAGACAACTCATGTCAAAAATCACTACATTCACAGTTTTTATTTAAAACACAAAACCAAACAGAACATTATTTTTAATTATAATTATAAATAAAAATATTTATTGAAATTTAATTACAGTTAAAACACAAAACAATAAGATAAAAAACACTTTAAAAAAATATAGAAATAAAAAAAGTAATTAATAGAAAAAAAAGAAAAACAACTAAAATAAAAAACAAATAGAAAAATATATATTAATTAATTTATATAAACAAATAATTATAAGACCTAATAAAGTTTAATTATTCGACATACATACGAACTCAAAAAAACCAATTCTTAAAAGAGACTATTCATAAATAGTCACATTTACATACTTACTAAAATTCTTTTTATAAAAAATCAGTAAATAAGCATATACTCCGCTATCGTAACATAAACCCCCACCACCGCCCACCACACCACGCAGCCCTTCCGTGTAAGGCAACCCCATACACCCCCCTCCCCCCACCGCCCCCCCCAATACGCCCCCAACCCCCCCACCCCCGCCCACCCCCCACCCCCCCCCCCCGCCAACGCCGCCCCCGACTACCACTCACCCCCCCCAACGCCATAACAAAAACACCCAAACCCCCCCCCCCCCCCACCCCCAACTCTCCACACTCCGCCAACACCCCCCCCACCAATCGACAAACCCCAACCCCCCTGCCACAACAATGCCCCCAACCGCAACCCTCCCCACCCAAAACCATCTAAACGATACCGCCAAAACGCCCCCCCCCACCCTCCCACCACCCCAAAAACCCCGGTCTCCCAACACCCCGCCCACCCCCCTAACCCCTAGACCAAAAACCCACGACACCCCAAAACTACCCACACGCACGCCGTCCACTGCTAGACCCACCCCCTCACCCACCCCCCCCCGCCGCCCCCCCCCCCCTCCCTACCCCCCCCCGACCCCCACCCACCTCACAAATCCACCCACCCCAATCCCCACCCCAACCATCACCCAACCCCCCTCCCCCCACGACACCCGCCACCCAACCACATCACTAGCCCCCCCCAACCCCACAACATCCGCACCACCTCTCCACAACAACCCCCCCCACCCACCCCCACTCAGCCCCCCAACGCACCCCGGCAACAGTACACCCACCCCGCCCCGCTACACATCCCCAACCAAAACTTCTCCGTCACGGAATACGAGCCCACACCCCCCTCCCCCCCCTCCCCCACCCCTCCCACACCCCACCCCAACGCCCAGAGAACGCAACCCCCCTCCCCAACCCAAACCCCCACCACCCCCCCCCCCCAACCCCTCAGACCCATAACCACCTCCAACACAAAAACAACCCCCAAGCCATAAACAACCCCCCAAACCCAACAACACGACCAACAAACATCCCCCACACCAACCACCCCCCCCAACCGAACACCCCTGAAAAACTCCCCAACCCACCCCAAAACACTCCCACCAACACCCTAACCCTACGCACCCCCGAACAACTACCAGCGCCGCCAATAGAAAACCACTCCGCCCAACCCCAACCCCGCCCCGAAATCAAAAAGATCTACAAACCCCCCCCCCACTCCCGTACAGTATCCCCCTCCCAACCCGCCCCACCCAGCTCCAAACGACTCCCCCCCCCGCAACTCCACCCCTTCACAACCCCCCACGCCCACCTCATCCCCCTCCAAAAACACACCACCCGCCCCCCACCCCCCCCACTGTCGCAAGCCGGACATGCGCCCCCGCACAAAGAACTCCCACCCCACCCCCACATACGCCACCCCCATCCTCCCCACAACTCGACTCCCCCCCCCACCCCCACACCCACCGCAACTCCAAAAACACTAACGACCGAACCCCACACCCCACACAAACCCTCCACCTCCATCCCCAAACATGCCCCACACACAACCCCCTACCCCCCACCCCGCCCAGACCCTTCCACCCCCCCCCCCCCCCCCACTCCCCCCACTAAAAACAACCCAACCACACACCCCAACCCGACGCGAGTCAACGCACGCCGACGCCTCCCGCCCACCCCGCCCCCCACCCCCCCCACCCCCCCACCCCCCCCTCCCCACCACCCACCCTCCCCCCCAAAAAACCCCAACCCGCCCAACAAAACGCCCCCATCACTCAAACAACCCTAACATCCAACCCCCCCCCGCCCACCCGTCCCCCCCCACCCCCACGCACACCCCAAAACCCCCCCCTCCCCCCCTACACCCCCCTCCACCCCCCCCAAACCAACCAACACAGACCCCACCGTCCCCCCCGACCCGTGGGCAACAACCCCATCGTGATACTCACTTGAACTCCCCCCGCACCCCCTTGACTGTCGGAACGCCGCCCCGGGGGGTAACCCGGCACCCCCCGGGACCGTCGGTAACGCCCCCACTGCCCACCCACAGTCACTTCAGAGCGTCCTGCTCCCCAACCGACCCAACCTCCCGCCTCCCCCAGCGACGGCCTCCATGCCCCTGCGAGGCAGGACCCCGTCACACCCTTCATACTCCAAAATCCCCCCCCCACGAACACTACCTGACCCAAAGACTTACCTTTCCTCCACTGCCCCCGCCCAGGGTCAGCACAAGCATCAGTCACCCACCCACCCCCCACATCTACACCTGTATTTAATCCAACCAAATATTAATGCTACACAACGTTCTGGCCACTAAACCGGTACTTGGGAATTTGTTCCACTCATCACCACACAATACCCCACCCAGAACCTTTCCCTATATCCTTCCTGAAACCTGAATCTTTCCAACATAACACCATTGCTGGCGATCCTGACTAGGCGAGATATTTTCAGCACACTATTTACATCCCTTTATTAATTCCTATCATCCATTTAAACACCTCAAACATATCCCCCCTATTATTTAACGTCCTTTCTAGAGAGTGCAGTTTTTCAGGCCCATTAATCTTCCTCATAGGGAAGGTATCCTGATTTGACCATGATATCAACCTTAGTCATCCTCCTTTGTACATTTTCCCAGAATTTATATCCATTCAGTAAATAAACGTGACCAAAAACTGTGCAGCAATACTCTAAATGAGCCTAACCAGGTTGTAGAAGAGTTGAATAACAACCAGAGGACTCTATTATGTTTGCTTCTAGAATGAAAGCCAAGGATTCTATTAGCTTTTATTGCGAACACTTATGCACTGATGTCTTGGTTTCAGATAACTGCTGAAACCAGAACTCCTAAATATATTTCGCAATCCGTAATATTAAGATCTAGCAATATTAGTTTAAATATGTGGTGCATGGTTATTGTCCCTGTCCAACCTTTAGATTTGCACTTTGTCTACATTAACGCATCTGCCACTTTCTGCTCCGGGACCACTGCATCAGATCTATTCGAAATCTACCTGGAGTGCTCTAATGTCCACGTCAAATGTAATTCGACGGCCTATTATGTGTCATCGACAAACTTGCCGTGTCGCTTTTTTATGCCCTCCTCTATGTCGATTATGTAGATTGTGAACAGCAGTGGGCCCAACACTGACCCCTGTGGAATCAACCGCTCTTTGACGCTTCCCCACTCTATTGGCAACCAACACCAGCTACCTGTGATGAATGGTTTGAAAAACCGACAAGTTGAAGATTGAGACACTTAAGTAGCATATGGGAATCTTTATTCAGGAAACGTTTCGCCACACAGTGGCTTCATCAGTCCAATACAAAGAGGAAGGCGTAAGGAGAGGAGGAGTATGAGTAATCAGTCCCTCAGCCTGGAGTCGATGGTTTCAGTCCATCAATCTTGTAGAATGTACAGCATAGGGCCGTAGACGTGGCTTATATACTGTAGTGAGGTGACTTGAAGCAGACGGAGGCGGGATCATAGTGGTACCATCCACTAGTCGAAGTAGGTCTTTGTCCAAAGGTTGAACAAGCGTTGAAGAAATCTTTGTAAGAAGATCCCATGATGCTACAGTGTCTGACAGTTGTGATGAATGGTTTGAAAAACCGACAAGTTGAAGATTGAGACCACTTAAGTAGCATATGGGAATCTTTATTCAGGAAACGTTTCGCCACACAGTGGCTTCATCAGTCCATACAAAGAGGAAGGCGTAAGGAGAGAGGAGTATGAGGTAATCAGTCCCTCAGCCTGGAGTCGATGTGTTCAGTCCATCAATCTTGTAGAATGTACAGCATAGGGCCGTAGACGTGGCTTATATACTGTAGTGAGGTGACTTGAAGCAGACGGAGGCGGGATCATAGTGGTACCATCCACTAGTCGAAGTAGGTCTTTGTCCAAAGGTTGAACAAGCGTTGAAGAATCTTTGTAAGAAGATCCCATGATGCTACAGTGTCTGACAGTTGTGATGAATGGTTTGAAAAACCGACAAGTTGAAGATTGAGACACTTAAGTAGCATATGGAATCTTTATTCAGGAAACGTTTCGCCACACAGTGGCTTCATCAGTCCAATACAAAGAGGAAGGCGTAAGGAGAGGAGGAGTATGAGGTAATCAGTCCCTCAGCCTGGAGTCGATGTGTTCAGTCCATCAATCTTGTAGAATGTACAGCATAGGGCCGTAGACGTGGCTTATATACTGTAGTGAGGTGACTTGAAGCAGACGGAGGCGGGATCATAGTGGTACCATCCACTAGTCGAAGTAGGTCTTTGTCCAAAGGTTGAACAAGCGTTGAAGAAATCTTTGTAAGAAGATCCCATCACAACTGTCAGACACTGTAGCATCATGGGATCTTCTTACAAAGATTTCTTCAACGCTTGTTCAACCTTTGGACAAAGACCTACTTCGACTAGTGGATGGTACCACTATGATCCCGCCTCCGTCTGCTTCAAGTCACCTCACTACAGTATATAAGCCACGTCTACGGCCCTATGCTGTACATTCTACAAGATTGATGGACTGAACACATCGACTCCAGGCTAAGGGACTGATTACCTCATACTCCTCCTCTCCTTACGCCTTCCTCTTTGTATTGGACTGATGAAGCCACTGTGTGGCGAAACGTTTCCTGAATAAAGATTCCCATATGCTACTTAAGTGTCTCAATCTTCAACTTGTCGGTTTTTCAAACCATTCATCACAACTGTCAGACACTGTAGCATCATGGGATCTTCTTACAAAGATTTCTTCAACGCTTGTTCAACCTTTGGACAAAGACCTACTTCGACTAGTGGATGGTACCACTATGATCCCGCCTCCGTCTGCTTCAAGTCACCTCACTACAGTATATAAGCCACGTCTACGGCCCTATGCTGTACATTCTACAAGATTGATGGACTGAACACATCGACTCCAGGCTGAGGGACTGATTACCTCATACTCCTCCTCTCCTTACGCCTTCCTCTTTGTATTGGACTGATGAAGCCACTGTGTGGCGAAACGTTCCTGAATAAAGATTCCCATATGCTGACTTAATGTGTCTCAATCTTCAACTTGTCGGTTTTTCAAACCATTCATCACAACTGTCAGACACTGTAGCATCATGGGATCTTCTTACAAAGATTTCTTCAACGCTTGTTCAACCTTTGGACAAAGACCTACTTCGACTAGTGGATGGTACCACTATGATCCCGCCTCCGTCTGCTTCAAGTCACCTCACTACAGTATATAAGCCACGTCTACGGCCCTATGCTGTACATTCTACAAGATTGATGGACTGAACACATCGACTCCAGGCTGAGGGACTGATTACCTCATACTCCTCTCCTTACGCCTTCCTCTTTGTATTGGACTGATGAAGCCACTGTGTGGCGAAACGTTTCCTGAATAAAGATTCCCATATGCTACTTAAGTGTCTCAATCTTCAACTTGTCGGTTTTTCAAACCATTCATCACAACTTTCAGACACTGTACATCGGGGATTTCTTAAAAGTTTTCTTCAAGTTGTTAAACCTTGGACAAAGACCTACTTCGATTGGAGGTCCCAAATTTGACCCCGCCTCCGTCTGCTTCAAGTCACCCATACAGTATATAAGCCAGTCTACCCCCTATGCTTTTCATTCTACAAGTTTGATGGATAAACCATCGACTCCGGGCCGAGGGACTGATTACCTCAAACTCCTCCCCCTTACGCCTTCCTCTTTGTATTGGACGATGAAGCCAGTGGGCGAAACGTTCCTAAATTTAAAGATTCCCATATGCTACTTAAGTGTCTCAATTTCACCAGCTCCTGAATATGTCAGATCATCTCGATTTGCCCCCCCAGGTAATTTTTTTCAGTCCCTAAATCACCAATCAAAATTTGGGGACAGAGATTTGATTGCCCCTACTGGGTAACCCCAAATGTTTGAAACAAGTGTTTTGTGATCACTTTCCACAAGCTCATCATTAACCTAAAGATTATTAATTAAGAATCTTTTTTGGGCAAAACCCAACAAGCGATTTTTTCCCCTCTTTGGTTGTGTCTAAAACGTTTTAAAAAGCAACCCTAAAACGTATAAAGAAGTACTAGACTCAAGATTCCTGCCCAAATTGTTAAAACCCAAATTTGTCAAAGGTTTAAAATTTCCCCCATTAACACATTTTCTATCTAGACGACTTAAAATTTCGTCCAAAGCAGCTTACTGCACTCCCAAGGTTTGGGGGGCCATTTTATCACACCCAAAATTAATTTTTATACCCCCGAGAAAATGTAGCCCAACAGATTTTTGTGTCCCATTTTCATTTTAACCCAAAAAATGGTATAAGTTGGATAAAATAGTTTAAAAGGGAAAAGGGAAGTACTGGTTTTTAACAGAGTTGTAATGCGTGGGAAAATCTTCCGTGGGGGGATAGAGGCTGGACCCTTTGGTTTTCTTAAAAAAGAAATGGACAAATTATGAGTGGGAGGGGGTGGGTTTTATTGGTTTTCATTGGGTTGGGGGTTTTTCTTGGGGAAACTTTAGGGGAGTAGTCGTTTTGTTAAGGACCTGCCCCGTATAGGCGTAGCCTTTTGCGTGTTCCCACATTTTTATATTCATTTGTTCTTAATCTGTCTAACAAACAATTTAAATTTCTCTGACATACATCGCCCCCCCCACCCTTTCCCGTTTTCCATCAATGGGAATGTTTATAACCCTTTATGCTGCATTCAGAAGCCATTTCTCTATCCTTCAAGTTGAACCAGGTCTCAGTTATAGCAATAATACCTATATTTCCTGCACTTGCGAGTAATCTTAGCTCATCTATCTTATTCTTAAACTCCTACTTTTTTGTATAGTAAACCTTAAGAGAGCTAGTCACTCGTTGCCCTCTACTATCTCTCTTTGTTTGTTGATCAGTTTTGCCTTTATTAGGAACTTTATTTTGAATATTGTCTTTTAAACTTATCCCTGAGGTATCCTGGTAATATCTGCTGTTTCCAACAATAATACTGCAGCCTGACTGTTTCTCACAAACACCCATACCTCTATAATCTATCAGTTTAAAGTCCTAGACAAGTCATCAATAACCCCTCAATCGAGTTGGCTAATGCAACCACTCCATCCCCAGAGAGGAGATGAACCTCATCCCTTGCATACATATCATGTTTGCCATAGAATTTGTCCTAGTTATCAATGAATGGGATTGCAAGTTAATTGTAGTACCTGTCTAGCCAGCAATTTATACCTATTGCCCTAGACATCCATTCATTGCTCACTCCCCTCTAGGCAAGATGCTACATATGATAGGGATCCCTCCCCTAGACCTGACTACTTCTATGGCTGACCTGTACTTATCCAGTAGCTCCTGTCTCCTGTTCTTCCCAGTGTCATTTCCACCAGCACTAAGACAGATAATGGGTTTGTTCCCATTACCTGACATAATATTATCCAACCTGCTGACTATGTCACAAACACCAGCTCCTGGGAGGCACACTTTCTGTCTGACTTTTCTATCTCTGTTACAAAAAGCATGGACAAATATCTTACCTAAGAATCTCTCACAATCAGAATATTCTTTCCTTGATTAGCAAAGGAGTCAGAGGTACCTTTAACCTCTCTAACCACTGAAGTACACTCGGTACACGCGGTAGTCATTATCGCCGCGTCTACATGCAGTGGTCAACATCACCGCATTCAGTATTATCTTCATTATCATCCTTATTATGAGCAGTTTACAATGTATCTGAACCCTTCCAGACACATGTTATATTCACTCATATCATGGTCCCCAGTTTTTGCCAATACAGCCTACATTGGCCTCAACGACCCACTATTGAGAAATGTGTTTACCAACTAAGATATAATTTATAATTTTTAAATATAGGGAACACTTAGCTGATAAAAGACAGCAAATCGTCTACACAGCCGCCCCTGCAGACGAGGTCTTGAATTGTTGTCATGATCATCTCTCAATGGGCTGGAATAGATCATATTATGTAAACAATAAATTACCCCAAGGGGGTGTTATGTCAGCATATTTCATTCACTGATGGCTGACAAACTTACTTGTGTGGACTCAAAAGTCCACACCTAACTGCCGACTATAGGTTGATTACAAACCCTTGCGACTCAAGAACTGTGCAGTCCCCCATACTACAAGAAATTCGTAACCTACCTTGCTCTTGTAGCGTGAGCCATGGTGTTCTTCACACCTTCGACAGATATCAGTGACTTGATAGAAGCTGAAGTGTCCTTGGATGTCCACGTCTTCCATAGTCTAGGAATACGCACACTGGTACACTATGTTCCACAAGATTTGTCTTTATTGTTCACAATCTTATCACTAAAGAAGCTGATCACACTTCTCTTAAGTGTTTATTGTGTTTTATGAGACACTTTGTTCACACTAACGCACAGATCGTTCTTTGTTGGTTATCCTGGCGTCAGTGTCACTCTCAGTAGAGTCAAAAGTAATCAGAAGATGCCACAGCACCCCACGCCGTTACTGCCCCCAGCACAAAGGAAAAGCTGACCTAGTACTTTTGCTTCCTTGCCACTTCCTCGATGAAGCAAAGCAGAATGTTTGTTTCTTGCTGTCTTAAGCATAGACAACAATGTACACTATCTTTACCATGGTAATAAAGTGGGAGTAGGATTTTCCTTAATTGTCCTGCTAAGGTAAGAGATGGACTGCTCTTATTAAACTCATTTTGCAACATGGCTGAAAAGGGAGCCAGGGGTTTTCGCTTGACCATACGTTGCTTTACTGGTACTGCATTGGGTCTTATTTTGTCTGTATTTTTGACCAACTTACTTTATTATTTTTTAAACCCCACCGGGGAAAAAATGTTTCAATATCACCCAGATCACGGTTTTTTCAATAGTGAGTGATCAAGTACTTTGTTGGTAGACGCTAATTTTGTCCCTACATGGTGCTGTCATTTCCCAATTGTGGTTGTTCTGACCTTCAAGGGTGCTACCCGGGCCCTTTAAATTTTTTGGTCTTCCTTTCAGATTATCAGTAAGCTAAGCCCCAAAACCCTTGGTTGACGCATCACAGAACCATGTAATGTGTTTTGTTTCCCTCTTGATATTTGTCTGGGAAATTTTTTTGGATGAAGTTGTTTAAACCCCTGGATTTTTTATCCCATGCTTGACTCTTTTAGGGGCAGTTCTCACCCCACCCAAATTTTTGGCCCCATGCATTTGCTAAGCATTTTACCTTTTTGGAAATTTTTTTGGCGGACGAGTTAGAGAATAAAAAAATTGTGAACCTCTGACAGTAAAAACGTTTAGGAGGTATGCATGATTTTTTGTTTATCCTTTGAGATCAAAGGTTTCCCTGTGTGTTTCCAATTAAAGTCAAAGCTATTGTTGAAACAGGAATTTCAGTTTGGGGAAAAATCTTTTTGATAATTTCCCCTTAATTGCTTTGAATTTGTTTCCCACATCCTTAGAGGCTATTTGCTTCTTTCATCTCCTTGTTGTTTCTCTGTATAAGGATTTCAAATCCTCCCTTTATTTCAGTGCCTTAAAAGATTTTCCACATAGAAACTTTTTTTTAAGTTTCTTTGAAATACTTTCAGATTTCTTCAAATGTGTTTCAGGTAGCTTCTAGTAAAAATGGAGAGGATGTTGCCCCAAAAAATCTGATTTGAAACGAAAATTTTTCCCCAAGGACTTTGAGGTCATGTGGATTTTCAGGCCACAAAAATCGAGTAAACTCTATCTATTCTTTTTCCCTACTCTTAAGAAAGTTTTGGAAAATACAGCCGTGAGGCATATGGGTTTTTGGGAAAAATTTCATAAGCAGTTCCAAGCTTCTCGTTAGTGAGGGCCCGGTCAACAGCGTCAAAAAGACTTGCTCTTTTTTTTGCCGGCGTGCAATTATATACAAACGTGTGGGGGTTTCGAATTTTTTTCTGACTCCATGGTGCGGGGGAAAAGAGCTTTGTTTCAACTTTTCTTCGACTATTTCCTCAATGAATTTATTGCCCAAAACTGTTCTTGTTGTATTATATGACAGCCCGTAACTTGGATTCTTCCTGAGTCATGTATTTTGCTTTCATTTGTCCGAAAGCCATGCGATAATTGCTAGGAGATGTGGTGGATTTAATTTCCATGGTACCAACCCAATACTGCCCATCTTTTATTTGACAGTGTCCAAATTTGGTTTAAGTCTGGACTCTTGGGGGCTTGGTTTTTTACATAAACCTATCGCTTAAAATCCCCAATTATATCTGGTTCTTATTTTCTTCCGTAATGATATTTTGCGTGGTCTGACCGCGGTTATTCCGAACTAGTAATTTTCCACTGATCAATATCAGCTTCTTTCCCATTTGAGGGGGAATGGGACCACATATCATGGGGCCCTCCTGCTGTTTTCGCAATTGAAATCATGTTTACTTGCTTTTTTGCACAAAACAGGAAAATAATCATTCCATGTTAAAATCAATTGGACTAATTGTGCCCGTCTGTATGTAGGACGGCAAAACTGCCTTGCTGCTTTCAGTGCTGAAAGTTTTTTTTAATCCGGATTGAAGCTTAGGCAAATCATCTATACCACGCTTCTACGTTTTTTTTCCTTTTCCCCTAGCCCAACATGATTCGGGTTTTAGGTCAATGTTGTTTCAGAATTGTAAAAAAAAAAGGCTATATCTACTGTTTTTTGGCATAGGGTTGTTTATGCAGTTTCTGTATCATTTTTCTTCTTATGAAGGCCCTTTTGTGAGCCTTGTAAAATAGTGTTGCACATTGGTTTTGTGAAATTTTATTAGTTAACTCATTCGAGCTTCGGGGGGAGCAGTTGTTTTAAACTTTCTTCACATTTAATGCTGTTGTTGTTGCTTCCTGTTTTTGTGGAAGTCTTCTGTGTTCAGCAAAAGATTTGGGATAATGCGTATGATGCATACCCTTGCATTTAAAACACTTCTTCAGTGAGCTTTTCCCTCCCTTGTGTTCACCTAAAAACTTGATGCACCTTTTTCAGCGAGAAACCACGTTGTTTTACGTGCCTCCATTGATGTGTATTAAAAAATACTGTGTCCAATGTGTTCCATCACAAAGAAATTTTTGGATTTCGTTTATGGTGCGTTTGTTTACTGTCTTTTTGTTTTCACAGTTGAAAAATCCCTATATGGGATTTCCCTTTCTGGGGTTTAGTGGGAGTGGGTTTATACTCTTTTTTACTGGTTAAAGGGTTTGTTACCCACGGTTTTGTGGAAATTTCTTCACTTGTCTCATTGTTTTGAGCATGAAACTATTTTTTTGTAAACCATTGTAATTTTTCCCCAAAAGGAATTTGGTTTTTGAACATAATATTTAATCGTTCAAAAGTTTTTGGGGGGACAAATTATCTTGTACAAAACCACTGATAAAAACCCAAACACATTGTTTAGGTCAATTTGCACCTTGAGATCTGAGACATTTTCTAATGTAATTCTAAATGCCTGTAATTGAATAACAAAGTTTGGGGGGCTTTAAACTTGATATTTAAGCTGCTGTTAACTCTGGGCCCTTTTCGCACAAAGTAATTGTTGTAAGACCGTAAGGCTATTTTATAATTTCCTTTGCCACCGGAAATGATTTTTTTGTTTTGGGTTCTCTCTTCAAAGAATTTAAGATATTGAAAAATTAGCAATCTTTATGTCA
Source organism: Cherax quadricarinatus (assembly GCF_026875155.1). NCBI lineage: Eukaryota > Metazoa > Arthropoda > Malacostraca > Decapoda > Parastacidae > Cherax > Cherax quadricarinatus. Next base: position 67,017,132 of record NC_069399.1, on the reverse strand, counting down.
GTTCGTGAATTTACTATAGACTGAAAAACCACTAATGAAAATTTTTCGTAAATTTTTGACCTAAAAAAGGGAATGCAAGGTAGGGAAAAGTGTTGTTTTTACAGGTGTAAAAGGTGTTTGACCATAGTTAGTAGGTCTCTGTGGGCAGGTTTTTGGCGATAGATGTTCTGTCCACCCTTAAAGTTATTACTAAAAAATCCAAAACATTTTTAAATTTTATCCTCAGATGGGGTTTATTCAAGTTTTTTTTTAATGTGTATAGTCTGAAAAATTATTTGCAGGGTTGTGTAAGTAATTTAAATTTTGACTCAAGATCATCAAAAAACTATGTTTGTTCTTGGTTAAACCTAGAAAGACTGAAAAATTTGATTTTCTAATTGTGTAAAACTTAGTCTGTAAAGACTGAAAATGAGTTTTCAAAAAGCCATTTTAATGGTATATGAAAAATTTTAGACCCCAAATTAGGTGTTTAAAAAAACATGTACTACTATAAACAGCTGAGTTTTTGTTATGCTTAAGCAGCAATTCGAGTCCGACATAAGACCCTAAACTTAACCCCGGGTCAAAGACCATGAAGGGACAGAGTACATGTGGTGGTGTTTATGGCTTGAGTTTGTGTCGCCCCGCCGTGGGTTTTAAAATTAAAAAAACGATGTTATACACTTTATTACTTTTAAAAATAAATGCACTGTTAACTGTAAATCACAGTGAATATTTCTTCACAAAAATAAAGTCACTGTCAATATATTTTTAAAAATATATATATATTATAAAATTTTTATATTATAAAATATATTTTTATATAATTTTATATATATTTGGAAGCTTAAATTTTAATATATATAGTTCCCTTTAAATAAACGTTATTCTATAAGAAACAAATTTAAAATCTTGTCTTTAAATTTTGTCTATAAAAAATTATAAACATTGTGTTTTTACACTCGCAACCGAACATATTTGGTTTTTGCGTTGTAGTCAGCGATTTTCGAGATTGGAGCAGTGGATGCAGGGGTGCCCTCCCCGTTTTTTGTTCCTCCCCCCTTTTCTGTTGGGTGAACCCCCTCAGTCCGTTTTCTTTTGGGGGGAACGTGGGGGAGCGCCGTTTCTTTTGGCTGCCCCCTTCTCTGTGATTGAGTCGGAGGGACTATTATACTGTTATTTGTAAAAACACAGTTTTTCAGCTTTTTTTTTGAAGGACCTTGGTTCGTAGGTTATTTGTACACTGTATTACCATATTTGGACCCAGTGTGGCCCTTTTTCGGTTTGGCCGACCAAAATGTTGAGAATGTGTTTACCAACTAAGATTAATTTTTAATTTTTAAATTTTTGGGAAAAACTTAGCTGATAAAGAAGAAATCGTCTACCAGCCGCCCCTGCAGCGAGGTCTTGAATTGGTCATGATCATCTCTCAAAGGGCTGGAATAGATATATTATGTAAAAAAAAATTTTCCCAAGGGGGTGTTTGTAAAAAAAATTTCATTCACTGATGTGACAAACTTCTTTTGTGGACTCAAAAGTCGCACCTAAATGCGACTATAGGTTGATTACAAACTCCTTGCGACTCAAGAAAATGCGCAGTCCCCGTACACAGAAATTCGTAACCTACCTTGCTCTTGTGTGTGGCCATGGTGTTCTTCACACCCTTTGCGGGACGGGATTATAGAAGCTGAAGTGTCCCTTTGGGTGTCCACGCTTCCCCTAGTTAGGAATACGACACTGGTCACATGTTCCACAAGATTTGTCTTTATTGTTCACAAAAAAATTATCCTAAAGAGGATCACATTTCTTAAGTGTTTATTGTGTTTTGTGAGACACTTTGTTACACTAAAGCAAGATCGTTCTTTGTTGGGTTTTCTGGGTCAGTATCACTTCGTAGAGTCAAAAGTAATCAGAAGAGCCCAGGCCCCCCCCGCCCCTTATGCCCCCCGCACAAAGGAAAAGTGACCCAGATTTTGCTTCCTTGCCACTTCTCATGAAGAAAGAGAATGTTTGTTTCTTTTGTCTTAAACAAGAAAAAAAAATTACACTTTTTTCCATGGTAAAAAAGTGGGAGTAGGTTTTTTCCTTAATTGTCCTGCTAAGGTAAGAGATGGACTGTCTCTTATTAAACTACACTTTGCAACACTGGACCGCATGGAGCAGCGGTCGCTTGACCATACGTTGCATACTGGTACTGCATCTGGGATCAATTATTCACTGTAGCAGTAAACAAGATGCTTGCCCCTTCTGAGAGGGCTGGGCCCCTCAGGGCTGAAAGGGCTGGAAGGGGCTGATACCCCCCTCCTGGAGAAAATTTCTTCACACCCACAGTCAAATTCTGCCACACTCTCCAGTTAATGTTTACATTCTGCCATTTTTGATTACCCTCTCTTATCACTAAATGTTTATCTTTTACACATACCTTTATTTAAATTCAGTGACATTATCAGGTGCGTAGTGCATTTCTTTATTTCCTTTGAGGCTCTGGTGGCCTGGTGGCTAAAGCTCTCACTTCACACGGTGAGGGTCTGGGTTCGATTCCCAGCCAGGGTACAAAGGTTGGGCGTGTTTATTGACACATGTTGTCTATGTTCACCCATCAGTAAAATGGGTACCTGGGTGTTAGTCGACTGGTATGGGTCGCATCCTGGGACACTGACCTAATTTGCCTGAAATGCTCAGCATAACAAGCGGCTTTCTATATAGTAGTATGTCAATGATGTCAGTTAGGCTGTATACCTTTGTACATGTTCTTGTAGTAAATAAAGATATTATTATTATTATTATTATTATTATTATTATTATTATTATTATAGAATATTAATTTCCTCTAAATTACAAAAATTTTCCCCTCCCTCAATCACCGCCTTACTAAAGATATGCACCTGCACAATTCCGTATAAAAATTAATATCTACATCAATTTTTACACACAAATTGCATGGTATAATTTATCTCACCAAATTATGGTTAAAATAAACTTGTAGAACAAATACTAAACTAGGTATTAACAATGAGGATACTTAGCTTTGTCGCTGTCTACGGCAGCTTCTACCAGTTGGTACCTTCGACTTTAAACAGCTGTTTTACAACCATAGAACTGTAAGGGATAATTAATTATAAACATAATTACCCCTAGGGGGCGTTATTCAGCATATATCAGAAACTGATTGTCTCTCATTAAACTACACTATTTGCAACACTGGTCTCTTGCAAAGACGTGGCATGTCTATGACACATGCTAGTACTGCATCTGCAATCAATTAAAGTGTTGATGAAGAAGCAAGACACAATTGCCCTTTCTGAGAGGGTCGGGCCCCTCAGGGCTGAAAGGGGCTGATAGCCCCTTCCTGGAGAAAACATCTCCGTACAAATTACAGGAAAATTATCAGAATTTTTCAAAACCGCAGTGCCACGTCTTGAGGGCCGGCAACTCACAACTTATCAGCTCACAACTTCTCAGACACACATACGTTCACATATTGTCGAGATGACTTCTCTTGTCTCACGAACCCTGGTGTAAACCATGACTCATATACGCTATTTTGCAGTGTTCCTAAAAGGATTTAATGACTTACACATATTCATGTACTAAGACAGTAAGTAACTGTTAACTGCAGAAGTTGGATGCATTCAAATAGATAGGTCAGTGAGTTACTGTCCAAGTGGAAGGTCCACCCAATGATACCTTCAAGATACTATAAATGCATCTACACCCAGGCATAAAAACCACCCATGACTAGATAGAAGTAAGAAATCCTATGTTAACCAGGAATGGGAAGGCAGGTTCTTGGATTGGATTCAGTTAAGGACTTTACTGGGTAATAAACTAAACAATTAAATAACACATACACAGTCCTGTCCTTAACAGGTGATGGTGGTGGTGGTTGTGATGGTGGTGATGGTAACAGTAGTGGTGGTGATGGTAGTAGTAGTAGTAGTGGTGATGGTAGTAGTGGTGGTGGTGATGGTAGTAGTAGTGATGGTGGTGATGATGGTAGTAGTAGTGGTAGGTGGTGATGATAGTAGTAGTGGTGATGGTGATTTATAAATAGTGGTGGTGGTGGTGATGGTAGTAGTAGTGGTGGGGGTGATGGTAGTAGTAGTGGTGGTGGTGGTGATGGTAGTAGCAGTAGTGGTGGTGGTGGTGGTGGTGGTCGTGTACGGTGTTATCGGTGTTTACCTTTCAAGTGGCAGTTTGACAGTTATTGATTATGGTTATAAGTAATATATATAGAGTGAGAGAGAGAGGAAGAGAAAGAGAGAGGAAGAAAGAGAGATAGGGAGAGGTAGTCTAGCTTTTCCAGCCTTGCACCACACCACTGTTTACAACTAAACTTCAGTAAGAAAGCCAGCAGGAGGCACAACAAACTTCAGGTCGGGCGACTCCCATGTTTCCTGCACCTCTCATAAACACGTCGTCCAGGCAGCACCCTCTCCCTCATAACAGTGACAAGTCGCTCTATATATACAAACCCTTGCTTGTATTTCCTTGTGCAGACAATGTGACCGGGTGTGAAGCCTTCAGTTTCTGTTATTAATAATTGCAAGATTCTCTCTCTGTTTTTATTTCTTCTGTCCTTGTACGTGGTGGAATTTCAGTAGAGAGATTTCATGGTTAAAAGGAGTTGTATATTTTGCTGAAGGATGCAGCTTTGGCAGGCAAGATGGAAATACGTGTTGGTGGATGACCCCAACTGGTGAAGGTCACTGGCGCTGTGACTCTCTTAATCCTCCAGAATGAAAAGTCATGTCAGCCAACCAGCCATCGATGCAGCGAGACTCATGCAACTTGATACCTCAGCCACTGCCTTCTTCTTCTGTCTGTCTGTCTGTCCCTTTTTGTCTCTCTCCTCTCTCATCTCTCTCTCTCCTCTCTCTCTCTCTCTCTCTCTCTCTCTCTCTCTCTCTCTCTCTCTCTCTCTCTCTCTCTTACAACGAGGGGCAACCTTGTTATAGTGCCTCTGGGGTACAATGCTGCTGCTGTTATCGCCATGAAAAGGTCAAATTACTAGATATGGAAAGAAAAATAGCTGATCTAGACGCCCACCATACTAGTATCCTTCCTTGTAGTGCCGGGTTTTGCCCTGGCTAGCTTATATCCCTCATCCGACATCCCAAGACTATGTGCATGCAATGACCCACTGAGATACTTTTCCTCGCTCTCCAACTAGACCAACTCTCCAGTAATACCACGAAGTGTCTTGCAGAGAGAGAATAGTTTAAAAAGAGTGAGAATAGTTTAAAAATATACCGATGATTCTTACCACTGAACGAAGACGAAGGTATCGTGAGGAAGTCTCAATTAAACACAGTGACAATTGTAAATTGTCACTGTGTTTAATTGTTGTAAATTGTCACTGCGTTTAATTGTTGTAAATTTTCACCGTATGAGCCCAGCAAGTGAAGAAAATAAATAAGTTTACAACATACAGGCGCACCTCTGTACTAAACATTATTCGAGGAGAAAGTTTGAACACAAACCTAAGATGGTCTAATCCTGGGCATGGAGAAGAATTGACAGACAGAACTCGTTTGAGTTAGACTTGCTACATCCTCACAGTCTTCATTACCAGGGAGATGTGAGTACAAGACCAATGCTCTGACTCACCCTGCTAGGATAAACTTCACGGAGAGCTAGAAAAACAGCCTTTATTTCCCCATGACGGGCAGGCATCAACACATTAAGTGTACGTGTACTTTCTCTGATCAAGATCATCACTACATCATGCCTCGCCTCACATGTATTTGGATCAAAACCCCACAACAGACTATATTTAAAG
>NC_069399.1:66986580-67010871 GCF_026875155.1 Cherax quadricarinatus | reverse complement strand
TTTTACCTTTCCTTGGGGTCGTCCGTCGTGATGCCCGAGTAGTCGACTCACATTCGCCAGGTAGCATTACACCACTTGTAGAATTCGTCAAGACGTTCTCGATGATCTTCGTTGGGGTTTCTAGGGATGTCTTACTCACGTCTGCCAATGCTTCTTTGGTGCTCGTTGTGGCATTCCCAGTAGAACACTCACATTCGTCAGGTAGCACCGAGAATGGGTTGGAAGTTTCCACGGTAGTCTTCTGCTTTCTCGTTGTTTCTGTCTCTCCAACCGTTTTCCTGATCTTCAGCTTGGTTCCATGTTGCCCGGCCACTGACCAAGCTCCCCTCTTAACCTGGGGACTCACAACAGAAGGATTACTACGAATCCTCTTGTTCTCCTCCGTTAATCGCCGTATCTCCATCTTAGCAATTCTGAGCTCTTCCCTCAGCTGCTCGTAAAGTTGCTCAAGAGAGGGCATCCTGGTTCAGATTCACAGAGAGCACACAAACAGGTCTTCACAGAGCTAAGTACACGTCACCACGTCACACAGCCCGTAGTGACATATGACACAGCGCATAGTGACATATGACACAGCATGTAGTGACATATGACACAGACCGTAGTGACATAGTACACAGCGCGTAGTGACATAGGACACAGCCCGTAGTGACATATGACAAAGCGTGTAGTGACATATGACACAACCCATAGTGACATATGACACAGCCCGTAGTGACATGTGACACAGCACGTAGTGACATACGACACAGCCCGTAGTGACATATGACACAGCGCATAGTGACATATGACACAGCATGTAGTGACATATGACACAGACCGTAGTGACATATGACACAGAGCGTAGTGACATAGGACACAGCCCGTAGTGACATATGACAAAGCGTGTAGTGACATATGACACAACCCGTAGTGACATATGACACAGCCCGTAGTGACATGTGACACAGCACGTAGTGACATACGACACAGCCCGTAGTGACATATGACACAGCGCGTAGTGACATATGACACAGCGCGTAGTGACATATGACACAGCACGTAGTGACATACGACACAACCCGTAGTGACATATGACGCAGCGCGTAGTGACATACGACACAGCACGTAGTGACATATGACACAGCGCGTAGTGACATATGACACAGCACGTTGTGATATATGACACAGCACGTAGTGACATTCAACACAGCACGTAGTGACATACGACACAGCAGTATGACATATGACACAGCGCGTAGTGACATATGACACAGCAATAGTGACATATGAAACCACCGTTGACTATGACACAGCGGTTGACAAATGACACAGCTGCGCGTAGTGACATATGACAAAGCATGTAGTGACATATGACACAGTCATAGTGACATATGACACAGCACGTAGTGACATATGTCACAGCCCGTAGTGACATATGACACAGTCCGTAGTGACATTCAACACAGCACGTAGTGACATATGACACAGCACGTAGTGACATATAACACAGCACGTAGTGACATACGATACATCACGCAGTGACATATGACACAGCACGTAGTGACATATGACACAGCCCGTACTGACATATGACACAGCGCGTAGTGACATAATAACAGCAGTTGTGGACATATAACACAGCACGTAGTGACATACGACACAGCACGTAGTGACATGACACAGTGCATAGTGACATATGACACAGCAAGTAGTAACATATGACACAGCCCGTAGTGACATATGACACAGCCCGTAGTGACATTCAACACAACACGTAGTGACATGCGACACAGCGCGTTGTGACTTATGACACAGCACGTAGTGACATATGACACAGCACGTAGTAACATGACACAGCACGTAGTAACATTCAACACAGCAAGTAGTGACATTCAGCACAGCACGTAGTGACATACGACACAGCACGTAGTGACATCCGACAAAGCACGTAGTGACATATGACACAGCACGTAGTGACATATGACACAGCACGCAGTGACATTCAACACAGCACGTAATGACATTCAACACAGCACGTAAAGACATACGACACAGCACGTAGTGACATATGACACAGCGCGTAGTGACATATGACACAGCACATAGTGACATATGACACAGCCCGTAGTGACAAATGACACAGCGCGTAGTGACATATGACACAGCACGTAGTGACATATGACACAGTGCGTAGTGACATATGACACAGCACATAGTGACATATGACACAGCCCGTAGTGACATAAGACACAGCACGTAGTGACATACGACACAGCACGTAGTGACATATGCACAGCACGTAGTGACATATGACACAGCACGTAGTGACATTCAACACAGCAAGTAGAGACATTCAGAACAGCACGTAGTGACATATGACACAGCACGTAGTGACATATAACACAGCACGTAGTGACATACGATACAGCACGTAGTGAATACGACACAGTGCATAGTGACATATGACACAGCACGTAGTAACATATGACACAGCCCGTAGTGACATATGACACAGCCCGTAGTGACATCCGACACAGCACGTAGTGACATACGACACAGCACGTAGTGACATATGACACAGCACGTAGTGACATTCAACACAGCACGTAGTGACATTCAACACAGCACGTAGAGACATACGACACAGCACGTAGTGACACATGACACAGCACGTAGTGACATACGACACAGCACGTAGTGACATCAACCGCGTCACCGTAGGACATACGAACAGAGCATGTAGTGACATATGACACAGCACGTAATGACATACGACACAGCACGTAGTGACATATGACACAGCACGTAGTGACATACGACACAGCACGTAGTGACATATGACACAGCACGTAGTGACATTCAACACAGCACGTAGTGACATTCAACAGCACGTAGTGACATAGGACACAGCACGTAGAGACATATGACACAGCTCGTAGTGACATATGACATAGCACGTAGTGACATTCAACACAGCAAGTAGTGACATTCAAATAGCACGTAGACATACGACAGCAGTATGAATCCGACACAGCACGTAGTGACATTCAACACAGCACGTAGTGACATATGACACAGCGACGTATAGTGCATCGACACAGTGCACTAGTGACATACGACACAGCGATGTATGACATACTGACACAGCACCGTAGTCACATATGACACAGCACCGTAGTAACATTCAACACAGCAGTAGTGACATTCGATACAGCACGTAGTGACATACGACACAGCACGTAGTGAAATATGACACAGCACGTAGTGATTTATGACTCAGAAACGTAGTATATTGAACAGCATAGTGAAAATTCAAAGAGCCGTAGGGCATAGACCCAGCACGTAAGACATCCGACCAAGTTTTGAATACGACACGCACTATGAATATGACACAGCACGTATGACATGTGCCACAGCAGTAGTGACATTCACACAGCACGTAGTGACATTCAACCAGCACGAGGGGCATTAAAAACGAGAGTGACTTCCGAAGAGCACGAGTGACTTGCACAGCACGTAGAGACTATGACACTGCACGTTTAACAAAAGAATAGCACGTAGTGGCATTCAACATAGCACGTAGTGACATTCAAACACATGGATTAGGAAAAATACAAGCATAATGATGAATAAAAAAAATGCAAATTTCTTTTTACACAGCTTTGGGAAAAAATAAGGAATATCCACTAGGAATTTTTATTGCCCTAAAAAAAGTTTTGAACGTAACAGACACCCACTCCACAAATTGATCATCGGAAAAAAGGGCCAGGGGTTTTGCTTATTCCAAATCTTACATTACTAAAGGACAACGTCACTATTAAAGACACAGCATCACAAACGGCCACTTGATACTGGATTTCCGCAGGGAAGTGTCCTTGGTCCCCTGCTCTTCCTCATTACATCAATGCCCTTTCCAAACGTATCCCAACACCTAAACCCATTCTCTTTGTGATGACACACTTTGTCTTCTCCCCAATCTTCCCACCCTAACCCCATTGTGAATGAGGAGTTGATTAAAAACGACTTGGATGACACCCAAATAAACTTACGTTAAACTGACAAAACCATATTATTTTTGGGTAGCAAAGCGGAAATGCCAAAATTAACATTAAGTTGAAACACCTAATTAAAAAAAATAATGGGGGAAAATTCCTAGGTTTACCTTGACAAACATCCTGAATTCGCACCCTACCACATAAGCCCAAAAAAGTATCCAAAAATTGGGTCCTCTCCAAAGATACGAACTACGTGCCGCAAAATGCCCTTCTCACATTTTTAACCACTCACTTATTTATCCAATTCACCTATGCTATTTGTCTTGGGGATCAAGCAGCAAACCCTAAAGCCCAAAAAAACCCAAAAAAAAGCTTTCAGTAAGAAAATCACTAAAAATTCCATCCGGCAAACAACCCCCCCACCTTTTTAAAAATCTAAACTTTTCCCAGTTCGTACATCCACACTTTACGTCAATCTAAAATCACAGGGCCTTAAACCTAATATCAACCTTGACCTAAAAAGTTTCTGATTTGTGACAAACCCACAGGCTAACACCAGACATAAAACATCCCCTTTCGACATTCCCCGTGTCCGACTAAACCTTTTCAAAAAATTCAATGTTGTCAAAGGCCCTAAAATCTGGAATACCCTACCAAAAACTCTAGAAAGCAGACACATTATCACCTTCAAAAAAACCTTAGAAAACATCTTTCTCCCTGAAAAACCCTCAACTAACTTCGAATAACCTGGGGTTCACACTTCATCACTCACCATTTTCCATAAACAGAAATTTATTTTTAATCCAGTCTTAAAATAATGTCTGTGATACTCCAAAACTGAAAAATATTACTGGCCAAAACAAAAGCATTCACATTTCTAAACTCCAAAAAAGTTTTTGTCATTAGCCTAATACCAACTTCCCTCAAATTTTTATATTTTACAATTAAGAATAAAACTAAAGTTTTGCCGAAATGCCTAGCCATCCAAACTTCTGTGGTACACCGTAATCACAATTTTACTACATGAAACCAAAAAAACCAAATTTCGTAAACTCAGTTGTAATCCTTATAGAGAATAAACTTTGAAAGTAGTGACATCCGACCAGCACGAGTGAAAATACACAGCACGTAGTGACATATGACACACACGAAGTGACAAGACCAGCACTGTGCATATGACCGCACGTAGTGAGTAAAAGACACGCATAGTGACATTCCACAGCACTAGTGAAATACGACACAGCACGTAGTGAACCCACACAGCACGTAGGACATACGATACGCAGTAGTGACATCCCCACCTGTACGTAGTGACATACGACACAGCAAGTAGTGACATAAAGAACACGCACGTAGTTTACATATGCACAGCACGTAGTGACATTCAACAAAGCACGTAGTGACATTCAACACTGCACGTAGTGACATTCAACAAAGCACGTAGTTATCCGACACAGCACCGTAGTGAATACGACACAGCACGTAGAACATATGACACAGCACGTAGTGCATATGACATAGTACGTAGTGACATTCAACGCAGCACGTAGTGACATTCAACACAGCACGTAGTGACATACGACGCAGCACGTAGTGACATCCGACACAGCACGTAGTGACATTCAACACAGCACGTAGTGACATTCAACACAGCACGTAGTGATATCCGACACAGCACGTAGTGACATACGACACAGCACGTAGAGACATATGACACAGCATGTAGTGACATATGATATAGCACGTAGTGACATTCAACACAGCACGTAGTGACATACGACGCAGCACGTAGTGACATCCGACACAGCACGTAGTGACATTCAACACAGCGCGTAGTGACATCCGACATAGCACGTAGTGACATACGACACAGCGTGTAGTGACATATGACACAGCACGTAGTGACATATGACACAGCACGTAGTAACATTCAACACAGCAAGTAGTGACATTCAGCACAGCACGTAGTGACATACGACACAGCACGTAGTGACATCCGACACAGCACGTAGTGACATATGACACAGCACCAGTGACATTAAAGACAACAGCACGAATGACATACACACGCACGTAAAAGACATATGACACAGCACTAGTGATTAACACAGCACGTAGTGGCATACGACACAGCACGTATGACATAGACAAAAGCACGTAGTGACATGCCCCAGCACGTAGTGACATTAAACAGCACGTATGACATTCAACACAGCACTAGTGACATTAACACAGCACGTAGTGAATATGACCAGCTCGTATGACATTGACAAGCACGTATGACATTCAAAACAGCACGTAGTGACATTACAGCACGTAGTGACATACAACCCGGGACTGTGGACATCCCACACAGCACGTAATGACATCCAAACAACAAACCCCGTAGTGACATATGACAAGCCGTAGTGACATTCAAAAAGCACGTAGTGGATACGACACAGCAGTATGACATCCGACACGCACGTAGTGAATATGACACAGCACGTATACATCCAAAACAGCAAGAGTGACATTCAGCACAGCACGTAGTGACATACGACACAGCACGTAGGTGAAATAAAGAAAAACCCCAGCCGTAGTGACATATGACAGCACGTAGTGAATATGACACAGCACGTAGTGACATTCAACAGAGCAGTATGGCATTCAAAACAGCACGTAATGACATCCGACACAGCACGTAGGACATACGACACAGCACGTAGGACAATGGGCACAGCACGTAGTGACAATGACAAGCACGTAGTGACATTCCACAGCACGTAGTGACATTCCAACACAGCACGTAGGACATTCACACAGCACTAAGTAGACAATTCAAAACAAGCACGTAGGACATTCCAACAAGCACTAGTGACATTAAAACTGCACGTAGGACATTACACCCGCACGAAATGACATAGACACAGCACGTAGGACATATGACACAGCAAAAGTGACTATGACATAGCACCTAGTGACATTCAACAAGCACGTAGTGACATTCAACACAGCATTAGTGACATCCGACCAGCACGTAGTGACAATGACACAGCCCGTAATGACATAAACAGCAGCACGAAGTGACATATGACACAGCACTTAAATGACTTTTGACAAGCACTAGTGACATAGACACAGCACGTAGTGACATTCAAAAACACACGTTTGTGACATACGAACGCAGGGAAGTAGTGACATCCGAAAACCAAAAAACCCCCGTTTGTGACATACGACACAGCACGTAGTGACATCCGACCAAAAATTTAACACGTAGTGACATCAAAACAGCAATAGTGACATAGAACAGCACGTAGGTGGACATAATGGAACACCCGCACTAGTGACATCAACAAACGAGTGATGACCCTTCAAACACGCACGTAGTTTACATTCAACACAGCACGTAGGAATCCCACCAGCACGTAGTGAATCCACACAGCCACGTAGAGACATAGACACAGCACGTATGACATTGACATGCACGTAGTGACATTCACGCAGCAAGTAGTACATTCACACAGCACGTATGACATTAACAGCACGTAGTGACATTCAACCCCAGCACGTAGTGACATTCAACACGCCACGGTAGTGACATTCAACACAGCACGTAGGATATCCCGACACAGCACGTAGTGACATACGACACAGCACGTAGAGACATATGACACAGCAGTAGTGACATTAAAAAGGATAATTAGCACCCTAGTAGCATTCAACACAGCACGTAGTGACATTTCGACGCAGCACGTAGTAAGGATAGTGACATTTAAAACAGCACGTAGTGACATTCAACACAGCCTTTGTGACATCCGACAAGCAAAGTAAATGACATACGACACAGCCCTGGTATGAACATATGACACCCGCACGTAGTGACAAAGACACAGCACTAGTAACATTCAACACAGCCTAGTGACATCCGCACGCACGTAGTGACATACGACACAGCGGGATGACATCCGACAGCAGTAGTGACATATGACACAGCACGAGTAAAATTCAACACAGCAATAGGACATACGCACAGCACGTAGTGACATACACACGCACGTAATGACATTGACACAGCACGTAGTGACATAACACAGCACGAGTGCATTCAACACAGCACGTAAGAACATCCCACACAGCACGTAGTGACATTACTACCAGCACGTAATGACTATGACACAGCACGTATGACATTCAACACAGCACGTTTTGCATTCAAAACAGCCGTAATGACATCGACCAGCACGTTAGTGACATCGACACAGCACGTAGTGACATAGACACAGCACGTAGTGACATTAACAAGCACGTAGTGACAATTCAAATAGCACGTAGTGCATACGAACAGCACGTAATGACATCCGACAAGCACGTAGTGACATACGACACAGCACGTAGTGACATATGACATAGCACGTAGTGACATTCAACATAGCACGTAGTGGCATACGACACAGCACGTAATGACATCCGACACAGCACGTAGTGACATAGACACAGCACGTAGTGACATCCCGACCACAGCACGTAGTATGGACAAAATTTCCCACACAGCACGTAGTGACAAAACGGAACGACAGCACGTAGTGAACACACCGGGGCACAGCACGTATGACATCCCACACAGCACGTATGACATAGACACAGCACGTAGTGACATATGACACAGCACGTATGACATTCAACACAGCACGTAGTGACATTCAACAAAAGCACGTAGTGACATCCGACAAAAGCACGTGCGACAACGACACAGCACGTAGAGACATATGACACAGCACGTAGTGACATATGACATAGCACGTAGTGACATTCAACACAGCACGTAGTGACATCCGACACAGCACGTAGCGACATACGACACAGCACGTAGAGACATATGACACAGCACGTAGTGACATATGACATAGCACGTAGTGACATTCAACACAGCACGTAGTGACATTCAACACAGCACGTAGTGACATACGACGCAGCACGTAGTGACATACGACACAGCACGTAGAGACATATGACACAGCACTTAGTGACTTATGACATAGCACCTAGTGACATTCAACACAGCACGTAGTGACATTCAACACAGCACTTAGTGACATACGACGCAGCACGTAGTGACATCCGACACAGCGCGTAATGACATTCAACACAGCACTTAGTGACATACGACACAGCACGTAGAGACATATGACACAGCACTTAGTGACTTATGACATAGCACCTAGTGACATTTAACCCCAGCACGTAGTGACATTCAACACAGCACTTAGTGACATACGACGCAGCAAGTAGTGGGCATCCGACACAAGCGCGTAATGACATTTCAAAAACAGCACTAGTGACATAACGACACAGCACGTAGTGACATACGACAGAGCCAGTGGTGACATATGACACAGCACGTAGTGACATTCAACACAGCACTTAGTGACATACGACGCAGCACGTAGTGACATCCGACACAGCGCGTAATGACATTCAACACAGCACTTAGTGACATACGACACAGCACGTAGTGACATACGACAGAGCCAGTGGTGACATATGACACAGCACGTAGTGACATTCAACACAGCACGTAGTGACATACGACGCAGCACGTAGTGACATCCGACACAGCACGTAGTGACATACGACACAGCACGTAGTGACATCCGACACTGCACGTAGTGACATACGACACAGCAAGTAGTGACATATGACACAGCACGTAGTGACATATGACACAGCACGTAGTGACATTCAACACAGCACGTAGTGACATTCAACACTGCACGTAGTGACATTCAACACAGCACGTAGCGATATCCGACACAGCACGTAGTGAGATACGACACAGCACGTAGAGACATATGACACAGCACGTAGTGACATATGACATAGCACGTAGTGACATTCAACGCAGCACGTAGTAGCATTCAACACAGCACGTAGTGACATACGACGCAGCACGTAGTGACATCCGACACAGCACGTAGTGACATTCAACACAGCACGTAGTGACATTCAACACAGCACGTAGTGATATCCGACACAGCACGTAGTGACATACGACACAGCACGTAGAGACATATGACACAGCATGTAGTGACATACGACGCAGCACGTAGTGACATCCGACACAGCACGTAGTGACATTCAACACAGCGCTTAGTGACATCCGACATAGCACGTAGTGACATACGACACAGCGTGTAGTGACATATGACACAGCACGTAGTGACATATGACACAGCACGTAGTAACATTCAACACAGCAACTAGTGACATTCAGCACAGCACGTAGTGACATACGACACAGCACGTAGTGACATCCGACACAGCACGTAGTGACATATGACACAGCACGCAGTGACATTCAACACAGCACGTAGAAACATACGACACAGCACGTAGTGACATACTACACTGCACGTAATGACATATGACACAGCACGTAGTGACATTCAACACAGCACGTAGTGGCATACGACACAGCACGTAATGACATCCGACACAGCACGTAGTGACATACGACACAGCACGTAGTGACATATGACACAGCACGTAGTGACATTCAACACAGCACGTAGTGACATTCAACACAGCACGTAGTGACATACGACGCAGCACGTAGTGACATCCGACAGAGCACGTAGTGACATACGACACAGCACGTAGTGACATATGACATAGCACGTAGTGACATTCAACATAGCACGTAGTGGCATACGACACAGCACGTAATGACATCCGACACAGCACGTAGTGACATACGACACAGCACGTAGTGACATATGACATAGCACGTAGTGACATTCAACATAGCACGTAGTGGCATACGACACAGCACGTAATGACATCCGACACAGCACGTAGTGACATATGACACAGCACGTAGTGACATCCGACACAGCACGTAGTGACATTCAGCACAGCACGTAGTGACATACGACACAGCACGTAGTGACATCCGACACAGCACGTAATGACATACGACACAGCACGTAGTGACATATGACACAGCACGTAGTGACATTCAACACAGCACGTAGTGACATTCAACACAGCACGTAGTGACATCCGACACAGCACGTAGCGACATACGACACAGCACGTAGAGACATATGACACAGCACGTAGTGACATATGACATAGCACGTAGTGACATTCAACACAGCACGTAGTGACATCCGACACAGCACGTAAGCGCATAACGGACACAGCACGTAGGACATATGACACAGCACGTAGTGACATATGACATAGCACGTAGTGACATTCAACACAGCACGTAGTGACATTCAACACAGCACGTAGTGACATACGACGCAGCACGTAGTGACATACGACACAGCACGTAGAGACATATGACACAGCATTTAAAGTGACTTATGACATACCCCTATGCCATTCAACACAGCACGTAGTGACATTCAACACAGCACTTAGTGACATACGACGCAGCACGTAGTGACATCCGACACAGCGCGTAATGACATTCAACACAGCACTTAGTGACATACGACACAGCACGTAGAGACATATGACACAGCACTTAGTGACTTATGACATAGCACCTAGTGACATTCAACACAGCACGTAGTGACATTCAACACAGCACTTAGTGACATACGACGCAGCAAGTAGTGACATCCGACACAGCGCGTAATGACATTCAACACAGCACTTAGTGACATACGACACAGCACGTAGTGACATACGACAGACCCAGTGTGACATATAAACACAGCACGTATGACATTAAACACACCCACTTAGTGACATACGACGCAGCACGTAGTGACATCCGACACAGAGCGAAAATAAACATTCAACACAGCACTTAGTGACATACGACACAGCACGTAGTGACATACGACAGAGCCAGTGGTGACATATGACACAGCACGTAGTGACATTCAACACAGCACGTAGTTACATACGACACAGCACGTAGTGTCATACGACACAGAGGAGCAGAAGACAAACCACGGAGCGGGTGGGGGTTTCAACCCATGGCAAGTGAGTCTTGGAACCGCAGTCTTACTCGCCGTGGGGTTAAACCCTGTCCGTGTCCTGCTTTCTTTGCAATTGTGTTACAGCTGAGAATCATTTATCTGAAATGTATGGGACCGGAAGTATTTCAGATTTCGTTTTTTTTTTTTTTTTTTTTTTTGGGGGGGGGGGGGAATATTTGTATATTTCCATCTATAAAATGGTGCACCTTGATGCTGCGACCGAAGTCTAAACACGGTACTGTACTGTACAGCTACTGTAGCAAAAAAGCATGATCGCTACTTACAAAAATGATAAATGAAGTCCCAGACACTACAACTACGTCAGGCAGGTCTGAGAAACTTGAGGGAGAAGTTACATCATCGATGACATCACTTTGAGGAGGAACATCAAAAGCAGTTGTGGGACCTAGAAGTGGATGTTCTGCGGATGAGGAAGTTCTCTGCTGGATGACTTTTTTAATGTTTCTTCAAGTATCATCTGCCTCAGTAACAATGACTTTAGTCGTAGAAGTCTCTCTTTGATTTTTATACACTGATATGATTTCTTGTTCTGTTATGAATGCTCGCTGCTTTAGTCCTTTACTAAGTCCATCACACATTTTCACCATGTTATTTATTGGCATTTTTGCCACTGTGTTAACAATGTCATCTTACTCTTCACTATTATCATCAACATCACCTTGATTCAGAACCATTTTCAGCTATTTCACCATCGCTATTGAATGAACAACTGGACTGTTATTATCGATGTTAAGAACGTCTTCGATGTCCACTCCAGGTTACTGACCAACTCTGAAGGTATAGTTTTTGCGTATGCAAGGAGGTCTAACATTTTTTCTCACTTGACATGCCGAATTCTTGAAACACATCACTGTGTCCATCATCATCACTCAACATAGTTGCAGGCCAGAGGTTGTGCCAGACATGTGCAAGGGTGTCTTTAGTTACATGATTTCATACACAAACAGCTGCATATACAGCATCCTTCAGAGTAAACTTCTTGAAGCCGTCCACATCCACGCCTCTGGTCACTGCTGTCAGCTGTTCAAGAAACTGTCTTCGTATTTGGTCTACATTGATCTAAGGGTGCCTTGGTCACATGGTTAACTAATAAAGTCACATATGGGGAAAGTACATGTCATAAATATTCTTTTTTGATGAGAAGCTCAACTGGAGGATGGGCAGAACAGTTATCAAGGAATAACATAAATCTTGCACTTGGCATCCAGTCCGGCTTCCCTGCACTGGGCACGAGCCACTGGTACAAAAGTGTTTGTGAGACCAATCAGAAAAGATGTCCCTGGTGATCCATGCGTTTTTTTAGCATGATAACAGACTGGTAAAGTATTCACACCTTTTAAAACAGCGAGGACGCAGGCTTTTACCTACTACAGCAAGTATACATTCATATGTGCCTTCTGCACTAGAACATCCCAGCACAGCTAATCTGTCCTTGGTATCCTTAATTAACTCCTGTACGGAGCTCTCATATCAACTGTTGTCACTGTTTTTCTCGGGCAAGAACACCAGAACAGCGATGTCTCACCAGCATTGTAGAGTTGTTCTGTTATTAGGTTTTCATCAGTAACAACCTTGGCAAACACATCAATTAATGTCTCTGCTGCTTCGTGATCACCAGATACTCTATCAACACTAATCTTTAAATATTTAATGCCTTGCCTTTCCTTAATTTTTTTGTAACCAGCCTGCTGAATATTAACAATTACCTTCAATATTTAATTCGTCATGATAGATGTTTGCTTGTTTCATGAACAGCATTCCGCTGGACGGCATATAGTTCACTCCGAAGCCGACGAATCCGTTTCATCGATACACGATCGAAATCTTCATTTTTCCTTCTGTGGAATGTTTTTCTACTTTTCATTAACTTCTGTTCATCACTTTCAGCATAATACTTTAACGATTTGTTCTTCTGTGTCCTGAGATGGTAGATGGTGGTTGTTGTAACACCAGCCTCCTCAGTCAGAGGCTACACACTTACACAGTTGTCAAGTTTTTCCAACAACTTGACTTTCTGGATATAAACATAAATACTTCCTCTTTTCCTTTTCACTATTACCCACAGGCATTTTCGACTTTCTAAAAAAATATTTTCACATCACAGATCACAAAATACTCGGTAATCAGTGAGTAATTGCTACTGAAAACAAACTGGAGCTAGTACAAATATGAAGCTCCTCTGTCTCGGCTCAACAGACGGAGGATCGAGCGCCTATCACGTCTTATACTGAATGATTCATTTGTGGCGTGTCATGCCAACGCTATAACTTTCGGATTTTGAAAGCTTTCGGATTCTGGAATTTCGGATAAAGGATTTTCTACTGTATTACGATTTCGTGAGCAGAAAACAATACGATATGAAGGACAGTACTCACGGGGGAGGCGGACACAGAGAGCCGTCACATCAACAGATCACGTCACTAGAGAATCAGGTGAAAAAATAAGTTCTTTAAACATGTTTTTTTTTTTTTTTGCTAATATGACTAACAATGTCAAATATCCCTGTTAAGGAATAATGTTAGTCTTTTTTGTTTTTTTTTTTTGCAAGACCATCATCGGAAATAATCAAAAGGAGTTGCTTTCTAATCTATGGAAGAGAGTAGCATAAGGAAGGCTGCAGAAGATGCTCCCTCATCGAGCAGCAGTGCAACAGTGAAGGCAGCAGTGCAACAGTGAAGGCAGCAGTGAAGCCACTAACTCTACTGATCAGTCAGCTGTCTGTTTACCTTCATATATAAGCCAGTTCCAAGATGGTGCACCAAGTCGACAATTTCTAAAGAAGTTTTCTTCATCTGTATATGGTACACAAACATCAGCTGCTATGATCCGAATTCTTGGCCGGAATCTTTACTTGCGCAGGATTTAGTATATTGCTTTGCTTGTGGCCACTTTACTAAGGAGAACTGGGCTCGTGGTGAGACTGCTGTCACTCCTGATGACTTCACAAATTGGAAAACAAAACAAAAAAAAAGAGCATCTCTCAAAACCCACGAACCAGCTACCACATACAGGTATGCCAGGTTATCTTGGACTGATTTCAGAAACCAGAAAATAGCTGAGGTTAGGCAATGAAAGATTTCATACCAGGTTGGAAGGAGGCAGTATGGAGGAAGTGAATGTGTTTAGATATCTGGGAGTGGACTTGTCGACAAAGAGGTCTGGGTCGAGGATCCAAAATCTGATGATTGTCCAAGAATATAGATGTAAAATGAGAGCAGATATTGACTCTACGACTTACTGCCTAACATAGAGAAGACAGAGAGAACACATAGAGAGACAAAGAAAAGTGAATAAGAGATTAGGAGAAATTTTATGAAACTTCTTTCTCATAAGCAATTTTAATGACATCATTAAAAAATGTGATTTACCTGGCAACACCAGAAATATTCAGTATTATTATTTACAAAATGAAGTCGTCAGTATTATGGTTACTATGGTCAGGAAGCAAATTAATGATGAAGTCTAAGTAACAGAACATTTTTTTCTTCTGGTTTTATCAACAACTACTGTCTTCTCTCCACCACAGCAACCAGGAGCAAAATGATCTGCTACTTTGGCTTCATCATTCGCCGAACAGCAGTAAGTGGTACAATACAGCCGTAAGCAACACAGCAGCAGCAGGCAAGGAAGAGACACAAAACCTGACCTGACAGGAGATAACCGCATGTTCTTCAAAAAGTCATTAAACTCCCAAATTACTGAATCAGCATTCAGGAACTTCAAAGTCCCTACTAAATCTAGAGTTATACTTTAGTCCAGAATCATATTGAGTGTCTCACAACACAACAATAAAAATGTGAAAAATCACTAATTCTTAATAAATCTCCAGGGAAAATACTACCACAGAGGACAAAAGGTATGTCTCGGCTCACCCTCGAGATCATACTACGTATATTGTAACTAAGTTTGCATCACAACAAGAGTAGAGATGAAAACAGCTCCTGCCGATGCCAGGAGTAGATAGGTGTTGTCTCGTTAGTGGCTGGTAAGAGAGAGCATGTGAAATAGCAAGCTGGTGATCATGTTCCTCAGCCACTGACAATTTAGCTAGCATGCACATGAACCAGCAGACGAGCGAATAAGAGGTGTCTCTGTAGAGACAGCTAATAAGAACCTCGAATTAGTCTGTGCAGATAATATACTGAAAGAGCATTTTACTTAACCTTGTAACTAATTGTGAATACAATACAATAAATCACGATATTTTCGTTTTAACTACCAACAAAAATAATTACTGAAATGTAATACTCATTAAATGAAGAGACAAAATGCATCAAAATATAAACACAAGCCTATTTTATCTGAAGGTAAAACAGCACATCATAGGGATTTTGGCAACTAAACCCGCATCAAACAGACATTTTTACCTGTCTGACACCGACAAAAACTCACTTTACGAACAGCAGTATTGACAGTAAAAGTCAAACTGCATTTATATTTATAAATCTGAAAAGAGGAAAGAGTCGAAATTAAGGTATTTCTGATTCTTTCGCTTCCAACCACAGTAGTACAAGAATACCAAGAATGACGCTGCTTTAACTTATCAGTTACTCTAAATCTTTCAGTTGAGAGTAGAATGACTATAGTATTATATTCCAGGTATATATCATTATATCAACAAAGCCAAGGTAAATATTATTTACTTTTGATGGCTTACCTATTAATGTAATTTTATGTACCTGTTGTTTTTAGTCTCTGATATTGGCAATTATTGTCTCAGTCTTATGTAAAGTGAGAAAAAAAAAGATTTTGATAAAGATTACAGGTACGTCTTGCTACTTCTACTTACACTTAGGTCACACTACACATACATGTACAAGCATACATACACACACCCCTCTGGGTTTTCTTCTATTTTCTTTCTACTTCTTGTTCTTGTTTATTTCCTCTTACCTCCATGGGGAAGTGGAACAGAATTCTTCCTCCGTAAGCCATGCGTGTTGTAAGAGGCGACTAAAATGCCAGGAGCAAGGGGCTAGTAACCCCTTCTCCTGTATGTATTACTAAATGTAAAAGAAGAAACTTTCGTTTTTCCTTTTGGGCCACCCTGCCTCGGTGGGATACGGCCGGTGTGTTAAATATATATATATATATATATATATATATATATATATATATATATATATATATATATATATATATATATATATATATATATAAATATATATATATATATATTATATATATATATATATATATATATATTGTGTGCCTTGAAGAAGAAGGATGGGGGAATCAGACCCATTGCGGTTGGAAACACTCTTCGCCGTCTCGTTGCCAAAGCAGCAGTAAGAAACATTCGCCTAGAAGCTGCCAGTTTACTCCAGCCACACCAACTGGGCTTTGGGGTCCCTCAAGGCAGTGAAGCTGCAGCTCATGCGGCAAGGGCCTACATCAGGGACCTACCAGAAGACAAGGCCATAGTCAAACTTGATTTTAGAAATGCCTTTAATATGGTAAAGAGAGATGCTGTCTTGCCAGCTGTTCGGGATCGCTTCCACAGTCTTTTTCCGTTCATTTCAGCCGGCTACAGCAAACCCTCAGTTCTTTTGTTTGGAGAACATGAAATTCTCTCATCAGAAGGTGTTCAGCAGGGTGACCCACTCGCTCCACTTCTCTTCTGCTTGGCAGTAAGAGAACTAACTTCCAGCCTACGCAGCGAGCTCAACATCTGGTACCTGGATGATGGCACTCTGGCAGGTCCTGAAGAGTCCCTGGTGGGGGACCTACAACTGATGAAAACACAGGAAGAAGACTTGGGACTCATTCTCAATCCCTCCAAGTGTGAAATCATCACAGCAAACCAAGAAATAATCAATGCAGTGCGAAGAATTCTCCCAGAAGTCTCTACTACCACTCCGTCCAACAGTACCCTGAGATTAAGACACACGTGCAACATCTGGGTATCTTTATTGTAGACGTTTCGCCATCCAGTGGCTTCATCAATACAAATTCTAGGACATAACTGGAAGACAGTAGAACTATGTACAGAAGATGAGGTAATCAGTCCCTCAACCTAGGAGTAGGTGCGAAGAGCACCATAGTCGTGGAGATTCTGAAGCAGAAGAAAGGAGCCTGGCGCTTATATAGTAACGTCAGGTGTAGCAGACGAGGGCATATTCACTGGTAGGCGGGATTCCCCAGTGGAAGTAGGTCCTTCCCAAAGTGATGGGTTAGTAGTAGTAGTAGTTGTCGTAGGCGTGAAAGTATTGTACATGTCCTCAGAATTAAGATTCCATGATGTTGCAGTGTCTGACAAGTTGTGTACGAATGGTATATAATACCGACAAGATGAGATTAAGACACATGTGCAACATCTGGGTATCTTTATTGTAGACGTTTCGCCATCCAGTGGCTTCATCAATACAAATTCTAGGACATAACTGGAAGACAGTGAACTATGTACAGAAGATGAGGTAATCAGTCCCTCAACCTAGGATAAAGATACCCAGATGTTGCACATGTGTCTTAATCTCATCTTGTCGGTATTATACACCATTCGTACACAACTTGTCAGACACTGCAACATCATGGAATCTTAATTCTGAGGACATGTACAATACTTTCACGACTACGACAACTACTACTACTACTAACCCATCACTTTGGGAAGGACCTACTTCCACTGGGGAATCCCGCCTACCAGTGAATATGCCCTCGTCTGCTACACCTGACGTTACTATATAAGCGCCAGGCTCCTTTCTTCTGCTTCAGAATCTCCACGACTATGGTGCTCTTCGCACCTACTCCTAGGTTGAGGGACTGATTACCTCATCTTCTGTACATAGTTCTACTGTCTTTCAGTTATGTCCTAGAATTTGTATTGATGAAGCCACTGGATGGCGAAACGTCTACAATAAAGATACCCAGATGTTGCACATGTGTCTTAATCTCATCTTGTCGGTATTATGTATCATTCGTACACAACTTGTCAGGCACTGCAACATCATGGAATCTTAATTCTGAGGACATGTACAATACTTTCACGACTACGACAACTACTACTACTACTAACCCATCACTTTGGGAAGGACCTACTTCCACTGGGGAATCCCGCCTACCAGTGAATATGCCCTCGTCTGCTACACCTGACGTTACTATATAAGCGCCAGGCTCCTTTCTTCTGCTTCAGAATCTCCACGACTATGGTGCTCTTCGCACCTACTCCTAGGTTGAGTGACTGATTACCTCATCTTCTGTTCATAGTTCTACTGTCTTCCAGTTATGTCCTAGAATTTGTATTGATGAAGCCACTGGATGGCGAAACCGTCTACAATAAAGATACCCAGATGTTGCACATGTGTCTTAATCTCATCTTGTCGGTATTATATACCATTCGTACACAACAGTACCCTCTTGGGAGCACCGCTGGGTCACCAGGCCATCGACACAGTCCTCAAGGACAAATTGAATGACCTGATGAGAATGGAGGAGAGAATAAGCAATCTTGATGCCCATGATGCTCTGTATCTCCTCACAAGGTGCCTTACTATTCCAAGACTCACTTCCTCAGGTGTGCACCCTCTTTTGACAACCCAACACTTGACGAATATGACGCACACCTGAGGTCAACCCTTAAGAAGGCACTGAACCTGTCACTAGAGGATCAGCAATGGGATCAGGCAACCCTCCCAGTACGACTGGGAGGTATAGGGGTGCGCAAAGCAACGCATGTTGCTTTACCTGCTTTTCTGTCTTCGTGTTTGGCTTCCAGTGCATTAGTCAAGAAGATTGTTCCCGAACACTTGAGAGACATGGTGGGAGCTCAAGACCCCAGGTTTACTGAAGCAGCGATTCAGTGGGACACCCTTACAGGTTCCTCCAGTAGACCAGCTCCTCCCAAAGAACACAAACAGTCCCACTGGGACAAACCGATCATGGAAAAAATCGCCAACACAATGCTCTCCAACGCCTCAGGAAAGGACAAAGCTCGTCTCCTGGCAGTGAAGGCACCACACTCAGGAGATTTCCTGTTTGCTGTTCCCAATTCCTCCTTGGGCACTCGACTAGACCCACAGGCCATTCGGATTGGTGTTGGGTGGAGGGTGGATAGTGGAGGGTGGGTAGTGGAGGGTGGATAGTGAAGGGTGGATAGTGGATGGTGGATAGTGGAGATGGATAGTGGAGGGTGGATAGTGGAGGGTGGGTAGTGGAGATGGATAGTGGAGGGTGGATAGTGGAGGGTGGATAGTGGAGATGGATAGTGGAGGGTGGATAGTGGAGGGTGGGTAGTGGAGGGTGGATAGTGGAGGGTGGATAGTGGAGGGTGGATAGTGGAGGGTGGATAGTGGAGGGTGGATAGTGTAGATGAAAAGTGGAGGGTGGATAGTGGAGGTGGATGCTAGATGTGGATAGTGGAACGTGGATAGAGGAGGTGTAGAGTGGATTGTGGATGGTGAATAGTGATGGTAGTGGATGGATGATGGTAGAGGGTTGATGATGGGAATGCAAAACAATCATATAAAATCTGATATAAACCACCAAGCTTCTCGTGATATAAACCACCAAGCTTCTCGTGATATAAACCATCAAGCTTCTCGTGATATAAACCATCAAGCTTCTCGTGATATAAACCACCAAGCTTCTCGTGATATAAACCACCAAGCTTCTCGTGATATAAACCATCAAGCTTCTCGTGATATAAACCACCAAGCTTCTCGTGATATAAACCACCAAGCTTCTCATGATATAAACCATCAAGCTTCTCGTGATATAAACCACCAAGCTTCTCGTGATATAAACCACCAAGCTTCTCGTGATATAAACCATCAAGCTTCTCGTAATATAAACCACCAAGCTTCTCGTGATATAAACCACAAGCTTCTCGTGATATAAACCACGAAGCTTCTCGTGATATAAACCATCAAGCTTCTCGTAATATAAACCACCAAGCTTCTCGTGATATAAACCACCAAGCTTCTCGTGATATAAACCATCAAGCTTCTCGTAATATAAACCACCAAGCTTCTCCCGATATAAAACCACCAAGCTTCTCGTGATATAAACCACCAAGCTTCTCGTGATATAAACCACAAGCTTCTCGTGATATAAACCACGAAGCTTCTCGTGATATAAACCATCAAGCTTCTCGTAATATAAACCACCAAGCTTCTCGTGATATAAACCACCAAGCTTCTCGTGATATAAACCACCAAGCTTCTCGTGATATAAACCACGAAGCTTCTCGTGATATAAACCATCAAGCTTCTCGTAATATAAACCACCAAGCTTCTCGTGATATAAACCACCAAACTTCTCGTGATATAAACCACCAAGCTTCTCGTGATATAAACCACCAAGCTTCTCGTAATATAAACCACCAAGCTTCTCGTGATATAAACCATCAAGCTTCTCGTAATATAAACCTCCAAGCTTCTAGTGATATAAACCGCCAAGCTTCTCGTAATATAAACCACCAAGCTTCTCGTGATATAAACCACCAAGCTTCTCGTAATATAAACCACCAAGCTTCTCGTGATATAAACCACCAAGCTTCTCGTGATATAAACCGAAGCTTCTCGTAATATAAACCACCAAGCTTCTCGTGATATAAACACCAAGCTTCTCGTGATATAAACCACCAAGCTTCTCGTAATATAAACCACCAAGCTTCTCGTGATATAAACCACCAAGCTTCTCGTGATATAAACCACAAAGCTTCTCGTAATATAAACCACCAAGCTTCTCGTGATATAAACCATCAAGCTTCTCGTAATATAAACCTCCAAGCTTCTAGTGATATAAACCGCCAAGCTTCTCGTAATATAAACCACCAAGCTTCTCGTGATATAAACCACCAAGCTTCTCGTAATATAAACCACCAAGCTTCTCGTGATATAAACCACCAAGCTTCTCGTGATATAAACCACGAAGCTTCTCGTGATATAAACCATCAAGCTTCTCGTAATATAAACCACCAAGCTTCTCGTGATATAAACCATCAAGCTTCTCGTAATATAAACCACCAAGCTTCTCGTGATATAAACCACGAAGCTTCTCGTGATATAAACCATCAAGCTTCTCGTGATATAAACCACCAAGCTTCTCGTGATATAAACCGCCAAGCTTCTCGTAATATAAACCACCAAGCTTCTCGTAATATAAACCATCAAGCTTCTCGTGATATAAACCATCAAGCTTCTCGTAATATAAACCACCAAGCTTCTCGTAATATAAACCATCAAGCTTCTCGTAATATAAACCACCAAGCTTCTAGTGATATAAACCGTCAAGCTTCTCGTAATATAAACCACCAATCTTCTCGTAATATAAACCACCAAGCTTCTCGTAGTTTAAACCACCAAGCTTCTCGTGATATAAACCACCAAGCTTCTCGTGATATAAACCACCAAGCTTCTCGTGATATAAAAACCCCCAAGATTCTCGTGATATAAACCACCAAGCTTCTCGTGATATAAACCACCAAGCTTCTCGTGATATAAACTACCAAGCTTCTCGTGATATAAACCACCAAGCTTCTCGTAATATAAACCACCAAGCTTCTCGTGATATAAACCACCAAGCTTCTCGTGATATAAACCACCCAGCTTCTCGTGATATAAACCATCAAACTTCTCGTGATATAAACCACCAAGCTTTCGTGATATAAACCAAAAGCTTCTCGTGATATAAAAACCACCAAGCTTCTCGTGATATAAACCACCAAGCTTCTCGTGATATAAACCACCAAGCTTCTCGTGATATAAACTACCAAGCTTCTCCTGATATAAACCACCAAGCTTCTCGTAGTATAAACCACCAAGCTTCTCGTGATATAAACCACCAAGCTTCTCGTGATATAAACTACCCAAACTTCTCCTGAATAAACCACCAAGCTTCTCGTAGTATAAACCACCAAGCTTCTCGTAGTATAAACCACCAAGCTTCTCGTAGTATAAACCATCAAGCTTCTCGTGATATAAACCATCAAGCTTCTCGTGATATAAACCACCAAGCTTCTCGTGATATAAACCACGAAGCTTCTCGTGATATAAACCATCAAGCTTCTCGTAATATAAACCACCAAGCTTCTCGTGATATAAACCACCAAGCTTCTCGTGATATAAACCACCAAGCTTCTCGTGATATAAACCACGAGCTTCTCGTGATATAAACCATCAAGCTTCTCGTAATATAACCACCAAGCTTCTCGTGATATAAACCACCAAACTTCTCGTGATATAAACCACCAAGCTTCTCGTGATATAAACACCAAGCTTCTCGTAATATAAACCACCAAGCTTCTCGTGATATAAAACCATCAAGCTTCTCGTAATATAAACCTCCAAGCTTCTAGTGATATAAACCGCCAAGCTTCTCGTAATATAACCACCAAGCTTCTCGTGATATAAACCATCAAGCTTCTCGTAATATAAACCTCCAAGCTTCTAGTGATATAAAACGCCAAGTTCTCGTAATATAAACCACCAAGCTTCTCGTGATATAAACACAAGCTCTCGTAATATAAACCACCAAGCTTCTCGTGATATAAACCACCAAGCTTCTCGTGATATAAACCACGAAGCTTCTCGTAATATAACCACCAAACTTCTCGTGATATAAACCACCAAGCTTCTCGTGATATAAACCACCAAGCTTCTCGTAATATAAACCACCAAGCTTCTCGTGATATAAACCACCAGCTTCTCGTGATATAAACCACAAGCTTCTCGTAATATAAACCCCCAAGCTTCTCGTGATATAAACCATCAAGCTTCTCGTAATATAAACCTCCAAGCTTCTAGTGATATAAACCCAAGCTTCTCGTAATATAAACCACCAAGCTTCTCGTGATATAAACCACCAAGCTTCTCGTAATATAAACCACCAAGCTTCTCGTGATATAAACCACAAAGCTTCTCGTGATATAAACCACGAAGCTTCTCGTGATATAAACCCTCAAGCTTCTCGTATATAAACCACCAAGCTTCTCGTGATATAAACCATCAAGCTTCTCGTAATATAAACCACCAAGCTTCTCGTGATATAAACCCCGAAAGCTTCTCGTGATATAAACCATCAAGCTTCTCGTGATATAAACCGCCAAGCTTCTCGTAATATAAACCGCCAAGCTTCTCGTAATATAAACCACCAAGCTTCTCGTAATATAAACCATCAAGCTTCTCGTGATATAAACCATCAAGCTTCTCGTAATATAAACCACCAAGCTTCTCGTAATATAAACCATCAAGCTTCTCGTAATATAAACCACCAAGCTTCTAGTGATATAAACCGTCAAGCTTCTCGTAATATAAACCACCAATTTCTCGTAATATAAACCACCAAGCTTCTCGTAGTTTAAACCACCAAGCTTC
>NC_069399.1:66846580-66984080 GCF_026875155.1 Cherax quadricarinatus | reverse complement strand
TTTGAGTGAGCTAGATCCTCAAGGCAATGGGGCCAGATCAACATCTCCCCATGGGATATCTGCAGAGCAAGGGAGCAGAGGCGCTATGTGTACCACCTACAACAATATCAATACATCTTATCGAAACGGCGGACGTTTGCATGAGGCCATGGAAAAGACAGCAAATGTAAGTCCCAATCTTTAAAAAAGGAGTCAGAACATGACAGAATTAAATACCAGAACAGTGTCACTGACACTCGTATAGTATGCAAAATCAGGAGAAGATTATCAGAGTGAAGAGTGGTGGATCACCTTAGAAAGGATTGATCTCATCAACGCAGGCCAGCCATGGTTCTGGGACGGGAAATCCTGTCCGTCTACAAAATACTGGAGTTCTATGACTTAGGTGACAGCGTTAAGACAAGGGAGAGAGGGTGGGTGGATTGCATTTTCTTGGGACTGCATGAAGGAGTTTTTGACACAGTTCCACACAAGAGATTGAGTGCAAACATACTGGAGGACAAGCAGAGGGTAACAGGGAAGGCACTACAATGGATAGGGAATACTTGTCAGGAAAGGACAGAGCCAGCGAGTCATGGTACGTGGCGACCGGTGTCAGCCGTGGGCACCTGTGGACCAGCGGGGGGGTTCCCGCAGGGGTCAGTCCTCAGGGACCAGTGAGTTTCTGGTATTTGTGAACGACATGACGAAGGAACAATAGACTCTGAGGTGTCCTGTTTGCAGATGACTGAGTTGATGAGAAGGAATTTCACTCGATCGAAGACCTAGGCAGAATCTACAAAGGGATCTGGACAGGCTGCAGAACTGCGTCACAGCAATTGGTCCTCGAGAGTTCAATCCCACCAAGTGCAAAGTCATTGAGATTGGGGTAAGGCAAAGAAGGCCGCAGACGGAGACGTACAGTCTAGGGGTGTCAGAGGACTACAAACCTCACTCAAGGAAAAAGATCTTGGGGTGGAGTATAAACAAACCAGGCACATTCCTGAAGCGCACATTAACCAATAACTGCTGCAGAATCATGGGCGCCTAGCAAACCTCAGAACAGCATTCCGACATATTAATAAGGAATCGTTCAGGACCCTGTACACCGTATACGTTAGGCCCATATTGGGTATGGCGGCACCGTTTGGAACCCACACCTAGCCAAGCACGTTAAAGAAACTAGGAAAAGTTGCAAAAGTTTTTTGCAAACAAGACTAGTCCCAGAAGCTAGAGGTATGTCCTACGAGGAAGAGGTTAAGGGAAATCAACCTGACCGACAATGGAGGACAGGAGAGATAGGGGCGGACATGATAACCGACATACAAAATATGAGAGGAATTGACAAGGTGGGACAAAAAACAGGAATGTTCCAGAGATTGGACACAGTAACAAGGGGACACAGTTGAAGCTAAAGACACAGATTTAATCACAGGGATGTTGCATGTATTTCTTCAGCCACAGAGTAGTCAGAAAGTGAAATAGTTTGGGAAGCGATGTAGTGAGGCAGATCCCATACATATGCTTTAAGCAGAGGTACGATAAAGTCACGGCTCAGGGGAGAGGTGACCTAGTAGCGATCAGTGAGAGGCGGGGCCAGGAGCTCGGGACTCGACCCCCGCAACCTCAAAATAGAGTGGTACACACACACACACACACACACATCGCACACACACACACACACACACACACACACACACACACACACCACACACGCACACACCACACACACACACACACCACACACACACACAACATAAACACACACACACACACACACACACACAGCACACACACACACACACACACACACACAAACACACATACACACACCACCACACACACACACACGGATGTTCCAGAGATAGGGATACACCAACAAGAGTTTGCACAGAATTCGCAAATGCCCCCCCCCATATGTATATTATCATGTGATGAAACGTATTTTCTCAAGTCACAATGACCTGCTCTAAGCGGCTTGAAAAATGCTTGGGGGCTGGGGCTATTATATTTTCTGATTTCATTATCCTTAACCTCTTCAAAAAAACCTGGATCCCTCTCTACCCCATGTCGGGAGGGATGGGGGGTGGGTGGGAGTGCGGGTGGGGCACCCAAACCGTTGGCAACATTCCGAGAGAGGCTGCGACAGGGTGGACGACCCGCACTGCGCTACTGGGAGAGAAAAACTTCCCTCATCCTATAGTTGTTGCCTTGCAAATCTACATTAGCTATCGTTGACGCACTGTGATGCGTGAAATACTCTGAAGCTAAAGATTTCCCTACCCCCCCTCTTGGCTTGTCTTGCATTGTTAAGATCGCCTGTATGAGATTGTTTCCACAGACAAACACCATACACACATACACACACTTACACACATACACACATACACAACACACACACACACACACACACACACACACACACACACACACACACACACACAATCACACACACACACACACCACACACACACACACACACACACACACACACACACACACACCACACCACACACACACATATATATATATATATATATATAAATATTTATCATATACAATATATATATATATAATATATATATATATATACATTATATATATATAACTATATATATATATAGTATGAGAGGTTTTTATAAAGTAGAGTGATGCAAGGAGGGAAAGAGTATTTGGAGAAAAAAATGAGAGGTTTAAGAGAGTGGTGAAGCAATGTAAAGAGAGCAAATTAGAGAGTGGGTGGATGTTATCAACAAATTTTGTTGAAATTAAAAAAAAGTTTTGGAGTGAAGATTAATAAGTTGAGGAAGCCTAGAGAACACAAGGATTTGTCAGTTAAAAATAGGAGAGATAGAGTTATTAAATGAAAGAGTTAGAGGTATCGGGAAGATGGAGGGAATACTTTTGAGAGAATTGTTAAAATGTTGATGAAGATAGTGAAGCTGTGGGTTTTCGTGGTATAGGGCAAGGAGGAATGACATCTTGTAGGGCGTGAGGAAGAGCCAATTGTGAGGTGGGGAAAGTTCGTGAGTCAGTAGGGTAAAATGCAAAATGGGGTAAGGCAGCTAAGGACAGGAAATGTTAAAAAGCCAGGAGGGGATATAGTTTTGAGTGGTTGGTTTGCTATTATTAATAATGTATGGAAGAGGGGTAAGGTGCTTAGGATTGGCAGAGAAAGCATGCATAATTCCTTTGGTATAAAGGCAAAGGGACAAAAGAGAGTGCAAAAAATTATAGGAGGGATAAGTCTGTTGAGTATATTGGTAGTGTATGGTAGAGTTATTATGGAAAGAATTAAGAGTAAGACGGGGTAGATACAGATGAACAAGGAGCTTTTGGGGAAAGGTAGGGGGGTGTGTGACACTTGTTTGCAGTGAAAACTATAAGCGAACAGTATTTGATAAGGCTAAGAGGTTATTGTTGGCATTTATGGATTTGGAAAAGGCGTAAGACATTGTGGATAGGGGCCGCCAATGTGGCAGATGTTGCAGGTGTATGGTGTAGGAGGTAAGTTTACTGAAAGCAAGTATGAAGAGTTTTTACGAGGATAGACGGGCTCAAGTTAGAGTATGTTAGGAAGGAGGGAGATTATTTCCCAGTAAAAGTAGGCCTTAGGACAAGATGTGTGATTTACGTGGTTGTTCAATATGACTCACGAAATCGTAATGACACGATGCAAAAAACCATACACGGGCGGGATTTGAACCCGCAGTCGCGATAGCTAACGCGACGGTCTGGAGTTTTGGAGACTCTCTGACTGCGGGTTCAAATCCCGCCCGTGGTATGGTTTGTTCATTTATGTTATGATGAAGTTGTAAAAGAAAGTAAATGCGAGGGGTCTTGGCAAGCAGGCCAAGAGGCGTGGAGTTAAAAGATAAAGAATCAAAGATAAATGGGAGTTCTCACAGTTGCTTTTTGCCTGATGATGACACTGTGCTCTTGGGAGATTCTGAAGAGAAGTTGCAGAGGTTGGAGGAGAATTTGTAGGGTATGTAAAAAAGAAAAGGTAAAAGTGAATATAGGAAAGAGTAATTTTACTATTATTTATTAAAAAAAAAAACGTGATAAGGATAACAAAAAAATATTAGGTGATAAAAGATTGGATATCAGATGGAGGGAGGAGCGTATGGAGGGGAGGTGAATGTGTTCAGATATTTGGTTGGAGTGGAATGGTGTCATCAGATGCGGTCTGTGAAAATGAGATGAATCATGGAACCGATGAGGGGAAAGGGTGAGCGGTGCACTTAGAAGTCGTGGAGCAAAGAGAACTTTGTCCGTGAAGGAAAAGAGGGGAATGTATGAGAGTACAGTTTTTACCCAACGCTCTATATGGGTGTTGAAGCATGGGTGATGAATGTTGCAACAAGGAGAAGGATTGGAGGCAGTGGAGATGCCATGCCTGAGGGCAATTGATTGTGGTGTAAATATAATGCAGAGAATTAGTAGTTTGTAAGTTAGGAGGAGGTGCGGGGATTGACAGAAAACTGTTGCCAGAGGGCTGTGGGGAAGGGTTTGTTTGAGGTGGTTTGGGACATGTAGAGAGAATGGGGGAACGATACAGAATGACTTCGAGAGTGTATCAGTCTGTAGTGGAGGGAAGGACAGGGTAGGGGTCGCCTTGGAAAGGTTGGAGGGAGGGGGTAAAGGACAGGATTTGTGTGCGAGGGGCTTGGACTTCCAGCAAGCATGCGTTGTGCGTATTTGATAGGAGGTGAACGTTGCTGTTGGCTGAGTGTGAGCAAAGTAACATTTTATGAGGGATCCGGGGGAAACGGGGAGGCCGGACTTGAGTCCTGGAGGTGGGAGTACAGTGTCAGCACTATGGAAGGAGGGGTGTTGTTAATGTTGGCAGTTTTATAAACTGTAGTGTAAAGCACCCTTCTGGCAAGTCAGAGATGGAGTGAATGATGGTTGAAAGTTTTCCTTGTTTGGGCCACCCTGCCTTGGTGGGAATGGGCCCCGATGTGTTAATTAAAAAAATTATACATACATACAATATATATATATATATATATATATATTATATATATATATATAAAATAATATATATATATATATATATATATATATATATATATATAATATAATTAAATATATATTTTTATATATATATATATATATTATGTATATATATATACTGTATATCTTTCACTGTCACTCAGTAAATTAATGTCTTGTCAGTTCAGATGAGCCTCTGACCTGCAACATTCCTACCCATCAATCAGAGTGCAAGCACTGTACTTCCCACTCCGGACTCAAGTCGAGTTAATCGGTTTTCCTGAATCCCTTCATAAATGGTTCATAGTTCACACTCCACAGTATATAAATTCATAGAACTAAATGTCTCCACTCTTGTTTTATACTCTTACAAAAGTGTTTTGGGATGTCCAAGCAACTAGCACTCAAAACCTTTACTTCCTCTCACCAACCTCTCCTGTGACGCCCCCCCCTACCCCTTCTTCTCTCCCCCCAAAGGTTTATGTACCCTTCTATTTTTGATAATCCCGAATCTTCTTTTTTAAAGGCAATGCTTTTAAAGTCTCTGTATAATATTCACACCACACACTGCTTCCATCCTCCTCCCCTGCGACATTTAAAACCCATTCTTCACACCCCTTCATCGGTTTTCTGTATCATTGTACTCTGGTTTCATTCTTCTTTGGCTTTAAATTGATAAAATTCTGTCTCCACAGATGCCTCATTGCACCACCCTCCTTTTCTTGCCCTCGTGTTCTATGATTCACTTTAACTTTCAAAAGACCCAAACTACCAACAAGTCCACTCCCATATATTCTGAAAAACCCTGTATTTCCTTCATACTCTCTGTCTACAATCTGACATCCACTTTTTTCAAATTTCCTATACTATTTTTGTTGACCTCATCACTTTATTCATTCCAATATTCGCCTTTAATTTAATTCTTTTACATACCCCTCAAATTCGTCCACCAACGCTAGCAACTTCTCCACAATTTTTTTTAAATCACAGTGTCATCGGCATTACTCAACTGTAACAACTCCCACTTAAATATTAGATTCTTTATATTTTAATGTCTCTCACACACACACTAAAAACAACAGACATAGCCCCACTCCACAAAGGTGGCAGTAAAGCAATTGCAAAGAACTACAAACCGATAACATTAACATTCCACATCATAAAAATCTTTTAGAGGGTTCTAAGAAGCAAGATCGCCAACCACCTAGATACCCATCAGTTACACAACCCAGGGCAACACGGGTTTAGAGCAGGTCGCTCCTGTCTGTCCCAGCTACTGGACCACTATGACAAGGTCCTGGATGCTGTAGAGAATGAACAAAATACAGATGTAGTATACACAGACTTTGCAAAAGCTTTCGACAAGTGTGACCATGGTGTAATAGCACACAAAATGCGTGATAAAGGAATAACGGGAAAAGTTGGTAGATGGATCTACAACTTCCTGACAAATAGAACACAAAGAGTAATAGTAAACAGAGTAAAGTCCCAGGCAGCCAGGGTAAAAAGCTCTGTTCCACAAGGCACAGTACTCGCTCCCATTCTATTCCTCATTCTCATTTCTCACATAGACAGAGATGTAAGCCATAGCTCCGTGTTTTCCTTTGCGGATGACACCCGGATTACCATGGCAGTGACCTCCATCGAAGACACCGCAAGACTCCAAGCGGACATCAACCAAATCTTCGAATGGGCCACTCAAAACAATATGAAGTTCAACGAGGAGAAATTTCAACTACTCAGATATGGTAAACTTGAAGAAATTAAAAATGTGTCAGGGTATACAACAAATTCTAACCATACAATAGAGTGGAAAATTAATGTGAAGGACTTGGGAGTGATAATGTCAGAGGATCTCGCCTTCAAAGACCACAACCATGTATTTACCTCATCCGCTAGGAAAATGATAGGACGGATAATGAAAACCTTCAAAACTAGGGACGCCAAGCCCATGATGATCTTCAAATAGTTTGTGCTCTCTAGGCTGGAATACTGCTGTACACTAACGGTCCCCTTCAAGGCTGGCGACATTGTAGACCCGGAGAGTGTACAAAGAACTTTCACGGCACACATAAGTGTGATAAGGCACCTAAACTACTGGGAACAGTTGAAGGTCCATGATCTGTATTCCCTCGAACGCAGGCGAGAGAGATACATGATAATATACACTTGGAAGGTCCTGGAGGGATTGGTACCAAACCTGCACACGAAAATCACTCTCTATGAAAGTAAAAGACTCGGCAAGGAGATGCAACATTCCCCCGATGAAAAGCAGGGGCGCCACGAGTACACTGAGAGACAACACAATAAGTGTCCGGGGCCCAAGACTGTTCAATTGCCTCTCAGCATACATAAGAGGGATTACCAATAGACCCCTTGGGAGATTTTGAGGAGGTGGAGGAGGTTGTGAGGTGTAATAAATACGGAAGTTATAAGTTAACAAAGAAAAGAAAATGTGATAAGAATAACAAAGAGATTAAGCAATTAGAGACTGGTTATGAGGATGGAGGGAGGAAGTATGGAGGAAGCAAATGTGCTTAATTATCTGAGAGTGGAACTGTTGACAGATAAATATATATAAGATGAAGTGAACCATAGAAAAGAGGAATGGAAAAAAATAGGTGATGGTAGCATACTGAATCATCTGAGGAGATAAAATTTATCTCTGGAGGCTAAAAAGAAAACGTACTCGAGTGTACAATACTTTAAGTGGGTGTGAGGCATGGGTTCTAAACGTTGCAGAAAGGAAGAGGCTGGAAGTAGGGCAAAAGTTATGTTATGTGGAGTGAATATTATGAAAAGAATTAAAGCACAGAAACTGAACCTGGAAGGGATGCAGAAGCTATATTTCAAAATGCGTTGGGGAAAGGGACTGTTGAGGTGATATTGTTATTTAGAGTGAATAGAGCAGAACAGGATGACAAAGAGGGTGTGTAAATCTGGATGCATTATAGTTCTGGACGGCCCATATTTCTGGATGAACCATAGTTCTGGATGAACCATAGATCTGGATGAACCATAGTTCTGGATGAACCATATTTCTGGATAAACCATAGTTCTGGGTAAACCATAGTTCTGGATGAACCATAGTTCTGGATGAACCATAGTTCTGGATAAACCATAGTTCTGGATGACCCATAGTTCTGGATAAACCATAGTTCTGGATAAACCATGGTTCTGAATGAACCATAGTTCTGGATAAACTATAGTTCTGGATGAAGCATAGTTCTGGATGAAGCATAATTCTGGATAAACCATAGTTCTAGATGAACAATAGTTCTGGATGAACCAAAGTTCTGGATAAACCATAGTTCTGGATAGACTATAGTTCTGGAAAAATCATAGTTCTGGATAGACAATAGTTCTGGATGAACCATAGTTCTGGATGAACCATAGTTCTGGATGAACCATAGTTATAGAAGCCTTAGTTCTGGATAAACCATAGTTCTGGATGAACTATAGTTCTGGATGAACCATAGTTCTGGATCAACCATAGTTCTGGATAAACCATAGTTCTGGATCAACCATAGTTCTGGATCAACCATAGTTCTGGATAAACCATAGTTCTGGATGAACCATAGTTCTAGATGAACCATGGTTCTGGATGAACCATAGTTCTGGATGAACCATAGTTCTGGATAAACCATAGTTTTGGATCAACCATAGTTCTGGATGACCCATAGTTCTGGATGACCAATAGTTCTGGATGAACCATAGTTCTGGATGAACCATAGTTCTGGATGAACCATAGTTGTGGATGAACCATAGTTGTGGATGAACCATAGTTCTGGATGAACCATAGTTCTGAATGAACCATAGTTCTGGATGAACCATAGTTCTGGATGAACCATAGTTCTGGATGAACCATAGTTCTGGATGAACCATAGTTCTGGATGAACTATAGTTCTGGATGACCCATAATTCTGGATGAACTATAGTTCTGGATGAACCATAGTTCTGGATGACCCATAGTTCTGGATGAACTATAGTTCAGGATGAACTATAGTTCTGGATGAACCATTGTTCTGGATAACCCATAGTTCTGGATGAACCATAGTTCTGGATGAACCATAGTTATAGAAGCCTTAGTTCTGGATAAACCATAGTTCTGGATGAACTATAGTTCTGGATGAACCATAGTTCTGGATCAACCATAGTTCTGGATAAACCATAGTTCTGGATCAACCATAGTTCTGGATCAACCATAGTTCTGGATAAACCATAGTTCTGGATCAACCATAGTTCTAGATGAACCATGGTTCTGCATGAACCATAGTTCTGGATGAACTATAGTTCTGGATGAACTATAGTTCTGGATGAACCATAGTTCTGGATGAACCATAGTTCTGGATGAACCATAGTTCTGGATGAACCATAGTTCTGGATGAACCATAGTTCTGGATGAACCATAGTTCTGGATGAATCATAGTTCTGGATGAACTATAGTTCTGGATGAACCATAGTTCTGGATGAACTATAGTTCTGGATGAACCATAGTTCTGGATCAACCATAGTTCTTGATGAACCATAGTTCTGGATGAACCATAGTTCTGGATGAACAATAGTTCTGGATGAACCATGGTTCTGGATGAACCATGGTTCTGGATGAACCATAGTTCTGGATGAACCATAGTTCTGGATTGTTATGGGGCTATAGGACTCAACATGTATTTTTAAGTAACAGTTACTCTTGAATACCTAATTATATTGAATTGATGGGGACTCAGTTCTAAATGTCATAAGGGCAGATCATTCTTATGACTGAGAGGTAGCTGGGTCAAGCCTATTTTTCTCAATATAATAGGTTATACTACACACACACAAACACACAATTTAAATAAGTAGTTTATAAAGTTGTAATTCTTTTTGTAAAAGTAAAATTAAGGTGTGGTAGAATTGTGGTAACTGGAGAATTGTGCTTGGCAACAGTCTTTTGTTTTTGTGGGAGGAGTTTAGCTAGGCTCCTCCCTCTCCCTCTCTCTCTCTCTCTGTTTGTTGACTTGAAGCTGGCAGGACCTCTGGGTCCTTCTTTCTATCTTTTGGGGCATTATGTGTGCTCCAGGGGTGAGTTTTTGTAACTTAAGTTGTGGCCACCATACCCAGGGTGACTAAAGTGTGTCAAAACACTGGTTAGCCCAGAGTTAGTCAAGAAGAGAGAAGGGCAAAGTTGCTGAGATGCACCATGTGGGAGAACAGCTAAGGAGTGTGTAGATTTTTGTTTTGAAAATGTGAGGCTGTAATTGTATATTCTGTACATATCTATTTAGAATACAGCTATATTTTTACAGTAGTAGTTTAAATAACCTGTGAAGAGGGCTGGTGAAAGGATATCAGACACACTCAGGATGATCAGCCATGATGTAAGTATTACCCCTAGACAGATAAGGCCATTAAGTAAAAAGCTACCCCACACTAGAACATGTAGTGAGAACCTTATATCAAGGTAATAAGGGATACCAACATAACATGGGAGCTTGACCGGGAGAGTTATTTGACTGCTAAAATAACTCAAAACATTCTTTGAACTATATGTGCTGGTATGGGGTAATAACAGTTGCATGTTCCTGGTAGAAGATTTACCAAGGTGGTGTCAGTGGAAGTGTTGTTTTCATATATTAGTTTACAGGTTGTTTTTCTCCTAAGGTGGGAGAAAGATTAAGTAACACATTTTTGTTGTGGTTATGGTAAGTGCTATGTGCATAGTTTACATTCAATTTGTGTTATTTTATGTGCCTGTGGGAAAACTTTGTCCACTCATACTGTAAGAGGGAAGCAAGTGTTTAAAGATAAAAACTATGTCAGAAGATGAGTCTTTAAACTTTTTAGGCTTCAGGGAAGAAGGTAATAATTCATCAGTAAACATGCCTGGTAACAGTGAACATGAGGAATCACCTACTCCTGGTGATATGGAAATGGAGAGAATGAGACTTAAATTAGCAGTGCTAGAGGCTGAAATGAAATTAATGAAAGCTAAGGAGGAAGAACGTCAAAGGTTAGGAGGTTCAGAACAAGAGCCTGAGCAGTACTTTAACATAACTAAAGCTGCAAATTTTGTCCCTAAGTTTACAGAGAGTGACCCAGATAGATATTTTTCTTTTTTTGAGAAGATTGCTCTGGAACAAGGATGGCCCAAACAGAAGTGGGCTACCCTAGTTCGCACACAACTTGTGGGTAAAGGATTCCAGAGCGTAGAGACTCTTGAGGGGCAAAATTTTTCTGATTATGATAAAATTAAAGAGGAAGTAATGCTTGCCTACCAAATGATACCTGAGAAATATAGACAAAAGTTCAGAAATAAAAAATTTCGTGATGGGCAGACCTTAACTGAGTTTGGGAATGAGAAACTGTTCCTTTTTAAGAAATGGGTTTGTTCCAAAGGAGTTAATAAAGACTATAACAAATTAGTAGATCTGATGGTTCATGAGGAATTGTACAATACAATCCCTGTTGACCTCAGAGAGTATCTGGAGGACAAAAACCCAGATAATCTTTCAGAAGCACTGGATCTAGGTGACCGATTCTTGGCTCGCAGGGAATTGGTAAGTAAAAACAGTCATGCTACTTCTGAAAATTTCCCCACTCGTTCTAAACCTTATTCCAAGTCCTATGGTCATAATTTTCAGTGACAAATGAAGGCTGAGGCACCCTCTAAAATAGAAGGAAAAGGTAAGTCAACTGGAGCTCAAAGTTTACCTAGACCATCAGATAATGTTTCAGGTCCTCGAGTAAACAGTACCAGTCCTACACCAAATGGTAAAAATACCTTTAAGAATTTTACCTGTTACTACTGTAACAAAACTGGACATACACAAAAGTTTTGCTGGTCAAGACGGCGAGATCAGGAAAGGGAGGAACCATCCCAGGGGACCCTAACTGCAGAGATTCATCCAGTTGCCTGCATTAGGTCTTCAAGGCAAGGTGAGGAGGAACCTTTGGATCTAGACCCTAGGATGTGTATATTTTTCTAGTAGGTCCACAGTTGGTTAGCAAAAGGATGTAGGCAGAGTTGAGAACATATTGTCCTTGAGAGATGGATGTAGCACCTACTCCTTGCTACGTGCTGGAGTGCTGCCAGTGTCTAAGGATACCTATACTGGGGTAGATATATTGTTGAAGGGTATTACGGGTTCAACCATATGGACACCAGTACACAAATTATGGGTAGAATCTGCATACCAAGTTGGCTATCTCCCTGTAGGTATCTCAGATGAAATTCCCTTCGAAGGGGTCGACCTCTTATTAGGGAATAATGTTATGGGCCTGTTAGACAGTGAGGAACAACTAGTTTGGGGGAAACCAAGTCCCAAATGTTGGGAGGAAAAGGCTAGGAAAACCCTGCCAGACCTTCTCCCTGATGGTTCCACCATGAGAAGTATGGCT
This sequence comes from Cherax quadricarinatus, assembly GCF_026875155.1. Lineage (NCBI taxonomy): Eukaryota > Metazoa > Arthropoda > Malacostraca > Decapoda > Parastacidae > Cherax > Cherax quadricarinatus. Next base: position 66,971,723 of record NC_069399.1, on the reverse strand, counting down.
CATGATCATGCTACCAACAGTCTTCATGATATTTCTCATGAGGATGGTGAGGGTTTAAGTCTGGAAACTGTTTTCTGATGTTGAACTGCAGTCAACTGAAGAAAAGGATGTTCCAGCCAGAGCTGAGCATGACTGGAGAATGGATCAGTTAATTAGTGTGAGAGAGGCTGCACCTGCTAGGGTGCAGTTAATTTCTGTGCAGGAAAATGTCACTCTTAAGCTGATCAGAGCCTCAGCTGTTGCTGAGGAAGAGATTTTACAATTAAATAAGTGTTTTCATTTCAGGGAGGAAACTCTTACAAAGAATTCACCTCTGTTTGCAGTATCGATGGAAGGAGAACTAGGGTTTTGTCCCCAGATGGTGATGTCCAAGGGTTCCAAGCATTTCTTCTGGTCTCAGCTGTGGGAGACTGTCAGAGAGTATATTGAGACCTATCATGTCTCTCAGTTTATAGGGAGACCTAGTCAAAGTATTAAACCTGTTCCCCTTCAGTCTATTTCAACACCAGGTGAACCCTTCAGCAAGCTGGTAGTAGATGTACTTGGTCCATTCCCAAGGACCAAACTGGGAAATGATTATTTACTCACAATTATTTGCTCCACTACCAGGTACCTGGAAGCAGTCCCTCTGCATAAGATAACTGCTCATGTAGTCTTAAGGGTTTTGATGAAGTTCTTTTTTCATGTTGGTTTTCCTCAAGAGGTGCAAAAAGACCAAGGGCCTAACTTTACCTCAAAGTCTTTTAGAAATGTTTTAAAGGGATTAAAAGTAGAGCCTCAGTTTTCAACTGCCTATCACCCTCCATCTCAAGGGGAAATAGAGAAATTACATCAAACCCTCAAGACAATAATGCAAACCTATGGTATAGACAATACTAACAACTGGGATGAGAGGATCCCTTTCTTTGTATTTGCTGAGTGGGGAAGCACTCTGGAATCTCTGAGCTATTGGCTTGGGGAGGATGATGATGCTCCCCCCTCGGAGCTTTTTCTCAGTTTCAGACACTGTTTGGCTCGTATGAGGTGGATGGTACCAGTGAACGTGCCCATTAACCAGACCAGGATGATGATGTGGGACCATAATGCTCTGGAGGCTGTAGAGGAAGCGCTGATACTGGAGTCAATTCATGTGAAAATCTGTATGGCAAGTTGCTCTGAGCTAAACATGTTGTGGGGGAAGTTCCCAGGGGTTAGATATAAAACCCACACACCTGAGCAGGAAGAAGAAAATGAGTATAGTGTACACAGTAACCGGGTAAAGGGTTTGAAGTTATGTCAAAAATTCAGAGAGACCAATGTTTTAATGGAATGTAAAGGGCTGCAAAACAATAATCTGTATGAAATACTAAAAGTGTATTTAAGAAATAACATGTGTGTAAAAGATTTTGGGAAATGAATGCTTGGTTTTAATGAGAAAAATGTTGGAGAGTTGGCTCAGCCACCTTGGAACTTTATAAAAGTTTGGGATGTCAGTATTGGGGAAAAGTTGAAACTCCATGAAGAAATTGTTAAGGAAGCTGAGCTAATTCAACAATTTTTGTGTGGGAAAAATCTGTATGAAAAATTGGATATGGAGGAAGAAGTGAAATTCTTCCAACACCAGTTTGTAGTGCTTAGTGAGAGTCAGTGGGCATTCCCATGCTTCATGGTTGCCAAATTAGATGGCACCCGGGGCATAAAAAAACTGACTACCACAAAGTACGTTTAACAACTAAGGTTTACAGGATTAGAAAGATTGATACTTATGCACTAAGAGATGCAAACATTTTAAATAAACTAAAACATGGGGCAGGAAGATGTGATTTCCATGGCCTGTGTTCCAGTACCATTTTAATGAGTGTAATGCAAATTGTGTTCATTGTGTGCTTAAAATTTGTGTGTGAGATGGAACGTGATGGTATTTGTGTAAACTTAATGTATCCAACCTGGGTGCAAAGAGATGTCTTTGGTGTTTGTTGTTGTACTGCGAGAGGTTGCAGAATAGTTACTATCAATGGACAACCTTCTAAGTTTAAATATCAACATTTTACCACAGGAAAGAAAATTTTCATTTTGGGGCTGACTATTCAGCATTTGTATATGTCTCAGTATCTCTTCATCCTGTTCCTATGTATGGTGACTAAAATCAGACTCTTAAAATGGGCTTTGTTCCTACAGCCTTTTAATTTGGAAGTTAAATATATAAAAGGCTCAGAGAATGTGGTTGCTAATGCTTTCTCTAGATGTTTCATGTAGATGCATGGTGCGTACTTTGTACATAGTGTTTGTCATGTGCTGACCTTGTTGTTTTTGCAGTGGTGAACTCTCGGCGAGCCTGAGTACTCTCTACCAGCCATCTGACTGTGAAGGAGTCGAGTCGGAGCCAAAAGAGTGATGAGGGTCAGTGTATATGTAAATGTGAGTTGAGGCAGAGGTTAACAGCCTTCGGTAACATGAGACGTTCAGGAAGGTATGTGATATGTTGTGTCTTGGTGTGCTCTATATACGAAACAGCCCAACGATTTGTCTTTGTTGTCCCTTGGACACTCCATGTTCTATGTCAGCCTCCTCTTCATAAGGTTGGAGGATCTGTGTGGAGTGGGACCTCGGAAGATGAGCTTGAGTGCCTGACCATGTTAAGGATCGTGAGTGTTGACTGGAAGTCTCACTGTTTGGTTCGGCCACCAAGTGAGAGACACCTTGACATGTTTTGTGAAGTTTCCTGCCTGGTGTACACCTGACTGCTCTGGGTTTGGCTCTACTCTCGTCTCCTGATCAGGAAGATGCCACCCTGGAGTACCAATTGCTTGCTGGATTGCTGCAGCAGAGGCACAGGCCTGTTGGTGTAGGCTTTCACAGTGGGCATTGTGTGCAATTCTTGCATTGTAATGTGTAATATTTTAAAAGCCATTAAAATTGTAAATAGTTACACCCTTGAGTATGTGGGTATGGTTAAAATGCTTTTCTAAAAAATTCTGCAATCGGTGGAAATAACAGTAAAGTGAAGAGTAGTTATGGTGCTGGGAAATATGTAACATTTCTGGTAGTCTTGCTTACCACCTTCAGACTTAAGCAATATTTTTTTTAATTACTAGCCGTGTCCTGAGGGAAACGGCTAGCTTTTGTGAGACTTCGTCTGGAGGTGGGGGTGTTATGGGGCTATAGGACTCAACATGTATTTGTAAGTAACAGTTACTCTGGAATACCTAATTATATTGAATTGATGGGGACTCAGTTCTAAATGTCATAAGGGCAGATCACTCTTATGACTGAGAGGTAGCTGGGTCAAGCCTATTTTTTTCAATATAATAGGTTATACTACACACACACAAACACACAATTTAAATAAGTAGTTTATAAAGTTGTAATTCTTTTTGCAAAAGTAAAATTAAGGTGTGGTAGAATTGTGGTAATTGGAGAATTGTGCTTGGCAACAGTCTTTTGTTTTTGTGGGAGGAGTTTAGCTAGGCTCCTCCCTCTCCCTCTCTCTCTCTCTCTGTTTGACTTGAAGCTGACAGGACCTCTGGGTCCTTCTTTCTATCTTTTGGGGCATTATGTGTGCTCCAGGGGTGAGTTTTTGTAACTTAAGTTGTGGCCACCATACCCAGGGTGACTAAAGTGTGTCAAAACACTGGTTAGCCCAGAGTTAGTCAAGAAGAGAGAAGGGCAAAGTTGCTGAGATGCACCATGTGGGAGAACAGCTAAGGAGTGTGTAGATTTTTGTTTTGAAAATGTGAGGCTGTAATTGTATATTCTGTACATATCTATTTAGAATACAGCTATATTTTTAGAGTAGTAGTTTAAATAACCTGTGAAGAGGGCTGGTAAAAGGATATCAGACACACTCAGGATGATCAGCCATGAAGTAAGTGTTACCCCTAGACAGATAAGGCCATTAAGTAAAAAGCTACCCCACACTAGAACATGTAGTGAGAACCTTACTATCAAAGTAATAAGGGATACCAACATAACATGGATAAACCATAGTTCTGGATAAACCATAGTTCTGGATGACCCATAGTTCTGGATCAACCATAGTTCTGGATCAACCATAGTTCTGGATCAACCATTGTTCTGGATCAACCATAGTTCTGGATCAACCATACTTCTGGATAAACCATAGTTCTGGATCAACCATAGTTCTGGATCAACCATAGCTCTGGATGAACCATCCTTCTGGATGAACCATAGTTCTGGATGAACTATAGTTCTGGATCAACCATAGTTCTGGATGAACTATAGTTCTGGATAAACCATAGTTCTGGATAGACCATAGTTCTGGATGAACCATAGCTCTGGATGAATCATAGTTCTGGATGAACCATAGTTCTGGATAAACTATAGTTCTGGATGAACAATAGTTCTGGATGAACCATAGTTCTGGATGAACCATAGTTCTGGATGAACCATAGTTCTGGATGAACTATAGTTCTGGATGAACCATAGTTCTGGATAGACCAGAGTTCCGGATGAACCATAGTTCTGGATAGACCATAGTTCTGGATAAACCATAGTTCTCGAAAAACTATAGTTCTGAATGAACCATAGATCTGGATGAACCATAGTTCGGGATGAATCATAGTTCTGGATGACCCATAGTTCTGGATGAACTATAGTTCTGGATGAACTATAATTCTGGATGAACAATAGTTCTGGATGAACCATAGTTCTGGATGAACCATAGTTCTGGATGAACCATAGTTCTGGATGAATCAAAGCTCTGGATGAACCATAGTTCTGGATGAACCATAGTTCTGGATGAACTATAGTTCTGGATCAACCATAGTCTGGATGAGCCATAGTTCTGGATGAACCACAGTGCTGGATGAACCATAGTTCTGGATAAACTATAGTTCTGGATGAACCATAGTTCTGGATGAACCATAGTTCTGGATGAACTATTGTTCTGGAAGAACTATAGTTCTGGATGAACCAAAGTTCTGGATAGACCATAGTTCTGGATGAACCATAGTTCTTGATAGACCATAGTTCTGGATGAACCATAGTCTGGATAAACTATAGTTATGGATGAATCATAGTTCTGGATGAAAAATAGTTCTGGATGACCCATAGTTCTGGATGAACTATAGTTCTAGATGAACCATAGTTCTGGATGACCCATAGTTCTGGATGAACTAAAGTTCTGGATGAACTATAGTTCTGGATGAACCATAGTTCTGGATGACCCACAGCTCTGGATGAACCATAGTTCTGGATGAATTATAATTCTGGATGAACTATAGTTCTGGATGAACCATAGATATGGATGAACCATACATCTGGATGAACCATAGATCTGGATGAACAATAGTTCTGGATGAACCATAGTTCTGGATGAACCATAGTTCTGGATGAACCATAGTTCTGGGTAAACTATAGTTCTGGATGAACCATAGTTCTGGATGAACCATAGTTCTCGATGAACTATAGTTCTGGATGAACCATAGTTCTGGATAGACCATAGTTCTGGATGAAACATTGTTCTAGATAGACCACAGTTCTGGATGAACCATAGTTCTGGATAATCTATAGTTCTGGGTGAACCATACTTCTGGATGAACCATAGTTCTGGATGGACCATAGTTCTGGATGACCCATAGTTCTGGATGAACTATAGTTCTGGATGAACTATAGTTCTGGATGAACCATAGTTCTGGATGAACTATAGTTCCGGTTGAACCATAGTTCTGGATGAACTAAAGTTCTGGATGAACCATAGTTCTGGATGAACTATAGTTCTGGATGAACCATAGTCCTGGATCAACCATGTTCTGGATGAACCATAGTTCTGGATAAACCATAGTTCTGGATCAACCATAGTTCTGGATGACCAATAGTTCTGGATGACCCATAGTTCTGGATGAACCATAGTTCTGGATAAACCATAGTTCTGGATCAACCAAAGTTCTGGATCAACCATAGTTCTGGATCAACCATAGTTCTGGATCAACCATAGTTCTGGATCAACCATAGTTCTGGATCAACCATAGTTCTGGATGAACCATAGTTCTGGATGAGCTATAGTTCTGTATCAACCATAGTTCTGGATGAACTATAGTTCAGGATGAACCGTAGTTCTGGATAGACCATAGTTCTGGATGAACAATAGTTCTGGATGAACCATAATTCTGGATGAACCATAGTTCTGGATGAACTATAGTTCTGGATGAACAATAGTTCTGGATGAACCATAGTTTTGGATGAACCATAGTTCTGGATGAACTATAGTTCTGGACGAACCATAGTTCTGGATAGACCATAGTTCTGGATGAACCATAGTTCTGGATAGACCATAGTTCTGAATGAACCATAATTCTGGATAAACTATAGTTCTCGGTGAACCATAGTTCTGGATGAACCGTAGTTCTGGATAAACCATAGTTCTGGATGACCCATAGTTCTGGATGAACCATAGTTCTGGATGAACCATAGTTCTGGATGAACGATATTTCTGGATGAATCATAGTTCTGGATGAACCATAGTTCTGGATGAACCATGGTTCTGGATGAATCATAATTCTGGATGAACTATAGTTCTGGATGAACCATAGTTCTGGATGAACTATAGTTCTGGATGAACTATAGTTCTGGATGAACTATAGTTCTGGATGAACCATAGTTCTTGATGAACCATAGTTCTGGATGAACCATAGTTCTGGATGAACCATAGCTCTGGATGAACCATAGTTCTGGATGAACCATAGTTCTGGATGAACTATAGTTCTGGATGATCCATAGTTCTGGATGAACCATAGTTCTGGATGAACCATAATTCTGGATAAACCATAGTTCTGGATGAACCATAGTTCTGGATGAACTATAGTTCTGGATGAACCATAGTTCTGGATGAACCATAGTTCTGGATGAACCATAGTACTGGATGAACCATAGTTCTGGATGAACCATAGTACGGGATGAACCATAGTTCTGGATGAACCATAGTTCTGGATGAACCATAGTACTGGATGAACTATAGTTCTGGGTGAACCATAGTTCTGGATGAACTATAGTTCTGGATGAACCATAGTTCTGGATGAACCATAGTACTGGATGAACCATAGTTCTGGATGAACCATAGTTCTGGATGAACCATAGTTCTGGATGAACCATAGTTCTGGATGAACTATAGTTCTGGATGAACCATAGTTCTGGATGACCCATAGTTCTGGATTGAACCATAGTTCTGGATAAATCATAGCTCTGGATCAACCGAAGTACTGGATCAACCATAGTTCTGGATGAACCATAATTCTGGATGAACCATAGTTATGGATGAACCATAGTTCTGGATGAACCATAGTTCTGGATGAGCTATAGTTCTGGATCAACCATAGTTCTGGATGAACTATAGTTCTGGATGAACCATAGTTCTGGATAGACCATAGTTCTGGATGAACAATAGTTCTGGATGAACCATAATTCTGGATGAACCATAGTTCTGGATGAACCATAGTTCTGGATGAACTATAGTTCTGGATGAACCATAGTTCTGGATAGACCATAGTTCTGGATGAACCATAGTTCTGGATAGACCATCGTTCTGGATGAACCATAGTTCTGGATAGACCATCGTTCTAGATGAACCATAGTTCTGGATGAACCATAGTTCTGGATGAATCATGGTTCTGGATGAACCATAGTTCTGGATGAACCATAGTTCTGGATGAATCATAATTCTGGATGAACTGTAGTTCTGGACGAACCATAGTTCTGGATGAACTATAGTTCTGGATGAACCATAGTTCTGGATGAACCATAGTTGTGGATAAACCATCGTTCTGGATGACCCATAGTTCTGGATGAACTCTAGTTCTGGATGAACTATAGTTCTGGATGAACCATAGTTCTGAATGAATTATAGTTCTGGATGAACCATAGTTCTAGATGAACCATAGTTCTGGATGAACCATAGTTCTGGATGATTCATAGTTCTGGATGAACCATAGTTCTGGATGAACCATAGTTCTGGATGACTCATAATTCTGGATGAACTTTAGTTCTGGATGAACCATACTTCTGGATGAACTATAGTTCTGGATTAACCATAGTTCTTGATGAACCATAGTTCTGGATGAACCATAGTTCTGGATGAACCATTGCTCTGGATGAACCATAGTTCTGGATGAACTATAGTTCTGGATGAACCATAGTTCTGGATGAACCATTGTTCTGGATGAACCATAGTTCTGGATGAACCATTGTTCTGGATGAACCATAGTACTGAATGAACCATAGTTCTGGATGAACCATAGTTCTGGATGAACCATAGTACTGGATGAACCATTGTTCTGGATGAACCATAGTTTTGGATGAACCATAGTTCTGGATGAACCATAGTACTGGATGAACAATAGTTCTGGATGAACCATAGTTCTGGATGAACCATAGTTCTGGATGAACCATAGTTCTGGATGAACCATAGTTCTGGATGAACCATAGTTCTGGATGAACCATAGTTCTGGATTAACATTATCTTGCTCAAATACTGAAATGTAGAAAATGTTCACTAACAGCTTTAATGTAAGTTCATATTTATTTACAAAGAGAATGAGAAAGGGAGAGAGAGAAAGAGAAAGAGAGAGTGGAGAGAGCTGAGAGCAAGGTCACTGGATGACGTCATTTCACTGGATCCTGGCCAAAGTTCTCTCCTTCGTTCTCCATGTCTTTTTTTTTTTTGGCCCGGTTAACTGTTTTGCATAAGGCTAAGACTTCCTTCACATCTCTCTCTCTCTCTCTCTCTCTCTCTCTCTCTTCTCTCTCTCTCTCTCCTCTCTTCTCTCTCTCTCTCTCTCACTCACAAGCTTTGCACTATTAAAAATGAGGGTTTCCCAGTTTTCATTTTTCTCTCAGCTCCTTCCCTCGTCTGACTCATAGAAAATTCTTTATTAAAGAGGCATTTGCTAGTGTTCTGTGAGCTGGTGTTCTGTGAGCTAGTGTTCTGTGAGCTAGTGTTCTGTGAGCTAGTGTTCTGTGAGCTAGAGCTCATATAAATTACCTGAAGTGTTTCTTTAAATATGAGTCTGTTGTGAGGATTTGATCCAAATACATGTGAGGCGAGGCATGATGTAGTGATGATCTTGATCAGAGAAAGTACACGTACACTTAATATGTTGATGCCTGCCCGTCATGGGGCATAAAGGCTGTTTTCTAGCTCTCCGTGAAGTTTATCCTAGCAGGGTTAGTCAGAGCATTGGTCTTGTACTCACATCTCCCTGGTAATGAAGACTGTGAGGATGTAGCAAGTCTAACTCAAACGAGTTCTGTCTGTCAATTCTTCTCCTTGCCCAGGATTAGACCATCTTAGGTTTGTGTTCAAACTTTCTCCTCGAATAATGTTTAGTACAGAGGTGCGCCCGTATGTTGTAAACTTATTTATTTTCTTCACTTGCTGGGCTCATACGGTGAAAATTTACAACAATTAAACGCAGTGACAATTTACAACAATTAAACACAGTAACAATTTACAATTGTCACTGTGTTTAATTGAGACTTCCTCACGATACCTTCGTCTTCGTTCAGTGGTAAGAATCATCGGTATATTTTTAAACTATTCTCACTCTTTTTAAACTATTCTCTCTGTAAGACACTTCGTGGTATTACTGGAGAGTTGGTCTAGTTGGAGAGCGAGGAAAAGTATCTCAGTGGGTCATTGCATGCACATAGTCTTGGGATGTCGGATGAGGGACATAAGCTAGCCAGGGCAAAACCCGGCACTACAAGGAAGGATACTAGGTATGGTGGGCGTCTAGATCAGCTATTTTTCTTTCCATATCTAGTAATTTGACCTTTACATGGCGATAACAGCAGCAGCATTGTACCCCAGAGGCACTATAACAAGGTTGCCCTCGTTGTAAAGAGAGAGAGGAGAGAGAGGAAGAGAGAGAGAGAGGAGAGGAGAGAGAGAAGAGAGAGAGAGAGAGAGAGAGAGAGAGAGAGAGAGAGAGAGAGAGAGAGAGAGATAGACAGACAGACAGACAGAAGAAGAAGGCAGTGGCTGAGGTATCAAGTTGCATGAGTCTCGCTGCATCGATGGCTGGTTGGCTGACATGACTTTTCATTCTGGAGGATTAAGAGAGTCACAGCGCCAGTGACCTTCACCAGTTGGGGTCATCCACCAACACGTATTTCCATCTTGCCTGCCAAAGCTGCATCCTTCAACAAAATATACAACTCCTTTTAACCATGAAATCTCTCTACTGAAATTCCACCACGTACAAGGACAGAAGAAATAAAAACAGAGAGAGAATCTTGCAATTATTAATAACAGAAGCTGAAGGCTTCACACCCGGTCACATTGTCTGCACAAGGAAATACAAGCAAGGGTTTGTATATATAGAGCGACTTGTCACTGTTATGAGGGAGAGGGTGCTGCCTGGACGACGTGTTTATGAGAGGTGCAGGAAACATGGGAGTCGCCCGACCTGAAGTTTGTTGTGCCTCCTGCTGGCTTTCTTACTGAAGTTTAGTTTGTAAACAGTGGTGTGGTGCAAGGCTGGAAAGCTAGACTACCTCTCCCTATCTCTCTTTCTTCCTCTCTCTTTCTTCCTCTCTCTCTCACTCTATATATATTACTTATAACCATAATCAATAACTGTCAAACTGCCACTTGAAAGGTAAACACCGATAACACCGTACACGACCACCACCACCACCACCACCACTAATGCTACTACCATCACCACCACCACCACTACTACTACCATCACCACCACCACTACTACTACCATCACCACCACCACCACTACTATCATCACCATCACCACTACTACTATCATCACCACCACCACTACATACTACCATCATCCACCACCATCACTACTACTACCATCACCACCACCCATACTACTACCATCACCACTACCACCACTACTACTACCATCACCACCACCATTACTACTACCATCACCACCACCACTACTACCATCACCACTACTACTACCATCACCACCACTACTGTTACCATCACCACCATCACAACCACCACCACCATCACCTGTTAAGGACAGGACTGTGTATGTGTTATTTAATTGTTTAGTTTATTACCCAGTAAAGTCCTTAATTGAATCCAATCCAAGAACCTGCCTTCCCATTCCTGGTTAACATAGGATTTCTTACTTCTGCCTTCCAGCTCCATCCCCAAACGTCTTACTGCTTGGTGATTTCAACCTAAGGCATACAAAATGGAAGAATGTAGCAAATAATGTTATAGCTGAAACAATCCCCGGAGGTAGCGCAGATGAAAGGTCACACACACATGAGCTACTAAGTCTCTGCGAAAAACACCCCTTAAAGCCAGCAGAAAAGTGGACCCAAAACAAGACTAGAAAAAAACACTTGACCTTATCTTCACCAAATAATGAGGACTGATAAGAGACATAAGAATATAAAAAACAACAAATTTCCGATCACAATCTAATCGAAGTCCGACGTACATGCATAGGGTCCTGAACAGCAGAAATGCATGTACCGGGGAAGGTGTCTTCACAAAATACAATTTCAACAACAAGAACATCAACTGGGACCAGGTAAACCATGTCCTAAAAAGAAACATGTTGGAAGATGTCTTTTTAAATGACATGGATCCAAACCAGTGCCTTGAAAGGATCAACTTCCTGGTAGCCGAGGCTGTTCTAGGCATATTCCCCTAAGAAAGAAGAAGAGCAGGAAAACTGGAGAGAAAAAAAGACGCTCCCTCTACAGAAGACGACGAAGAGTCCAATGAGCTCCTCAGGAGTGCTAGAATATCTGATAAGAAAGGAGGGCGCTGACCAGGGAAGTGGAAACTATCGAACTTAAGCTAAATGACTCTTACAGGAACAGGAGAGGCGGAGGAGCTTAAAGCTATTAGTGAAATTGAAAGAAATTCAAAATATTCTTTTCATATGCCAAAAACAAGGCAAATACCACATCTAGTATCGGGCCCTTACTCAGACAGGATGGGACTTACACAGTGACAACAAGGAAATGAGTGAAATATTGAAATCCCAGTACGACTCTGTGTTTAGTGAACCACTAATCGGTCTGAGGGGTCGACGACCCAAATGTTTCTTCATGAATGAACCTCAAAACTCCATAAATGTATGCCAGATTTCCGACATTACCCTAACTCCGATAGATTTCGAAAAAGCCATTGACAACATGCCTATGCACTCGCCCCGGCCCAGACTCGTGGAACTCTGTTTTCATTAAGAACTGCAAGAAACCCTCTCGCGTGCCCTAAGTACACTATGGAGGAGGAGCTTGGAATGGGGGAAATTCCACAAATCACTTAAAACAACGGATATAGCCCCACTCCATAAAGGTGGCAGCAAGCATTAGCTAAGAACTATAGACCAATAAATCTGACGTCCCACATCATAAAAATCTTTGAAAGAGTGCTAAGAAGCAGGATTGCAAATCACCTGGATTCCAAAAATCTGCACAATCCAGGGCAAAAATGGGTTCAGGCAGGTCGCTCCTGCCTCTCACAACTATGGATCACTATGGGCAAAGGCCTTGGATGCACTGGAAGAAAATCAGAATGCAGATGTAATATACACAGACTTTGCAAAAGCATTTGACAAATGCGATCATGGCGTAATTTGCCCCAAAAAAATAGTGAAAAGGAAAACGGGGAAAGTGGGGAGAGGGATCTTAAATTTCCAACAAATCGAACACAAAGATGGGCAACAGAGTTAAATCGGGGGGCTGCCCATAGTGAAGAGCCTGTTCCCAGGGCACGTACTCCCCCCCATTTTTTCCCTTACCCTCATATCAGAAATAAACAGGATTACCCACAGCCCCGTATCATCTTTGCGGTGATACGGGATCGATGGGCTGTCATCTGCGGGGACCGGTTAAACCCTCCAAGATGATAAAAAACAAAGTTTTCCGGTGGGCAAGGGTAAACAATATGATGTTCATGGGAAAAATTCCCAAATACTCCTTTTGGGAAAAACTGGGGGGAGTAATAATAGAACAGATTTTAAACTACGACCCGGGCCATAAAATAGAGGGGAAAAATATTGTAGGGCCCTGGGAGTGTAATGTCGAGGATCTCACTTTCAAGGTCAAAACAGTGCACTCGCACTGCAAAGAAAATGATAGGATGGGGAAAAGAGAACTTTTTAAAACGAGAGATGCCAAGCCAGAGATCCTTTTTAAATCATTTTTCTTCCAGGCTGGAACTCGTACATTAAAAATCTCCATTCAAGCAGGTGAAATCGCAGATCTAGAGGGTACAGAGATCCTTTTCTGCACGTATAAGTTCTGTCAAACACCTTAAAAAACGGAAACGCTTGGAAGCACTTGACTTTTACTCGTTGGGAAAGCAGGGGGGAGATAATTTTTAATCTACACTTGGAAAATCTTGGGAAAGGAAAGGTCCCAAAATTTCACACAGAAAACACTCCCCACGAAAAAAAAAACTGGGAGGCGATGCAAAAGCCCCCAATAAAAAGAGGGGGCCCATTTTACACTAGAGAAAAAACCAAAGTGTCCGGGGCCCAAACTTTCAAAAGCCTCCATCAAGCATTAGGGGAATTGCCAAAAAATCCTGGTGCCTTCAAAAGAGAGCTGGACGATACCCAAAGCATGCCCGGGTCCCGGGCGGGCTCGTCGTTGGCTGGTGCGGCCAGCAGTAACGCCCATTGACAGGCCCCGACCTCGGAGGCCCGGCAGGCCGGGGCCCCGGGGGCGTTGACCCCCGGAAAACCCCCAGGTAAACCCCCCGGGGTTATCAGGGGGGGTTTTTAAGTGGGGGTAGATACATTTAAGTACTTGAAGGTTCATTGGGGGACCTTCCATTTTGGGCAGTAAAATCACTGATCATCATTGAAAGCATCCCAAATTCTGCAGTTAACGTTACTTTCTGTCTTAGTACATGAAAAGTGTAAGTCATTAAATCCTTTTTGGAAAACGCAAAAAGGTATATGGTCATGTTTAAAACCCGGGTTGTGAGCAGGAAATCATTCGCATATGTAAATATGGTGTCTGAAAGTTGTGAGCGATAAGTTTTTAGTTGCCGGCCCTCAAACGTGGCAAATGCGGTTTTGGGAAAAATTTTGATAATTTTCCTGTTATTTGTAGAGATGTTTTCCCAGGAAGGGGGGTACACCCTTTCAGCCCTGGGGCCCCGACCCTCTCAAAAAGGGAATTGTGTCTTGCTTCTTCAAACACTTTAATTTATTCAAGATGCAGTATAGCATGTTCATAGACATGCCCGCTTGGGAAGAGAATTTTTGCAAAAAGTGTAGTTTAAAGGAACAACAGTTTCTTTAAAATGCTGTTAAAACCCCCTAGGGGTAATATGTTTATAATTAATTATCCCTTACAGTTCTGTGGTTGTAAAACAGCTGTTTTAAGTCGAAGGTACCAACTGGTAGAAGCTGCCGTAGACAGCGACAAAGCTAAGTATCCTCATTGTTAATACCTAGTTTAGTATTTGTTCTACAAGTTTATTTTAACCATAATTTGGTGAGATAAATTATACCATGCAATTTGTGTGTAAAAATTGATGTAGATATTAATTTTTATACGGAATTGTGCAGGTGCATATCTTTAGTAAGGCGGTGATTGAGGGAGGGGAAAATTTTTGTAATTTAGAGGAAATTAATATTCTATAATAATAATTAATAATAATAATAATAATAATAATAATAATAATAATAAAAATAATAATAATAATAATAATAATAATAATAATAATAATAATATCTTTATTTACTACAAGTACATGTACAAGGTATACAGCCTAACTGACATCATTGACATACTACTATATATGTGTATGACTGTGTGTGTGTGTATGAGTGGGTGTGTGTGTGTACTCACCATTTGTACTCACCTATTTGTACTCACCTTTTGTGGTTGCAGGGATCGAGTCTTAGTCCTGGCCCCGCCTCTTCACGGTTGCTCTTCACCGGTATGAGTGTGTGTGCGTGTGGTGTATGAGTTTGTGTATGTGTGTGTGTGTGTGTGTGTGTGTGTGTGTGTGTGTGTGTGTGTGTGTGTGTGTGTGTGTTTATGTGTGTGTGTGTGTGTGTGTGTGTGGGGTGTGTGTGTGTGTGTGTGTGTGTGTGTGTGTGTGGTGTGTGTTGTGTGTGTGTGGTTGTGTGTGAATTTGTATATGTGTGTGTGTGTGTGTGTGTGTGTGTGTGTGTGTGTGTGTGTGTGTGTGTGTGTGTGTGTGTGTGTGTGTGTGTGTGTGTGTGTGTGAATTTGTATATGTGTGTGTGTGGGGTTGTGTGTGTGTGTGTGTTCAACATCAATATTGCACCAATAACTCATACAGTTGTGACCGGGTGTGGGAAATTTGTGAATTGCTCATTACACTATAATTTGTCATGATTGTAGCCATGTATAAACGTAAGTAACCATTCTTACAGTATTCATTACCTTTGTAACTTGTGAGTTCATTACCTTTGTAACCTAGTTCAGCCATCCAAATTTTGGGGGCCCCAGTCCCTGGATCCATTACGTACCTCTGTAATCTGTAAATACCTTTGTAACTTGTCATGATTGTGACTAGACCTACCCGGAGTTCATTACCTTTGTAATTTGTGAGTTCATTACCTTTGTAAATTGTGAATTCATTACCTCTGTAACTTGCTCAGCTATCAAAACTTTGGAGTCCAGTCCCTGGACCAATTATGTACCTCTGTAATCTTTTGACTACCGCCCACAGGATGGGTATGGGGTGCATAATAAACATATTAAACTAACTAACTAATTACTATATAGAAAGCCGCTTGTTATGCTGAGCATTTCAGGCAAATTAGGTAAGTGTCCCAGGATGCGACCCATACCAGTCGACTAACACCCAGGTACCCATTTTACTGATGGGTGAACATAGACAACATGTGTCAATAAACACGCCCAACCTTTGTACCCTGGCTGGGAATCGAACCCAGACCCTCACCGTGTGAAGTGAGAGCTTTAGCCACCAGGCCACCAGAGCCTCAAAGGAAATAAAGAAATGCACTACGCACCTGATAATGTCACTGAATTTAAATAAAGGTATGTGTAAAAGATAAACATTTAGTGATAAGAGAGGGTAATCAAAAATGGCAGAATGTAAACATTAACTGGAGAGTGTGGCAGAATTTGACTGTGGGTGTGAAGAAATTTTCTCCAGGAGGGGGGTATCAGCCCCCTTCAGCCCCTTTCAGCCCTTTCAGCCCTGAGGGGCCCAGCCCTCTCAGAAGGGGCAAGCGTCTTGTTTACTGCTACAGTGAATAATTGATCCCAGATGCAGTACCAGTATGCAACGTATGGTCAAGCGACCGCTGCTCCATGCAGTCCAGTGTTGCAAAGTGTAGTTTAATAAGAGACAGTCCATCTCTTACGTTAGCAGGACAATTAAGGAAAATCCTACTCCCACTTTATTACCATGGTAAAGATAGTGGACATTGTTGTCTATGCTTAAGACAGCAAGAAACAAACATTCTGCTTTGCTTCATCGAGGAAGCGGCAAGGAAGCAAAAGTACTAGGTCAGCTTTTCCTTTGTGCTGGGGGCCTTTTAACGGCTTGGGGCGCTGGGGCCCGTTTTTTTTTATTTTTGGGATTTCTCTTGGGAGTGCCCATTTGATGCCGGGGAAACCCCACAAAGAACGATTGTGCGTTGTGTGAAAAAAGGTTCAAAAAACACAATAAAAAATTTTTAAGAGATGTGTGATCGGGCTTCTTTAGTGTTTAAGTTGGGGAAACAATAAAAACAAATCTTGGGGAAACATAGTGTCCCAGTTTTTGGTATTATAGATAGGGAAATGACTGGAACCCAAAAGGACACTTGAGCTTCTTTCAAGTCACCATACTGTCGAAGGTGTAAAAGAACCCCGGGGCTCACATAAAAGAGAAAGGGGTTGGTTTACGAATTTCTTGTAGTACAGGGGACTGCCCCATTTCTTGGTCCCCAAAAGGTTTGTAATAAACCTATAGTCGGCATTTTGGGTCCCCGGGACTTTTGAGTCCCAAAAGTAAGTTTTTTAAGCCTTCAGTGAATGAAATAGGCTGACAAAACCCCCCCCCTTGGGGGTTATTTATTTTTTTTTAAAATTATGTTCTTTTCCAGGCTGTTTAGAGATGATCTTGACAACAATTAAAGCCTCGTCTGAGGGGCGGTTGTGACGTTTTTGCTTTTCCTTTTTTTGCTAAGTGTTCTTATTTTTAAAAAATTATAAATTCCCTCTTAGTTGGTAAAAAATTTTTAAAATTTTTTGGTCGGGCCTCAAACCCGGAAAAAAGGCCCAACTGGGGCCCAATTATTTGAAATACGTGTAAAAATTTAACCTTCGCCCAAAGGCCCTTCGAAAAAAGTTTGAAAAAATAGTTTTTTTAAAATTTAAAATAAAGTAAAAATGAGTCCCTCCAAAATAAAATCACAGAGAAGGGGCAAAAAAAAGGGAAAGGGGCGCTCCCCAGCGTTCCCAAAAGGAAAACGGGAGGAGGGGGTTACCCAACAAGAAAACGGGGGAGGGAACAAGAAAAAGGGGGTGGCACCCTGCTTTCCATGCTCCAATCTCGAAAATCGTTAAATACGCGACAAAAAACCCCAAATGAGGTTTGGTTTGTCGGGTGTATTTTAAATAGTTTTTTAAAAATTTTTTATAACAAAAATTTAAGAGACAAGATTGTTTTAAAAGTTTTTTCTTATAGATTAACGGGTTTTTTTAAAAGGAACTATTTTTTAAAAAAATTTTTTTGTTTCCCAATTTATATATTTATATATATTTTTTATAATTTATATATTTTTATTTATATATTTATATATATATATTTATATTTATAATATTGCAGTGAAAATTTATATTTTTGTAAGTAATATTCACGTGTTTTTTAGGTTATACGGGAAAATTTATAGTGTATAGGAATGAAGGGTTAAAAATTCTTTTATTTAGATTAAGCCCGGGGTTTCGGCCCGGGCCCCAGCAAAATAAACCCATAAACACCAGCCCATGTACGGGTGTACCCTTTCATGGTCATTGCCCCGGAAGGTTAAGTTAGTAGGTCATTTAGTGTCGGGACTCAAATTATTGCTGACTTAAGATCCCAAAAAATCAGCTTTTTTATAGCGTACGTTTTTTTTTTTTAAACATTTAAAAGTTTGGGTGTTTTTTTTGGGAATTTTCGTTTTCCATTAAAATGGCTTGTTTGGGAAAACTCAGTTTCAGCCCTTTACAGACTAAGATTTACAAAAATTAAAAAATTTCAAATTTTTCAGTCTGTATGGGAAATTTACTCAAGATCCCAAAAAAATTTTTTTGTTTGATTTTGAGGGAAAAATTTGTATTACTTACAAAAACGCCCTGCAAAAAAATTTAATTCGGACTATACACATTTTTGAAAAAAAATTTTCCCTTGAATCAGCCCCCATTGGGAGGGAAATTTAAAAATTTTTTTGGGTTTTAATTTTAGTAATAAAAAATTAAAGGGGGGACAGGATTTTACAGGTATTGCCGAAAAAACTTTGCCCACAGAGCCTACTGAAAAACTAGTGGTCAAACCCCTGTTACCCCTGTAAAAAAAACAAAAAAGTGTACCTTTTCCAAGCTTACCTACATTGTCATTCCCTATTTTTGGGTTTCAAAAATTACGAAGAATTCTTTTAGTGGTTTTAGTTTATTTTAAATTCACAAAACTGAAAAAGATGAGATTTTTAGTTCAAAAATTTAAATTTGTTTTGTAAAGGGAGAACCCTATGAATGTTTTAAGTCATTTCGGGGGTTTTTAAAGGTAATTTTTCAAATAGCCCTTACGTGTTTTAAAGCGGGCAATTATTTTGATGCTGAAAAGGGCCCGGGTTTTAGACATGCTTTTTAATATAAAGTTTGAACCCACCCAAAATTGTTTTTCAGACTTACGGGCCATTTAGAACCCAAATTGAAAATTAGTCTCAGATCTTAGGTGAAAAAATAGGGAACTAAGGACATGTGATTGGTTTATCTTTTGTTATTGTTACAGATAAGTTTGTCACCACTATTATTGAACGTTTTAAATATTTTTGTTCAAAAAACGCTATTTCATTGTGGGGGAAAATTTAGAAAGGTTTCCCAAGCAATAGTTTCATGCATGAAAAGCAAGGGAAAGACAAGTTGAAAAACCCACAAACCCCGGGGATAAAAAACCTTCAACTCAGTAAAAAAAAGAGTATCCCTTATCCACTAAACCCCAGAAGGGGAAAAAATCCCTTATGGGGGATTTAAAAGCTGTGAATAAAAAAGACAGAAAACCAAACCCACACATAAACGTACCCCAAAAAATGTGTACTTTGTGTGGAAAAAAATTGGGCACATTTATTGTAGTCAATACACATAAAATGGAGGCACGTAAACAACGTGTTCTTTCCCCCCTGAAAAGGTGAAACAAGTGTTTGGGGTAAAACAAAAGGGGGAAATGCTCACTGAAAAAGTGTTTTAAATTGGGGAAGGGGTTTTCATCATGCAGCTTTTTGCCCCAAAATTCTTTTTTCTGAAAAAGGAAGGGGCTTCAAAAGAAAACAGGAAATCAAAAAGCAACCCGCATTTTTTGTGAGAGAAAAGTTTAAAAAAATGCTCTCCCGGGTAGCTCGAAAATTTAGTTAACTTTTAAATTACACAAAAACCAATGTGCTAACCTATTTGACAAGGTCACAAAGGTCCCCTTTTTAAAAAGAAAAAGTGGTTTCAGGGAAAATGCATAAAAACCCTATTCCAAAATCAGTTTGGGAAAAAGCGGTGTTTTCCACAATTCTGGTAAAAAAAACATTTGACCTAACCGAATCACTGTTGGTTTAGGAAACAGGAAAAAGACAGTAGAAGCCCGTGGTAGTAAAATGTTTTTTCCCAAGTCTGTGCAGATCCCGGGATTAAAAAAAACAGTTGCGCACTGAAAGCAGCTTTAAGGGGTCCCAAGTTTGCCCGTCCTGACATTTCAGCCCGGGCCCCAAATTTGTCCAATTTATTTAATCATTGGAAGTATTATTATACTGTTTTGTGCAAAATTATAGCAAGTTTAAAAATGATGTTCACTTGTGAAAAAAAGCCGGAAAGGGAACATGTTTATGTGGTCCCTTTTCCCCCTCCCAAAATGGGGGAAAAAAGCTGAATTGATTCAGGGAAAATGTACTAGGTTTCGGGAATTTAAATGGGTGATTATGTACCCCAGCAAAAATTATCTTTTTGGAAGAAAAGAATGAACCAGATGATAAGTTGTGGGATTTTTTGCGAAAAGGTATTGTAAAAAAAACCAAGGCCCCCAAGAAATCTCGACTTTTAAACCCAAAATTTGGGCACTGTCAAAAAATAAAGATGAAAAAGTATTGGGGTTTGGTTAAAATGGAAAAAAAAACCACCACTCTGCCTTTGGGAAATTTTGCATGGGGTTTCGGACAAAAAGGAAAAAACCCCAAATTTCATGAGTAGGAAGAAACCAGAGTTAAATTTTTGTCTTTGATAATATCCCCCAACCCCAAAAAAACAGTTTGGGCAATTAAAAATTTATTGAGGAAAAAAAGTCGAAAAATTTGTTGAAGAGAGAAGCTTATTATCTCCCGCCCCCATGGAGTCAGAAAAGATTTGAACCCCTCAAATACTGTTGTATATAAATTTCGCGCACGTGCAAATTTAAAAATGTAGCCAAATCTTTTTTTACGTCTGAGACCGGAATCTCACTAACTGAGAAAACTTGGGAGGGGCTTTTTAAAATTTCCCCAAAAAAACCCCAAAGCCTACACGGGGTGATTTTTCCAAAGCTTTCTTAAAAGTAGGATACAAGAAAAAGATAGGGGATTATACTCGATTCTTGTGGCCTGAAAATTAACCCTGATCCCCAAAATCCTGTGAAAATTTCGTTTCAAAACGTATTATTTTTGGTGGGAACCCTCCCCTCCATTTTTACTAGAAGCTACTCTGAATAACATTTGGGGAAATTGAAAATATTTCAAAGAAATCTTAAAAAAAAAGTTTTCGTGTGGACAAACTTCAAGGCACTTTAAAAAAAGAGGAAGGGTTGAAAACCCTTTCACAGAGAAGCTAACAAGGAGATGAAAGAAGCAAAAAATGCTCTTAAAAGGGTGTGGAATAAAAATTTAAAGCAAAATTTTGGGAAAATTATCCAAAAAAAGATTTCCCGAAATGAAAAATTTCCCGTTTTCAAAAAATAGCTTTGGGCTTAATTGGAAAAACCCGGAAGACACTTTAGTTTTTCAAAGGGAAAAAACAATTAAAAAATTTAAAGCAGTACCTCCACTAAACGTAGTTTTCTGTCAGGGGTATCACAATGTTTTGATCCCTGGACTCGGGCTCCCAATTACCTTTTAAGGTAAAATGTTATGCCAAAATGAAGGAAGCTCAAAAATTTTGGATTTTTGGGTGGAACTTGCCTCTAGAAATGGGGTCAAGCAGGGATGGAAAAAATCCGGAGAGTTTTAAGCAACTTCATCAAATTAAATTTCCCCCGACAAAAAAGGTCAAGAGGGGAAAAAAGTACACATTAAAAATTTGTTCTGTGATGCGTTAACCAGAGGGTTTTTGGGGCTGGAGCTTCATGAGTTAAAGCTGAAGGAAATACCAAAAAAAAATTTCTTTTAAAGGCCAGGGGGAGCACCCTTGAAAGGGCAGAACGTACCCCCAATTTGGAAATGACAAACACTTATGTAGGTACAAAAAAAGCTGGGCTATTCAAAAAAAGTACTTGAATTCCTTTGAAAAAAACCGTGATCTGGAGTGGGTTTAAAGAAGGGAGTTCCCAAATGGTTTAAAAAATTAAAAAGAGTAAGTTGGTTTTATGTACAGAACAAAGTAATGATCCCCGAAACAGTACCAGTATGAACGTTGGGTAAGCGACGCTGCTCCATGCAGTCCAGTGTTGCAAAGTGTAGTTTAATAAGAGGGCAGTCCTTTTCTTGTTTGCAAGGGGCAAAATTTTGGAAAAAACCTACTCCCCCCTTTATTTCCATGGTAAAGATAGTGTAATTGTTGTCAAGCTTAAGACCCGAAAAACAAAATTCTGGTTTTTTCTTAAACGGGGGAAACGGCAAGGAAGCAAAAGTACTAGGTCGCTTTTCCTTTGTTTCTGGGGGGCAGTAAAAGGGAAAGGGGGGCTGTGGCGTCTTCTGATTTTTTTTGACTCTACTGAGAGGAACCCGACGCCCGGGTTTAAACCAAACAAGAACGTCTGTGCGTTTTGTGTTTAAAAAAAATGTCTTATTAAAAAACAATTAAAAAACTTAAGAGAAGGTGTTTAGCTTTTTTTAGTGAATTTAAAATTTTGGGAAAAATAAAAACAAATTTTTGTGGAAAATAGTGTACCAGTGTGCGTATTCCCCGGGCTATGGAAAACGTGGACATTCCAAAGGGAAAAACAGCTTCTATCAAGTCACCGTTATCTGTCGAAGGGGGAAGAAAACCCGGGGTCAAGATACAAGGCAAGGTTGGTTACGAATTTTTTGTAGTTTTGGGGGACTGCACAGTTTTGAGTCGCAAAGGGGTTTTTAATAACCTTTTAGTCGGCAGTTAGGTGTGGATTTTGGAAATCCCCACAAATAAGTTTTTCAGCCCTTATTGAATGAAATATGCTGAATTTAAACCCCCTTGGGGAAAATTTTTTTGTTTACTTTTTTTGATCTTTCCAAACCCTTTTAGGATGATCATGACAAAAATTCAAGGGCCCCGTCTGCGGGGGGGTGTGTAGACGATTTGCTGTCTTTTTTTTAAGCTTAAAATGTTCCCTGTTTTTTAAAAAAAATTTTAAATTAAAATTTAGTTTGGGAAAACACATTTCTCAATAGTGGGTGTTGAGGCCCAAAGTAGGGGGGTATTGGCAAAAAACTGGGGACCATGAAATGAGTTGAAAATAACATGTGTCTGGAAGGGGTTTAGATACATTGTAAACTGCTCTAATAAGGATGATAATGAAAAATAATTACTGAATGCGGGTTTTTATGTTTGGGCCCCTGCAAGTGACGTGGTTTATAAAGACTCCGCGTGTTTTCCCAGTGTACTTCAGGGTTTTTGAGGGTTAAAAGGTTTTCCCCTGCTCCCTTGTAATCAAGGAAAGAATTTTTTGGTTTTTTTAGAGTTTTTTAGGTAAAATATTTGGGCCATGCTTTTTGTAACGAGATAGAAAAGTCCCGAAGGGGAGTGTGCCCCCCAGGAGCTGGTGGTTTTTGACTAGTCCCGGAGGTTGGGTAATATTATGTCGGTAATGGGAACCAAAAACCCTTATTTTGTCTTGTGTGGGGGAATGACAATGGGAAGAACAGGAGAAGGGGCTATGGATAATACAGGTTGCCCTTTGAAATAGTCGGTCTAGGGGAAAGGGGTCCCCATCATATGTAGAATCTTGCCCCAAAATGGGGGAGTGGGCAATGAATGGTGTCTGGGCAATTTGGTATAAATTGCTGGGGTAGACAAGGTTTTACAATTAACTTGCAAGCCCCTTCATTTTTAAATAGGACAAAATTTTATGGCCCAAAAAGATATGTATGCAAGGGTTTAGGTTCATTTTCCCCTCTGGGGAGGGGTGGTTGTTTTGCCAACCGATTTAGGGGTTAAAGATGCTTGTTAGGCCCTTTTAAATGATAGATTTTTAGAGGTTTGGGTGGTTTTTGAGAAACCGTCAGCGCTGGGAAATATTATTTTTGGAAAAAGCAGATATACCCCGGATTTCCTCAGGGATAAGTTTAAAAGGGGCCAAAATTCAAAATAAAATTCCTTAAAAAGGGGAAAAAATGATCAAAAAAAACAAAAAGAGATAGTAGAGGGCAAAAGGGGTGACTAGCTCTTTAGGTTTTCTTTTCAAAAAGTGGAGTCTTTTGTTTTAAAATAGATGAGTAAGATTTTCTCGCAAGTGCAGGAAAATAGATATTTTGCTTTAATGAGGGCCTGGGGGTTTAACTTGAAAGGGGTAGAGAAAGGTTTTTGGGAAAGCAGCATAAAGGGGGGGTTTTAAAAATATTCCACATTTATAGGGGTAACGGGGAAAGGGGGGTGGAGTGGCGAGTATGTCAAAAATAATTTTTAAAAATTTTTGTGTTAGAATGATATAAGAACATAAGCTTTTAAAAAAATTTTAGGGAAAATGCGAAGGCCCCAATTTACCCCCCGAGGCAGGTCCTTAAAAAAAACACTTTTGTTAGGTAAGGGCACATTTTAAAAAGTTTTGGGATTTTTTTTTAAAAAACGTTCGCCCACACCGTAGGTTTTTCAGTAAAATTTCCCTTTACTGAAGGGGCCTACTGTGTAGGCGAAACGTTTCATAATAAAGATACCTAACTGTTGCATATGTGTCTTACCTAACAACCTGTCGGTATTTTATACCATTTTAATGTTCAAAACGACTACTACCTAAAGCTTCCCAAGAAATAACTCCCGTACCCAATGACACCAATCAAACCCAGCCCCTCCCACTCATATATTTGTCCAGTCTCTTCTTAAAGCTAACCAAGGTCCTAGCCTCTATCACCCCACTGGGAAGACTGCTCCACGCATCTACAACTCTGTTAGAAAACCAGTACTTACCTATGTCCTTTCTAAATCTATATTTATCCAACTTATATCCATTATTTCTGGTTCAAATGAAACATCGGACACAGAATCTGTTTGGCTACAGTTTCTCGAGGGGTATGAAAAATTAATTTTGGGTGTGATATATAGGCCCCCAAACCTTGATAGGGAGTGCAGTAAGCTGCTTTGGGACGAAATTCATAAGTCGTCTAGATATGAAAATGTGTTAATGGGGGATTTTAACCTTAGACAAATTGACTGGAACAATTTGACAGGAAATCTTGAGTCTAGTGACTTTCTTGATACAGTTCAGGATTGCTTTTTAAAACAGTTTATGACACAACCAACTAGAGGAAACAATCTGCTTGACTTGGTTCTTGCCAACAAAGATTCACTAATTAATAATCTTGAGGTTAATGATGAGCTTGTGGAAAGTGATCACAAATCACTTAGTTTCAATACATTATGGAGTTACCCAGTAGGCTGCAATCAAGTCTCTGTCCCAGACTTTCGATTGGCTGATTTCATGGGACTGAAAAATTACCTGGGTGGGCTAAATCGAGATGATCTGACTATGAGTCAGGTAGCTGGTGTTGGTTGCCAATATGACGTTTCTCAGAGCATAGTTATAGCTGCCCAGACAACTTTTGTTCCGAGTAGGGAAATTAGATCTAACAAAATTAATCCCAAATGGGTGAACAATAGATTAAAACATCTCATTGGTCAAAAGAGAGGCATTTTTAGGCTATCAAAAGAGGGGAAGGGCAGTTAAGAAATCAATATATTCAGTTAAAGAGAGAAATAAAAAAAGGAATAAGAAAAGCAAAAAGGGATTATGAGGCTAAGGTCTCAAGGGATTCGAAGACTAACCCAAAAGGGTTCTTTCAGACATACAGAAGTAAGATTAGAGACAAGATAGGCCCATTTAAGAGTAGCTCAGGTCAGATCACTGACAGTGATAGGGATATGTTTGAAATTTTAAATTCTTACTTCCTCTCAGTCTTTACTCAGGAAGATACTAGCGAAATTCCAGAAATAATAAATTATGTAGAACAGGACGATAATAAACTATGCACGATTGCAGTAACTAGTGAAATGGTCCTCAGACAAATAGAGAAATTAAAACCTAACAAATCCCCAGGTTCTGATGAACTGTTTGCAAGGGTGTTTAAGGAATGTAAAGAGGAACTTAGCATACCTTTGTCTAATCTTTTTAACATATCACTACAAACTGGCATAGTGCCTGATAAGTGGAAAATGGCAACTGTAATACCTATTTACAAGGCAGGTGACAGGTCCTTAGCTTTGAACTATAGACCAATAAGCCTTACCTCCATAATGGGAAAATTTGTGGAACCAATAATTACCGAGGCAATTCGTAGCCATCTTGATAGGCACAGATTGATTAATGAATCTCAACACGGTTTTACTAAGGGGCGTTCCTGTCTTACGAATTTACTAATTTTTTTCGCTAAGGTGTTTTAGAAGGTAGATCATGGTAATGAATATGATATTGTATATAATGAACTTCAGTAAGGCTTTCGATAGAGTTCCACATCAGAGACTTTTGAGGAAACTTAAGGCACACGGAATAGGAGGAGAAATTTTTTCCTGGGTAGAGGCATGGCTGACAAATAGGCAGCAAAGAGTTTGCATAAATGGGGAGAAATCAGAGTGGGGGCACATCACAAGCGGTCTTCCACAGGGGTCGGTTGTTAGGTAAGACACATATGCAACAGTTAGGTATCTTTATTATGAAACGTTTCGCCTACACAGTAGGCTTCTTCAGTCAAGTACAGAAAAGTTGATAGAAGCAGAAGATACTTGAAGACGATGTAATCAGTCCATCACCCTTAAAGTTTTGAGGTGGTCAGTCCCTCAGTCTGGAGAAGAGCATTGTTCCATAGTATGAAACAATATGGAGATGAAGTGACAGAATGGAGCTTTTTATAGCGCCAAGAGGTGAGACGTAGGCCACTAGGAGAGGTAAGAACTCAGATGTTGAAAGGTCAGGTCCCTCTCAAATCCAGCCGCTCTCACTAGTGGAAGTTGTCGAAGTTGATTGCAGGTCTGTACCAAGATACCCTTGTGTTGCAGTGTCTGACAGATTGAACATTAAAATGGTATAAAATACCGACAGGTTGTTAGGTAAGACACATATGCAACAGTTAGGTATCTTTATTATGAAACGTTTCGCCTACACAGTAGGCGACCTAACTGTTGCATATGTGTCTTACCTAACAACCTGTCGGTATTTTATACCATAAGCCTACTGTGTAGGCGAAACGTTTCATAATAAAGATACCTAACTGTTGCATATGTGTCTTACCTAACAACCTGTCGGTATTTTATACCATTTTAATGTTCACAGGGGTCGGTGTTGGGCCCCTTGTTGTTCACAATTTACATAAACGATATAGATGAGGGAATAAATAGTGACATAAGCAAATTCGCTGATGTCACCAAAATAGGCCGTCCAAGTCATTCTATTGAGAACATTATTGCACTCCAGGATGATTTGAATAGACTGATACAGTGGTCGGAGAAGTGGCAGATGCAGTTTAATATAGACAAATGTAAAGTGCTAATGTTGGACAGGACAATAACCATGCCACTTATAACCTGAATAGCGTAGATCTTAATAATGCTGATTGCAAAAAGGATTTTGGAGTTCTGGTTAGAAGTAATCTGAAACCAAGTCAACAGAGCATAAGTGTTAGCAATAAAGCTAACAGAATCCTTGGCTTCATATCAAGATGTATAAATAATAGAAGTCCTCAGGTTGTTCTTGAACTCTATATATCCATGGTTAGGCCTCATTTAGATTATGCTGCACAGTTTTGGTCACCATATTACAGAATGAACATAAATGCACTGGAAAACGTACAGATGAGGATGACAAAGTTATTCCCATGTATCAGAAACCTTCCCTATGAGGATAGACTGAGGGCCCTGAATCTGCACTCTGTAGAAAGGCGTAGAATTAGGGGGAATATGATTGAGGTGTATAATGGAAAACAGGAATAAATAAAGGGGATGTAAATAGCGTGCTGAAAATATCCAGCCAAGACAGGACTCGCAGCAATGGTTTCAAATTGGAAAAGTTCAGATTCAGGAAGGATATAGGAAAGCACTGGTTTGGTAATAGAGTTGTGGATGAGTGGAACAAACTTCCGAGTACCGTCATAGAAGCTAAGAGACCTTGTGTAGTTTTAAAAATAGGTTGGCTAAATACATGAGTGGGTGTGGGTGGGTGTAAGTTGGACCTGACTAGCTTGGCTACCAGGTCTGGTGCCGTGCTCCTTCCTTAAATGGAAGTGACCTGACTGGGTGGTCATTGTTCTTCGCCGGGGGGTGGCATGGACCTGGTTCGTGTACTACAATAATTTTTGTTCTCCTCCCAGTGTGAATTTAAGTCTTACACGACAGGTAAGGTAGCTAGGTATTGACCAATGTTAGTTGCCTGGCGACAGGGAGGCGTTAGGAAATATCACTTGAAAAGTAAGTTATATGTTTTTTACTAATGTTCTTCACAGTGTAAGTGAATCGATAGTTGAAATAGTTATTGATGCACAAGAAAATACTTGGAGATGGGTCACATAGTTTTATAATTTTGAGTAAATATACAGTCTACAAATATATTAAATAACATAGGTTTACTGCTTTGAAATTCTTTTACTAATATTCAAGAACTATATGTTCGTAATTTAAGGTGAGCCGGGGAGCTGAGATGATGGGCACTGAAGGAATGACAATATCAGTGACCTATTGTTCCTAAAGTCCCACATGTTCCCAAAATACATCTATATAAGTGAATGAATAATTGTTTTAGCTATGCCAGAGTTCTCCCTAGTTATGTGGGTGAAAGGTTAATTCAAGATTGTACTTGTAATAATTCATCCACATAATTTCTCTAAGTGGTGTAATTGATGGCCTCTTGAAGGTAATCACATATACGAGACCAATTAATCTACATTTAACTCTAACTTTACTCATGTATTTATAAAAGAGATTGAATAGGAATCTATTAAGATTCTAGTTAAATTATTCATAACATTAAGGTAGTTGGAAGTGAACTTAGGTTTGGCAGATATGTGGGCTAACATATGTTATAGATCTTCCAAACTACCAACTCTATCGTCCTTACACCCCCCCCCCCAAAAAAAAAACAGGAATGACAGATAATCAACGAATTTTTTTCTCGATTCCCCACACCATCACCACTAACACAATCAACACATTCACTACCACCACACAATCCCAAAATTAATAAAATATACAGAAGACAGAGGAAGAGAGGAGAGTGTGGAAGAGAAAGTTTAATGACAATATATCTAACCACGTATAAACATTAGTTTTTAATAATGGACAGCCAGTATATATCTAAGAATATGTTTTCTTAAATATAAAAATGAATATATTGAGGTTAAATAAATACATCCACATACACATGTGTTCGTGTGTTGTGACGCCTCTCACCTGCCGTCGTCTTCAACACTATGGTAACTTAGTAATTCTTCGTATTTTGTAGTCACACACTTAGCACAAATTGTTATAAATAAACATTAGGGACGTGTTTCCATAAGACACCTGCCCTCCCTGTCCCTGTTCACCCATCAGTTTAAGATGGGTACCTGGGTATTAGTCGACTGGTGTGGGTCGCATCCTGGGGCAAAACTCACCTAATATGCCCGATATGCTCAGCATAACAAGGGTCTTTCTGTATAGTAGTATGACATTGATGTCAGCTAGGCCTGTATACCTTGTACATGTACTTGTAGTAAACATATTATTATTATTATTATTAGCAGTAGTAGTAGTAGTAGTAAGTTTTAAATGGGTGGAGGGGTAAGCCATTGGAAGGCCTCGGTTAAATAACCAAACGCTGCAGCTGCAGGTCAGTAACACTTGTTCTGTTACCTGGCCAATCTTACGTAACCTGCAGTCACACTCGTGAATGACTGAGCATAATTCAATGTGTTCCTTTTATCTCACTCTCAGCTTGTTGCCGATTATATTTAATTAACGGAACTCCACTATGATAACGTATACAATTTATTCTAACGTACAGAAAAATACATGATTACTTTTAGAAATTAATCTAAATCTAAAGTATAATGTAGATATTTAAGGTTAAACTAGGAATTTATATACGTGTTTATTCCGGCTTGGAAATATTTGTTTAAGATTAATATTACACTAGGAATATGTTAACAGAATATATGCACTTAGAGGTACCATATTTCTCTCAGCGTATATTTGCCGACAGTTTACTTAAATCTCAGTTCTTCGTATCTGCTGGTGAAGAGGTTATATGCAGCCTTAATAACCCTAATGTAGTCGATAGGCTTTAAACCCCATTAACCAACCAATTACCTTGTTAACAATACAATAAATCACTGTTTTCCCTTCCTGCGGCTTCCTCTATTAAATATTATTTAGCTCTGTTCTTGAAAATGATTTATTCAGAGGCTGGCCTTGAATAAATCAGGTACTCTCCTAGGTACAGCTGAAGCGTTGGGTATGTCTACTTACACCTGCTGCCTCTGGTCACCTAGCAGCAAATAAGTTCCTGGGTGTTAAGTCACCTAGCAGTAAATAGGTACCTGGATGTTAGTCGACTGGTGTCGGTGGCATCCTT
This sequence comes from Cherax quadricarinatus, assembly GCF_026875155.1. Taxonomy (NCBI): domain Eukaryota; kingdom Metazoa; phylum Arthropoda; class Malacostraca; order Decapoda; family Parastacidae; genus Cherax; species Cherax quadricarinatus. Next base: position 66,941,641 of record NC_069399.1, on the reverse strand, counting down.
GGGAAGAAGATTAATGACCACATTGGAAATAATATAGGCATTCGCTTCTCTGTTCTTCAGGATGAATGTACTTCAGTGGCCAGTGAAGGTAAGGGTACTACTGCCCCTGCTAATGGAGGTAAGCGCATTCTTGTGGTTGGTGACTCTCAGGTAAGATATATTGACCGTGCTTTTTGTAATAGGAATAAGAAGATGAGAGATAGAGTGTGCTTCCCTGGAGCTGGTGTTGGGGACATTGTCAACAGGCTGGATAATATCATGTCAGGTAATGGGAACAAGCCCATTATCTGTCTCAGTGCTGGTGGAAATGATATTGGGAAGGGTAGGAGAGAAGAGCTGCTAGATAAGTACAGGTCAGCTATAGATTTCATTAAGTCTAAGGGAGGGATCCCAGTCATATGTAGCATCTTGCCTAGAAGGGGAGTAGGAAATGAATGGTTGTCTATGGCAATTGGTGTAAATTGCTGGCTAGACAGATACTGCAAGGAACTTGCAATCCCATTCATTGACAACTGGAACAACTTTTATGGCAAACATGATATGTATGCAAGGGATGGGGTACATCTCTCTGGGGCTGGGGTGGTAGCACTTGCAGACTCGATTGAGAAGGCCATTGGTGAAATGCCTGTGATTTTAAACTGATGGAAGATAGAGGTATGGGTGTGTGTGGGAAACAAGCAGGTTGCAACACTTGGGTTGGAAACAGTAAATGTATAAAAGGCATTCAGCATGAAGTTATAAATAAAGACAATAGATCAGGTCAGCAAACAAAGGGGGGCAGCAGAGGGCAGCAAGGGACTAGCTCCCTTAAGGTTTACTATACTAATAGCAGGAGTGTAAGAAATAAGATAGATGAGCTAAGATTAATTACAAGTGCGGGAAACATAGATATTATTGCTATAACAGAGACCTGGCTCAATCTGAAAGATAGAGAGATGCCCTCTGAATGTCACATACAAGGCTATATATTATTCCACACTGACAGGGTCAACAGGAAAGGTGGTGGAGTAGCGATGTAAGTCAGAGACAATTTAAATTGTTGTGTTAGACAAGATATTAAATTAGAAGCGTCAGCCACTGAATCTGTTTGGTTACAGCTTCTCGAGGGCCGAGAAAAACTAATTTTGGGTGTGATTTACAGGGCTCCAAATCTTGATAGGGAGTGCAGTAAACTTCTATGGGACGAAATTCGTAGAGCATCTACATAGGAAAATGTTGTGCTAATGGGAGATTTCAACTATAGACAGATTGACTGGAGCAATTTGACAGGAAATTTAGAGTCAGGTGACTTTCTTGATACGATCCAGGATTGTTTTTTAAAACAGTTTGTGACAGAGCCAACTAGGGGAAATAACCTCCTTGACTTGGTTCTTGCCAGTAGGGAAACACTAATTAATAATCTTGAGGTTAATGATGAGCTTGGGGAAAGTGATCACAAATCACTCAGTTTTAATATATCATGAAATTCCCCTAATAATGGCAATCAAGCCTCCGTCCCTGACTTTCGCTTGGCTGATTTCATAGGACTGAAAAATTACTTAGGTGGGCTGAACTGGAATGACCTGACTAAGGGTCAGGTAGGTGGTGATGGTTGCCGATATGATGCTTTCCAGGGCATAGTTCTAGCTGCTCAGTCAAATTATGTTCCAAATAGGGAAATCAGATCAAACAAAATGATCCTAAATGGATGAACAATAGATTAAAATATCTGATTGGTCAAAAGAGAGGCATATATAGGCAAATCAAAAGAGGAGAGGGGCAATTAAGAAATCGATATATTCAGTTAAAGAGAGAAATAAAAAAGGGAATTAGAAAAGCAAAAAGAGATTATGAGGATAAAGTTGCAAGAGAATCGAAGACTAACCCAAAAGGATTCTTTCAGGTATACAGAAGTAAGATCAGGGACAAGATAGGCCCACTCAAAAGTTCCTCGGGTCAGCTCACTGACAGTGATAAGGAAATGTGTAGAATTTTTAACACATACTTCCTCTCAGTTTTTACACAGGAGGATACCAGCGATATTCCAGTAATGATAAATTATGTAGAACAGGACGATAATAAACTGTGCACTATTAGGGTCACAAGTGACATGGTCCTTAGGCAAATAGATAAATTAAAACCTAACAAATCCCCAGGCCCTGATGAACTGTATGCAAGGGTTCTAAAGGAATGTAAAGAGGAGCTTAGCACACCTTTGGCTAATCTTTTCAACATATCACTACAAACTGGCATGGTGCCAGATAAGTGGAAAATGGCAAATGTGATACCTATTTTCAAAGCAGGTGATAGGTCCTTAGCTTCGAACTATAGACCAATAAGCCTAACCTCCATAGTGGGAAAATTTATGGAATCAATAATTGCCAAGGCAGTTCGTAGCCACCTTGAAAAGCATAAATTAATCAACGAATCTCAGCATGGTTTTACAAAGGGGCGTTCCTGCCTTACGAATTTATTAACTTTTTTCACTAAGGTATTTGAGGAGGTAGATCATGGTAATGAATATGATATTGTGTATATGGACTTCAGTAAGGCTTTTGACAGGGTCCCACATCAGAGACTATTGAGGAAAATTAAAGCACATGGAATAGGAGGAGAAATTTTTTCCTGTATAGAGGCAAGGTTGACAAATAGGCAGCAGAGAGTTTGCATAAATGGGGAGAAATCAGAGTGGGGAAGCGTCAAGAGCGGTGTTCCACAGGGGTCAGTGTTGGGCCCACTGCTGTTCACAATCTACATAAACGACATAGATGAGGGCATAAAGAGCGACATCGGCAAGTTTGCCGATGACACCAAAATAGGCAGTCGAATTCATTCTGACGAGGACATTCGAGCACTCCAGGAAGATTTGAATAGACTGATGCAGTGGCCGGAGAAGTGGCAGATGCAGTTTAATATAGACAAATGCAAAGTTCTAAATGTTGGACAGGACAATAACCATGCCACATATAAACTAAATAATGTAGATCTTAATATTACGGATTGCGAAAAAGATTTAGGAGTTCTGGTTAGCAGTAATCTGAAACCAAGACAACAGTGCATAAGTGTTCGCAATAAAGCTAATAGAATCCTTGGCTTCATATCAAGAAGCATAAATAATAGGAGTCCTCAGGTTGTTCTTCAACTCTATACATCCTTGGTTAGGCCTCATTTAGATTATGCTGCACAGTTTTGGTCACCGTATTACAGAATGGATATAAATTCTCTGGAAAATGTACAAAGGAGGATGACTAAGTTGATCCCATGTATCAGAAACCTTCCCTATGAGGATAGACTAAGGGCCCTGAAACTGCACTCTCTAGAAAGACGTAGAATTAGGGGGGATATGATTGAGGTGTATAAATGGAAAAACAGAATAAATAAAGGGATGTAAATAGTGTGCTGAAAATATCTAGCCTAGACAGGACTCGCAGCAATGGTTTTAAGTTGGAAAAAATCAAATTCAGGAAGGATATAGGAAAGTACTGGTTTGGTAATAGAGTTGTGGATGAGTGGAACAAATTCCCAAGTACCGTTATAGAGGCCAGAACGTTGTGTAGCTTAAAAATAGGTTGGATAAATACATGAGTAGATGTGGGTGGGTGTGAGTTAGACCTGATAGCTTGTGCTACCAGGTCGGTTGCCGTGTTCCTCCCTTAAGTCAATGTGACCTGACCTGACTAGGTTGGGTGCATTGGCTTAAGCCGGTAGGAGACTTGGACCTGCCTCGCATGGGCCAGTAGGCCTTCTGCAGTGTTCCTTCGTTCTTATGTTCTTATGTTGATGACGCACAGACTTTACTGAGTTATCCTAGGTGGCTAACCCTCCCTACCCTGGGTTATCCTGGGCGGCTAACCCTCCCTACCCTGGGTTATCCTGGGTGGCTAACCCTATCTACCTCAGGTTAATAATCCCCGTGACTTGGTGGCTAAAACTCTCGCTTCACACGGCGAGGGTCTGGCACAGTCCCAGACAAATGGAAAATGCAGGTAACAGGTCCTTAGCTTCGAACTATAGACCAATAAGCCTTACCTCCATAATGGGAAAATTTATGGAATCAATAATTGCCGAAGCAATTCGTAGCCATCTTGAAAGGCATAAATTGATTAATGAATCTCAACACGGTTTTACAAAGGGGCGTTCCTGTCTTACGAATTTACTACCTTTCTTCACTAAGGTGTTTGAGGAGGTAGATCATGGTATTGAATACGATATTGTGTATATGGACTTCAGTAAGGCTTTCGATAGAGTTCCACATCAGAGGCTGTTGAGGAAACTTAAGGCACACAGAATAGGAGGAGAGATTTTTTCCTGGGTAGAGGCATGGTTGACAAATAGTTTCCCCCCATTTATGCAGGGTTTGCATAAATGGGGGGAAATCAGAATGGGAGCATATCACAAGCGGTGTTCCACAGGGGTCAGTGTTGGGCCCGTTGTTGTTAACAATCTACATAAACGACATAGATGAAGGAATAAATTTGCTGATGGCACCAAAATAGGCTGTCCATTTCATTCTAATGAGGACACTAGAGCACTCCAGGATGATTTGAATAGACTGACGCAATGGTCGGAGAAGTGGCAGATGCAGTTTAATATAGACAAATGCAAAGTTTTAAATGTTGGACAGTAAAATAACCATGCCACATATAAGCTAAATAATGTCGATCTTAATATTACGGATAGCGAAAAGAATTTAGTTCTGGTTAGCTTAATCTGAAACCAAGACAACAGTGCGTAAGTGTTCACAACAAAGTGAACAGAATCCTTGGTTTCATAGCAAGAAGTATAAATAATAAAAGTCCTCAGGTTGTTTTTCAACTCTATATATCCTTGGTTAGGCCTCATTTAGATTATGCTGCACAGTTTTGGTCACCGTATTACAGAATGAATATAAATGCTCTGGAAAATGTACAAAGGAGGATAACAAAGATGATCCCATGTATCAGAAACCTTCCCTATGAGGATAGACTAAAGGCCCTGAAACTGCACTCTCTAGAAAGACGTAGAATTAGGGGGGATATGATTGAGGTGTATAAATGGAAAACAGGAATTAATAATGGGGATGTGAATAGCATGCTAACACTATCTAACATAGACAGGACTCGCAGCAATGGTTTTAAATTAGTAAAATTCAGATTCAGGAAAGATATAGGAAAACACTGGTTTGGTAATAGAGTTGTGGAAGAGTGGAACAAACTCCCGAGTACCGTCATAGAAGCTAAAACATTGTGTAGTTTTAGAAATAGGTTTGATAAATACATGAGTGGATGTGGGTGTGTGAGTTGGACCTGACTAGCTTGTGCTACTAGGTTGGATGCCGTATTCCTCTCTTAAGTGACGTGACTGACCTGACTAGGTCAAGACATTGGTTTAAGCCGGTGGGAGAATTGAGCCTGCCTCGCATATGCCAGTAGGCCTGCTACAGTGTTCTTTCTTTCTTATGTTATGTTCTAATGTTCGATTCCCAGCGAGGGTAGAAACACTGGGCGTTTTTCTTTACACCGGTTGTCTATGTTCACCCATCAGTAAAATGGGTACCTGGGTGTTAATCGACTGGTGTGGATCGCATCCTGGGACAAAACTGACCTTATTTGCCCGAAATGCTCAGCATAGCAAGGGACTTTCTGTATAGTAGTATGTCACTGATGTCAGCTAGGACTGTATACCTTGTACATGTACTTGTTGTAATAAACATATTACTATTATTACAATTTATAAATATTATAATATTTCAAATTACATATTTTTATATCTGTATTGCCAGATATATCCATCTACAGTACCATTTATAAATTTCCTTTTGTCTGTTTTCACAACTTCATTCTATTTTACTTTTTATTATTTATTTGTCATTGCCAAATGTTCCCATTCACAGTGCATAAACATCTGTTGTTTACCATCTATAATCATAACACTGCGAAAACTCATATAGTGTTTAACTTAGAACTGTGTATAATATTCTACTGTCTATTGTAAACAAGTTATGTTAACTTTAGTGCGATTATAAGTCAAAGTTTGGTGATATATTATTTTATAATTTTATCTTAATAGCTTATACCTAGTTAATACTCTAGTTCATTCTAGGTTAATACAGGAACTCAACACACTATACATGATATAAAGAATTAACAGTTAACCTAAATAATGAATGATCACGTCGACCCAGATCAAAATCTATTAAATATAACTCCCAAATGAAAATTTAATGGAAAGTAACTACCTCTATTACACAAGTCAGCAGTGTCCTAAATAATGCTAAAAATATTACAGTTCTAAATTACGATATTAGGTCCCTAAGCAAGCACTATGATGACCTCCTGGCACTTCTTGATTCCCTAAAGACAATCTTCTCTTGTAATATTCTTACTGAGACCTGGCTTTTAAACAAGACACAATAAATATCTACTCACTACCAGGATACACAGCAATTCACAACTGCAGACCACACCAAGTTAAGGGTGGTATTGCAATCTATTACTCTAGTGAAATATCTTGTTATAACACCACTTGCTATAGTGATGCATATGGAGAATATACTTTTTGCAACTTTTACTGTAAAAAATCTTAAGACTCCTATAACAGTCAGTGCCATTAACCGGATTCCTCACACAAACATCCCAAATTTTAACGATAAATTAAAGACACTAGTAACAATCAACCGACTGAACAAGCACCACCTTCTCTTAGCCAGAGACTTCAATATCAACCTTGGCCTACTAGATGATCAGCCTGTAACTGATTTCATCAGCAATATGAACAACACACTTCTCATACCAACAATAACTAAACCAACCAGGCTGCTGAGACAAGTGCTACTATAATAGACCACATATGGACCAATATACTAGCCTCCCTTAAATCAGGTTTAATCACAGACAGCACTACTGACCACTACCCAACCTTCCTCTTAACAAACATTAGTAAACCACCACTGGAATACAACAAAGTTTCTTTTAGACTCCATAACGAGGCCTCAATAAGTAACTTCACAGCAGAATTCTCCAATGCCAATGGTATCGATGATTGGACAGACATATTTCTTAATAAATTACTTTGACTATATAACAAACATTGTCCCATAAAATCGAAACAGATTACAAATAACGGCTAGGTTGTCCATGCTATCCAACAGCATACTAAGATCAGTTGACAAGAAACATCAATATGAAAAGCAATATAGACAGGGCTTAATACACAAAGATATTATTAAACACTATGCATCAGTTCTTACCAAACTAATGAGAAAGGCCAAGCAATTGTACTATTACAGCAAATTCACTGAAACAAGAGGAGATATAAAAAAGACCTGGAAAATACTCTCAGATTCTGGGCACCCGCAAACTGAAAAAACTAGGGATATTGTCCTTACTAAATCGAATGAAACACAACTTCAGCCTATTGACACAGTTGAGAAGATAAATGACTTCTTCTCAATCATAGGATCAAATCTCGCCAGTAAAATCCCAGGTACCAACGCCCGAGCAAGTGATTTCTAAGATGGGAATTTCCCAACCTCCTTCTATCTTGCACCTACTGAGCATACTGAAGTAACCTCGATTATCAAGTCACTTAAAAATAAACCAGGGAATCTGTCTCAAGTCCCACCATTATTGTACAAGCGAGCGACTCATGTCCTTTCACCTGCTATTTCATTGCTCTAACAAATCGCTAGAAACTAGCACTTTCCCGACACTACTCAAGACATATTAGAATGTTAAGAAATAAACCAGACACTGTCACAATGAACCTTACTAAGTGTCTAGAAGTAAATACACACAGATCTAAATGGATTGTGAAAACGTGCAGTTACATTAAGTTTTATAACCTGCATGAACTGTATCACTGTAGACAACAAGAGCATTTCACCCCTCCATGGAAGATGTGTTCATTTAATATCACATACCTGCAAGTCCTTCCCAAAAAGCTCATTGCTAGTAATCCCGTCCTTAAATGACTTGTTAAAGCAACTGCCCAAGAAGAAATTTCTCGCCTAGCTGGTAGTAATAAGTTATCACAAGTTATATACACTGATGGATCTAAACAGGAGTCTTCTGGTAGGGCTGCATCTGCTCTTGTTGCCACCTCCCTAGTTAAGAACGATAATAAATTTGTTGAGTTAGGCATAAGAATTAGCAACTTGGCGTCTATACTGCAAACTGAATTGTTTGCAATCCTAATGGCGCTAAAGCTAACTTATGACACTGAGCTTGACTATCATCATTACTGATTCTATGTCATCACTGAATGCTCTTAACTCATATAATGACTCCAACAACATGCTCATTGGAGATGCCAGGTACAGATACTCAAAAATCCGGGACAAAGGAATTAGTGTACAATTGCTATGGATCCCATCACACATTGGATTACTCCTTCATGATAAAGTTGATATGTTAGCCAAGAAGAGTACCCAGAAAGAGAATGTAGAATATAACTTCGGTATATCTGTGTCTAGCATTAGGAATAATATTAGGAGAGAAGTAAATAATGAAAATGACTGCTATAGGAATGCATTTAGAAGCCTGAGTAGATCTATAACCCACTATGATAACATGAACATAGATAAGGAAGTTTATGGAGCAACTTGCAATGTGAACAGACTGACTGATGTTGTAGTGGCCAGGCTTAGGCTTGGTTACAAGTACTTCTGGCAGTTAGGGAGACACACAGATGATGATCAAACTAAATGTAAATTATGTGATCAGGCATATGGTCACTGTCTTGAAGACTATGTGCGTAATCGTCCACTTATTGAGGAGTACAGAGATAAACAGTATAATAACCTATGTGACATGTCAAGATATCTTATTAATGAAAATAAGATACCAGATATACTAAGCAAATTTCCTAAATTTGCCTGTAACAGATAAGTGAACTATAGATATGTAGATATAAATCCATATGTATTCCTGTTAACCCTTTGGGGCCTAGTTCCTGGGCCTCTTGGGTACCCATATGCTCTTGCGCTACCGTCCACAGGATGGATATGGGGTGCACAATAAACTAGCCATTTCGGTGGCAAAATCTTATCTACTGAAGACAGCAGTTAGTTATATCTTCATTATGCACCCCATACCCATCCTGTGGGTGGTAGTCAAAAGATTACTGAGGCACACAATGGGTTCAGGGACTGAGCCCCAAAGTTTTGATAGCTGAGCAAGTAACAAAGGTAATGAACTCTATGTAGATCTGGTCACAATTATGACAAGTTACAAAGGTATTTACGGATTACAGAGGTACATAATGGGTCTAGGGACTGGGCCCCAAAGTTTTGATAGCTGAACAAGGTACAAAAATAATGAAGTCGCAAGTTACAAAGGTAATGAATCATATATGTAAATATACTTACTTACGATGTAAATAACTACAGACTAATATCAAACCTACCGTTGCTATCCAAAATCTTAGAGAAACTCGTGCACAAGAGATTATATTCATTTATAACAACACAAAGCATACTGCATACTCAACCCCTGCCAATTTGGCTTCATAAAAAAAACAAAAGCACAAATGACGCAATTGTAAAAATGCTAGACCAGCTTTACACATCACTAGAAAATAATGAATATCCATTAGGACTCTTTATTGACCAGAGTAAAGCTTTTGATACAGCAGACCACGGCATCCTACTGCACAAACTTGACCATTATGGTCTAAGAGGCTACGCACTTACATATTTCAAATCCTACCTTACTAACAGGTATCAATATGTCTCTATCAAGAACACAACCTCATCAATGCTACCACTTGATACTGGAGTGCCACAGGGAAGTGTCCTTGGTCCCCTGCTCTTCCTCTTATACATCAATAATCTTCCCAATGTATCACAACACCTGAAACCTATTCTCTTTGCTGACGACACGACTTATGTCATCTCCCACCCAAATCTTGTCTCACTCAACATCATTGTTAATGAAGAGCTACTAAAAAAACCCTGGATGACTGCCAATAAACTTACACTTAATACTGACAAAACCTTCTATATTATGTTTGGTAACAGAGTAGATGTTGCACAGCTAAACAACACTCTTATTGCTAAACATAATGAGGGAAAATTCCTGGGCCTACACCTGGACATCAACCTAAAATTTAGCACCCATATCCAACATTTATTTTTTTTATTTTTATTTAAAACATAGAACAAATACAAGGATGTATAAGAGTATAATAAAATTAAAAACTATACTGGATATTAACAATAACCTCTATTACACAATTCCAGTACAGAAAATAAACACTATAGATAATGGCCATATTACAACCAGATACACAACCCACAACACATCCTACAAACCCCTCCTTGTACAATAATTACTATTGCCAGTGCAGACATACAGCTGACACTTCTCCCCCCCCCTTAAAATATTTACATTCACCGTTCAAAGAAACATACCATTAATTATCCTAAAATTTAGGATCATACCCTGACCTCATCAAAAACTTATTGAGTATTTACCAAAAGTTGGTGGTGCATGAACAAGACACAAAAATTACAAAAAACAGACATGAACATTACATGCCTATACACCCATACACGTTTATAAGTAGAAGAATCTACACCGAAAATATATAATATCAATATTAATGTAACAACCATGAAAATCAAATGTTTATAACAACATTGCATAACGTGAAGTTCACGCTGAAAATGCAAGAAAATACACCACATGCTACATTATCAGTAAAATACTAGGATATGTAAATATTTTAAAACAATCCAAGACTAGGACATGAATAAGATTATCAAAATGTTTCATCTTGATTTTAGTAAGATAACAACACCATACTAAACTTCTTATAACATCTAACACGCCACTTACAAACATACCAGAACTTAACACACATTCCCCGAGACTAGACTTTCGCTGTGCCTTCTAGCACGTGCCTGACTAGTGTTACATACAAATAAATATACAATGAATATTAATTTAGGTTACTACTCCTTATTCACACATGATTACATAAGGAACACTTTACAAAAATTGCAAAAAAATAAACTCAATGTTTCAAGGAACATAGTGAAAGGAAAACCCTCTTAAGAAAAGTTAAAATTCACTTGTAAGACCAGTACAAGCGGGACATAATTCACTACCAAAGAAAATATTCATGTTATATATTTTATGTTATATATTTAAAACCATCCAGTTCCACACGTGTACCTCCAGTCGCACCCATCCACCCATCACTTTACACCCAAGGAGGTCAGCCAGTTGAATACCCCTATTGCAAAAAAGTAATTTTTTAGATGGTAGTTTACTCATTATGTAATAAAGAGTTCGGGATAGATATATACACATAAAATATCTATCATTTTATTGTATATAAAAATAACAATCTTTGGTCTAGGGGTATTATAAAATAATCTTTAATATATTAATATCTGATTAAAACCTATTATCTTTGATACATATATATATACAAGCGACAATAATAAATTATAATTAACATCCTAAAATAATAAATAATTAATTCACACAAGGTACAACTTTCCTGACACTACTGTGTCATGGTACATATATATACATGTTAAAATAATAAATTACAGTGGAACCTCAAAAATCGAACGTAACATCTTTGTACATCTATATATGAATCATACAATAATAAATTTTAACCAACTCATCATGACCCTATAGTGCATCAGGTGTCAATGTCGCTGCATTCTTCGTGTCTCACGACACTACCTATCCTAGTATCATGACACCTACAACTCCGTGTCACAAGACACCCTTGTCTCTGTGTAATGACGCTCCTCTACCGTGTCACCTGACACCCTTTTCTCTGTGTCACACGACACTCCTGCTCTACCGTATCACACGATACCCTTATCTCTGCGTCATACACGCCTTCTCTACCATGTCACACGACACCCTTATCCCTTTGTCATAACACTCAATCTCTGTATTTCCGTTTCTTCGCGGCATCTGACACTTCAACACAAGCTGGGTTACACGACAGTTCACCCTACCACACAGGATACAATGTTCCTGACACTATCGTGTCACACTCAGTCATACTACACTATTTACACGGAGTTTTAGTATTATAACACTACTGTGTCACACGACACCCTTGTCTGTGTCATGACGCTCCTTCTCTCCGTGTCACACGACACCCTTGTCCGTGTTGTGACGCTCCTTCTCTCTGTGTCACACGACACTCTTTCTCTACCGTGTCACACGACACCCTTGTCTCTGCATCATACACACCTACTCTACTATGTCACACGACACCCTTATCTCTGCGTCACACACACTTGCTCTACTGTGTCACACGACACTCTTATCTCTGTTATAACACTCTACCCGCATAGCGTCTTTTTTCTTCAGAGGCCAGCTGTCACATGACACTATATAACAGCGTCAGCATGACTTGGCCCGCAGTTGACTCGAGTCGGTGGTGAGTCCGTAGACATCACCTACAATTGTACTCCTTGAGGTAGTCTTGTAAATGCTCTCTAAGGCCAGTAGATGTACACCGTAAGGTGGTCTGGTGAGTACTGTCTACTGCCTCTAAGACCAGTTGATATACACCGTAAGGTGGTCTGGTGAATACTGCTTGCAGAACACACTATGTTGCGAGTTCACTGAATGCGGCCGTCAAGTAACTGAGGCCATCAGACTCAGTGAGCTGCGGTGAGCGCTTCTTCTAAAGCCAGTAGAAGCCAGTAGATATATACCATAAGATGGTCAGGAGAATACTCTCTACTGCCAGTAGATGTATACCGTAAGGTGTTCTGGTAAATACTGCTTCTAAGGCCTGCTCAGCAGTCCCCACATTGGGTTTGATTCAATTCAGTTCAATTCAAAGTTTATTCTCTATAAGGATTACAATGCTGAGTTTACAGAATTTGGTTTTTGTGTGGTTTACATGTAGTAAAATAATAATTACAGAGTGTACCACTAGAACACCTAGCGTGGCTAGGCATTTCGGGCAGACTTAGATTAATTCTTAAATTTAAAATATTACAAATTATGAGGTAAGTTGGTATTATGGCTAAGTGACTAAATACTAGTTCGTGAGTTTAGCAATGTGAATGCTTTTGTTTTGGCACAATACGTAGTTTCAATATTGGGTATCACAGGCCAACTTATGACTAGTTAGGATTCATTATTTTAAGATTGAGATTGATATTTCTGTTTATGGTCAAATGAGTGAGTGGGTGTAAGTGTGAACCACCAGGTGGTATTCGTGTAATTAGTTGACGGGGTGTATCAGGGAGATAAGATGTTTTCTAATGGTAGTTTTGAAGGTGATGAATGTGTCTGCAGTTCTAGAGTTTTCAGGTAGGGTGTTCCAGATTTTAGGGCCTTTGACATACATTGAATTTTTGTAAAGGTTTAGTCGGACATGGGGAATGTCATAGAGATGTTTGTGTCTGGTGTTATGCCTGTGAGTTCTGTCACAACTATCAAGAAGGCGTTTTAGGTCAAGGTTAATATTGGAATTTAAGGTCCTGTAGATGTAGATTGCACAGTAGTAAGTGTGGATGTACTGAACAGGGAGTAAGTTTAGATCTATGAAGAGTGGAGGTGTGTGTTGCCAGGGATGGGATTTAGTGATTATTCTTACTGTGGCTTTTTGTTGGGTTATTATTGGCTTTAGGTGTGTTGCTGCAGTTGATCCCCAAGCACAAATAGAATAGGTGAGGTATGGATAAATAAGTGAGTGGTATAGTGTGAGGTAGTATCGTATCTTGGAGAGGATCCCAACCGTTTTGGATACTTTTTTGGTTATGTGTTGGATATGGGTGCTGAAATTCAGGTTGTTGTCGAGGTATAGGCCTAGGAATTTGCCCTCATTATGTCTGGCAATTAGAGTGTTGTCGATCTTAATGTTAATTTGCGCAACTCCTGCTCTGCTACCAAACATAATATAGTAGGTTTTGCCAGTGTTAAGCGTAAGTTTATTGGCTGTCATCCAAGTCGATATTTTGATCAGCTCCTCGTTAACAATGGTGTTGAGGGTGGCAAGATTAGGGTGAGAGATGACATAAGTCGTGTCGTCAGCAAAGAGAATGGGTTCAGGTGTTGGGATAAGTTTGGAAGATCGTTGATGCATATGAGGAAGAGCAGGGGACCAAGGACACTTCCCTGCAGAACTCCAGTATCAAGTGGCCGTGTTGTTGATGCTGTGTCTTTAATGGTGACATACTGATACCTATTAGTAAGGTAAGATTTGAAATATGCAAGTGCATGGCCTCTTATATCGTAGATGTACCCTTGGTACTGCCGGCCGGCAGGTTAACAATTTAACCCCCTGACTCCCCCCTTTTTACCAACATACTCACCCCAGCAGTTAAAAACCCGTTATAACACCAATAAATTCCCTATTGTTAGTCCTCTATAACCTTCAGAAAAAACCTCATCCCACCTTTTTCCATATATGTCTCTACTGTGACACAAAGTTCGATAAAACGTCGCCGCCAAAATCCTTCTCAGCACTTCCCCACCCTCTTTCCCCTTCATACCCCACAAAACATATGTGTAAGCCACGATTATATATGCTAAAGCCCTTGCCACACCCTCATCCACCCCACTCATATCAAGACTCAACGCTCGCAATACCGACACACCATGACCCCCCCACCCTTGCCATTACCTTACTCATCCATACCCTGATGCACTCCAAACCTTCACAAAAAATAGAGAATATGATACGCAGTCTCTTCCCCACTGCATCTGCTGCACCCCCCCACCCTCGATGATCCTCCTATCTCGGAGCATCGCTCCCATTAGCAATATATCATGTAGGAAACGATACATAACCTCACGGGCCCTAGGTCGTATCCTTAATTGACTAAATCTTTGCCATATTACATCCCATGCATACATTAGGTAGATTCCTTCAACTGGCGCCACTAAATGTCCCTCTAACAATTTACACAAAGTTCCCACCTTTACTTTTCCCAGTTCCCTGGCTAACACTAAGGCATGTAACACTTTTTCACATTCCCTCATTTTCGCTCCCCATACCATTTCCGTAGGTGATCATGTACCTTATCTTGCTCCCCCCCCTCCATACACCTACATGCATCACTTCCCTCTTAATGAACACACATTTCGCACGCTTTCTCAAGTCCAACAAACCCAACGCTCCCTTACATACCGGCAATGTCACTACCTCCCTATGCAACCAGTTGCATCTTGAGCCCCATAAGAATTTGAACACCATTCTAAGAATACTCGTGATCGCTGCTCCTGTTAACGGCAACACTGCCGAAACAAACTAGACTTTACTATATAGTAATACATTGATGACAATTGCTCATTGCCTAACGGTTAAATGGTGAGGTTGCAGCATTCCCAAATGTCGCTGCACCTGTTCCACCATCCTATTTGAATTGTTGACCCTTGCAGCACTCAGGTCAGCCTCATATATGACACCACAAATTTTCAGACTCCCAGTCTGACACTGCACGACATCACATCCCCATTCTAATCTCCCTGCCCACTCTCCCAGCCCCATTATCATTGACTTCTCCAGATTTACCTTCATCCTAGTAGCTCTCCCAAACATGTGTACAACTTCCCCCAAAACTTCTAACCGTGTCTCCTCACACACCAGAATAGTTGTATCGTCAACATAGCCCACCAAGCCAGGCCAACGCTTCTGCACACCATCCCTCCCCTTCCTTAGACGATCCTCCACCATCCTGTAAAAAGGATCCTGAACACATGCAAACAATAGTTGTGATATTGGACAACCCTGCCGAAGATCCCACTCCATGTTGACTCCCTCCCCCACACACCCATTGATTTGCACCCTTACCTTTGCTCCTGAGTACAACGTATCCACCCACCCCACTATTTCTTCACCAAACCCCTGTCTGAGGAGAATATCCCGCAAAGCCCCTCTTTCCACCCTGTCATAAGCCCCTTGCCAATCCAATGCCAACAACGTCCCTCTTCTCCCTTCCATGTCCTCCAGGAACCCCTTTATGATCCTGTGGCCCTCGACCATTGACCTACCCAGCAACCCAAACTGAGACTCAAACACCACCCTCCCCACAACACATTTAAGCCTATTCCCAAGAATTTTCGTGAACAGCTTATAATCAGCACAAAGCAACGAAATGGCTCGGTAATCCCGAAGGGTACTCTGCTTTTTACCCTTCAGGACCAACACCACCACCGCCGTTGCCTGCGATTCTCCCATCTTACCTCCATCTTTCATGGCATTCATTAACCTTACTAGGAAACCCCTTAGCAGACCCAGTGTTGTACATAAAATTCGCTTGGTAAACCATCTATCCCAGGCGCCTTTCCCTTCCTCATGTCCATAAGGGCTCTCTATATTTCCTCCTCCTCTATGACCCTGCCCAGTGCATCCTGATCACTCCTCCCCAGTTAGCATGGCACATACTCAAATACCTGCCCAAGAACCTCACCATCCACCCCACTACTTTTCTCGTACTCCTCAAACCATCTATCTGCATACGCACTCATCCCTGTTGTTTCCCGTAATATCTGACCCTCTCTAAAACCCCCCACCGAAGAAATTACTTGCAATTCTGGTATTGTAGTCGTTTGCTGTCGTAAATTCTGTCCTCGCAGCATGCAAGCCAATGGCTTGTCGCCCCAGAGTACTTCGTCCAACCCTGCCTGTACACGTACCACTGCAAAACGCTCTTCTTGCAAATCCCTTATCCTGTCCTTCAACATTTGTATTTCCTCCACGGTGTAAACCCCCACCGCCGCCCCCTCCACCACATAACAATTCCGTAATCTACATTCTAAATAATTTGACAATCCATACCGCAATTGATTAATGTGTTTGCCCTCCCTCACATAAAATTGACGTATTCTTACCTTAGCCACACTATCCCACCATCCTACCACATCCTCCTCAGTCCTTCCCTCCACACAGAGCTGTTCCCAAAATACTGCAAAACCTTCCACTCCCTCCCCATCCCCCAAAACCATCGTATTCAGTTTCCAATAGCTTCCCTGCCTACGAGCCAAAGCTTCCCACCCCACCTCCACTATTACCGCCCTATGATCGGAAGACACCATCTCAATAGTTTTAAAAGACTCTACCAAAACACTCTGAGATAAATATATCCTGCCCAAACGAGCCGCATATCCCCGCCTTATAAAAGTATGTTCCACCTCCCACAGACCTCCCCCAAAAGCATCACATAACTGAAGATCTCTAAACAGGCCCACTAAGACTGAGGAAAAATAGCCCAATCCTCTGGGTTCCATGTCTGCCCTCTTAACTACACAATTCTAATCCCCCCCACAATCACCACAGATGGTAACGTGCATAGGAAGTACACAAGTTCCTCCCGCACAAAATCCGTCTTTACTTTCACTTTACTTTCTGCTGGGGCATACACACACACAAACGCCACTCTCTCTCCCATCCACCATCCTTCCACACGTAATACTCTCCCCCTCCCCCCTCTTTCCTGTGTAATACAAATGGGCTTACCTCCCTGATCAAAAGACCCATTCCTCCTTTTAAATGCTCAGACGGCAACACATAAGCCTGGTACCCAGGCACCACTAATTCACGACCAAGTTTAAAATTGTGTTCCTGCACAAAAGCCACATCAACCTTGTATCTATTCAAAAACATTTGGAAGTACTCACATTTTACACCATCACACAGACCATTAACATTTATTGTTACTCACCTGAGGCCGGTTTAAGGTTTCCCTCCCCGCCTCACTTCAAGACTCTTCCCTCTCTGACCATTCCCCTGAGCATTGCCTTTGCCACGTACTCCACCCTCCTTCGCAACCATCCCCCCCTTCTGTTGTGGCCCTCTCTTAGAGTCACTCTGGGTACATAACCCCATGCCTTTTTCTCTGGTCTTTGCACTGGAGTCAGAACATCGTCCAAATCTGACGCCACCGCCCTTTTCCTCGTTGCTCCCTCCGTCTTCATATCTGTGTCCTGGGAGCCCTCACAATGGACTTCCACCTCTACCACCCTGAATTCGCCTCCATGTCCTTCCTTGGCACTCACACTGTCCATCACAGGTGCCACCTGGTCCTCCCTCCTCCCGCACACACCTCCTTCCTCCCCAATCCCAGGTTCCTGCTCGCTGCAACTCTCCACCTCCGTAGACTGTAACATAGCCTGTAACACCGTCGCCAACTCCTCCTCGATAGCTTTCACTTCTGTGCCCACTTGCACCTTCTCACTCGACAACTGTACTGTCAATGGGCTGGGTGATTCATGAATCACCACGTCCCCTTCCGATTCCACAGGAGGAGCCACCACCTCTTCATTCCTCGTGCGACCATGCCCTCCTCCTTGCGTCCGTTCTTCCTCAGGCATCGTTTTCTCATGTGCAGGTGTGCAGGCCCAGGAGCCCAATTCGGCTTGCTACAATCTGCCGCCATGTGGTCATATTCACCACACAGTCGGCACGTATGCCTCTGCCCGGCATACGCCACCATTACCTGGGTTTTAAACTCCTCGAGATATACATACGAGGGTAAAGGATGTCTCACCGTCATCTTAAGATTGAAAGTACTCTCCAGAAATCCTGCGTAAGCTCCTTTTACCCATTTTCCAGGTTGGGCTAGATGTACAGTCCCATATCTTTTGAAAACACTTCTGATATCTGCTTCATCAGCCTCAAAAGGCACGTTGCGGAGCTTGACCCACGAATAATGTCTTGATACATCCGTCAACCTGACCCTCACTGCCGGTGTTATGTTAATGCTGACATCTTGGTAACGATCCACCAACGCCTCCTACACTTGAGCTGTTAGCACTTTCACGAATATTCTATAAACACCATTTAGTGCCACTCCATATAAATCCTCATCTCTGATGCCCTATGTCTCTCTTATAATTTTGGGCAATAACGCCTCAACTGACGTAGGCGTTAAATCTTACCTCCCTAACACACCCCATCATCAACCAAACAAATGAAAACCACCTAATTTTCATTTTAGTATAATGAACACATCCAAAGTAATATAGATTTACTCTCATTATCTCTAATTCCCCCTAATTTACATTTACATCCACCCAAATAACTGCAAATATAAAATTCCTAATATAACTATTGCCTGTTAAATCTTAAGTTAGTCCTAAGTTTGCCTAAAAAACTCTTCCATTATATGAGATTTAATAGGAACAGTGTATCATGCAAAGACAAATCCAATCCCATTAGCCATTACTAAATTTACCATTTGTAATATTATTATGTGATAAGTACTACCTCACTATTATAAATTTAATTATGTATGTACCTAATTGGATATACATTTAATTATGTATGTATCTAATAATGTATGTTCGAATGTACTGTTGTGTAACCTATATCAGTATCAAGTAAGAATTAGTATTAGCCTGCCTGTAATACCTGTGGAAAATACTGTATATATTTTCCAGAAATACAGTAGTTATATGTAAATAGATGGCCATACTGTATTTAATAAAATTTATGTTATCGAAAACGGGAAGCTGCGCCTGTACAGAAGGACACTCACCATTGTTGTTTTGAATTGAGAGTAACAGACGTTAGTAATGGGAAGAATTTTTCGTGCTCTAGAGGTTAAAATTGGGCTGACACCTCTCAAATAGGAGGCGAAATTGATGAATGTGCATTTCTGCATGACTTGATATATCAGGCGACTGGACAAGACAGCTCCAGGAACCTCAGATAAGTCTGTGATGTTGTAACTCTGGCCAATGTTATTTTCATGTATAGACAGAGGTTTTCTGAGTATGATACACCTTGATTTCCAGTCAAATTGGTGAGTGATATTAAGATATTCTCTTTCTGTTATGTAAATTGTGTATATATGTAATCCTTTATTAATTTTAATATACAGTCCACAAATTTATATATTTACCAGAATTCCTGGTGATGTATATTTCATTTGTAATTAATAGGTCCAGAGCAACTTGTTGATATGACAGTGGTAGGTATTGAAGGGGGACATTTTTTGTGACCTAAGTGTCCCAAATTCCCACTTGTCTAACTGATAAATAATAATAATCTTTGTTCATTTACTGTTATATACATAATGATACATTCAGATAAATGTAATTTTCCACATTTAATTTGCCCGTTGGTCCTTCTTGAACCGGAGGTAATTAGTGAAGTCATTAATTAGTTAATTACTTAATAATTATATGTGAAATGACAGATGGAAGGGGATGTTAAGTTCACAAATTTACTTAATGTGTAGTGGATTATAATTATTACAATATTAATTTGGATAAATCAAGTGTGGCTAAAGATTATATTAATGTGTATAAGTGTATGTGTAATTGATAAGCCAAGTGTAGCTAATTATATTAATGTGTATAATATTAATTTTGCAAAGCCAAAGTGGCTAGGATTTATTTTAATGTATTTGTACAATATTAATAGATAAGACAATTCTGGCCAAGATTTATATCAGTGTATGTGTAATTAATAAGTAAAGTGTAGCTAATTATATTAATGTGTATAATATTAATTTTGCTATGCCAAATTCTGGCAAGGATTTATGTTAATTTTTATGATATTAATTTTGATAAGCCTAGTCTAGCTAAAGGTTTGTATTAATGTACATTTGAAGATTATATTATTTTCTTACATGTAATTGCAGAGCTCAAGTAGCTAGAATTTATTCAAAGGTAAGTTGTACTATTTACCTTTATAAAGTGCATAATTTAGCACATAATCAGTGTTATTAATTAAGTTGAATTTAATACATTGCATCATGGCTGAAAATGAGGACATTAATGCAGAAGACAAACATGCATAGGGAGACACAGGTCAGAGAAAGAGCAAGCATCGAACTCAAGCTAAAGGAATCTTATAGGAGTCAGGAATCGCGGGAAGAACTAAAAGCCATAAATGAAATCGAAAGAAACCCAAAGTATTTCTTCTCCTATGCCAAATCAAAGTCGAGAACAATGTCCAGTATTGGGCCCCTACTTAAACAAGATGGGTCCTACACAGATGACAGCAAGGAAATGAGTGAGCTACTCAAGTCCCAATATGACTCAGTTTTTAGCAAGCCGCTAACCAGACTGAGAGTCGAAGATCAAAATGAACTTTTTATGAGAAAGCCACAAAATCTGGTTAACACAAGCCTATCTGATGTTATCCTGACGCCAAATAACTTCGAACAGGCGATAAATGACATGCCCATGCACTCTGCCCCCGGGCCAGACTCATGGACTCCGTGTTCATCAAGAACTGCAAGAAGCCCCTATCACGAGCCTTTTCCATCCTATGGAGAGGGAGCATGGACACGGGGATCGTCTCACAGTTGCTGAAAACAACAGACATAGCCCCAATCCACAAAGGGGGCAGTAAAGCAACAGCAAAGAACTACAGACCGATAGTACTAACATCCCATATCATAAAAATCTTTGAAAGGGCCCTAAGAAGCAAGATGACCACCTATCTAGAAACCCATCAGTTACACAACCCAGGGCAACATGGGTTTAGAACAGGTCGCTCCTGTCTGTCTCAACTATTGGATCACTACGACAAGGTCCTAAATGCACTAGAAGATAAAAAGAATGCAGATGTAATATATACAGACTTTGCAAAAGCCTTCGACAAGTGTGACCATGGCGTAATAGCGCACAAAATGCGTGCTAAAGGAATAACAGGAAAAGTCGGTCGATGGATCTATAATTTCCTCACTAACAGAACACAGAGAGTAGTCGTCAACAGAGTAAAGTCCAAGGCAGCTACGGTGAAAAGCTCTGCTCCACAAGGCACAGTACTCGCTCCCATCTTGTTCCTCATCCTCATATCCGACATAGACAAGGATGTCAGCCACAGCACCGTGTCTTCCTTTGCAGATGACACCCGAATCTGCATGACAGTGTCTTCCATTGCAGACACTGCAAGGTTCCAGGCGGACATCAACCGAATCTTTCAGTGGGCTGCAGAAAACAATATGAAGTTCAACGATGAGAAATTTCAATTACTCATATATGGTAAACACGAGGAAATTAAATCTTCATCAGAGTACAAAACAAATTCTGGCCACAAAATAGAGCGAAACACCAACGTCAAAGACCTGGGAGTGATCATGTCGGAGGATCTCACCTTCAAGGACCATAAGATTGTATCAATCGCATCTGCTAGAAAAATGACAGGATGGATAATGAGAACCTTCAAAACTAGGGAGGCCAAGCCCATGATGACACTCTTCAGGTCACTTGTTCTATCTAGGCTGGAATATTGCTGCACACTAACAGCACCTTTCAAGGCAGGTGAAATTGCTGACCTAGAAAATGTACAGAGAACCTTCATGGCGCTCATAACGGAGATAAAACACCTCAATTACTGGGAGCACTTGAGGTTCCTAAAACTGTATTCCCTGGAATGCAGGCGGGAGAGATACATGAGATTATATACACCTGGAAAATCCTAGAGGGACTAGTACCGAACTTGCACACGAAAATCACTCACTATGAAAGCAAAAGACTTGGCAGACGATGCAACATCCCCCCAATGAAAAGCAGGGGTGTCACTAGCACGTTAAGAGACCATACAATAAGTGTCAGGGGCCCAAGACTGTTCAACTGCCTCCCAGCATACATAAGGGGGATTACCAACAGACCCCTGGCAGTCTTCAAGCTGGCACTGGACAAGCACCTAAAGTCGGTTCCTGACCAGTCGGGCTGTGGCTCGTATGTTGGTTTGCGTGCAGCCAGCAGCAACAGCCTGGTTGATCAGGCTCTGATCCACCAGGAGGCCTGGTCACAGACCGGGCCGTGGGGGCGTTGACCCCCGGAACTCTCTCCAGGTAAACTCCAGGTATGGAATATAGAGCAAAAAAAGCATCACTGCAAGCTAGAAAAGGGCATGTAGCAAAAGCATACAATAAATGTTTTGAATTAATGAATAAAGAAACTGTGAATACTGATGATTTAAAATTGTATTTAGATGCCTTAGGGAACAGATATGATTCATACAAATTATATTACAACAAATATGAAGGAGATTTGTTAGTAAACTGTGTAGATGAGACTGAAGTAGATCTCATGATTAATCAGTCTTATGAATTAGAAGAAAAGATTCTTTCTTGTAAAAGTCAGGCTTTGAATAAATTAAAATGTGTAAACCAGGCAGTTAATCAGTCTGCTCCAACAAACAAAGATGTCTTTGCCAAAACTCCCAGAATTATGTTTACCTGTATTTAATCCTGGAGAAAACTGGGAGGAATTTTGGTCAATTTTTAAAGCAGCTGTGCATGACAGGAGTGACCTAGCCTGTGTAACTAAATTATTTTACCTCAAAGGACAGGTAAGACGAGATGCTCACATACTCATACAAGCCTTTCCCAATGTAGATGACTCTTACAAGGAAGCAGTTGACTTGTTGGAAGTTACTTATGGTAATATAGAACAAAGTAGGTTGGATCTAGTGAATATCATTGTTAATTTAAAATCTCCAGATCACACTTACAAAGGTTTACAGCAGTTTAGAGTTAAACTGGAGGCACTCTCAAAACTTTAAGTAATAAATATAATCTGAAGGAATCAGACGGGTTATTGAGTGCCATGGTACAGAATAAATAAAGCTGTAAACACTTGAATGGTTTCAAATAAATATCACAAAGGTTTTTTGGTCGGAGGAAATAAGACTAGGTCTACAAGAATTAAATTGTTCAGTTGCAGACCACCCAAACCCAAACTCATTTTAAAGATGCAATACATAATAACTCTGAGGTATCTGTCAAGTTTCACAAAGGGAAAAAATTATTCCAATGTTAAAAATAAAAAATTCATTCCTAAAAAGAGTTGCATAGGTGCATATCAAGTAGCAGGAATCAGAAATAATGATTCTCCAAAAGGTTTAAGAAGAATAAGTACCCCTAAGATTTAGCCCAGTAATAAGAATCCAGTCAAAAAAAAGAGGAGATTTTTTTTCTGCAAGGGTACTCATTTTTCTAAGAATTGCAATGCATACAATTCATAGAATAAATAAAGTTGAAAGATTGGAGGAACTTGACAGATATATCAGGTGTTTAGTTAATCACAATGTAAAGGATTGTCATGCCAAATTAAACAACTGTTATCAATGTCACAAAGGAAGACACCATATAGTCATGTGAAAAGGTCTATATGATAATGTTGATAATAATGATAATGTTGACAATCCTGACACAACAGTAGCTAATGTAAAAATTGCTGCTAATGTTAATAATGACGGTTTTGCTGAAGTAGCCTTACCTGTGTTACAGGTAAAAATTGATGATAAAAGGCATAAATAAAAAATGTAAATGCATTATTGGACCAGGGATCACAGCGTACTTTCTTATTACGTAAATGTCTTGATGGTATGAAAGTACAGATGGGAGATCCTACAACTCTAAAATTATCTGGTTTTCTCTCAGATAAAAGGGCTCAATTGTATGACACTGTTTATGTAACTGTCAGGTTGGGCAATGAGAAAAAACGCGTTAGACAGACTTCCAGAGAAAATATCTTCAGTAGGACTTAGTAAAGCTACTGAAAGACTTTCACATAATGTAAATTTAGCACCTTCTGATGTAAGTGATGATTCTGTAGGCCCAATAAACATTTTGATAGGTAGTGACTATTATGCCTCCTTTGTAAAGGGTATGGTGAAGAAATGTGGTGTCACCCTTTTGAAGACTGCAGGAGGACATGTAATGTATGGTAGGATTCCTCGTAATAATAATTCATGACTAGAGGAAACTATAAATACTATCACTGTGTGTCTTACTCAAGAAATCGTACCCAGTTTAGTTCTTCCATAGAGGATGGTGTTGAGCCAGTGCAAAAATTGTGGGAAAATAGACAGCATTGGAATAAATGAAAATGAAGAAAGCCCAGACGATTCTTTTACTCAGGAGCAATACCTGAGAGATGTAAAATTTGAATCTGGGACGATACTGGGTACGACTTCCGTGGAGACTGAACCATCAGAATTGCCCACTAATTACAGAATGGCATATGGACAGTTAGAGGCTCAGCTCCGCGAAATGAGTAAGACACCAAAATTTTTTAACTGCCTATAATGATCTAATTGCAAAAACAATTAATTAATAAATTTTTAGAAGAGGTACCTCCTGAGCAAGTCAAAATTTATGGTCACTATTTGCCACATCACGGAGTGAAGAAGGATTCTAAGACCATTCCTCTGAGAATTGTGTTTAATTGTAGTGCCAGGAGTAACAAAAATGAAACCTAGTTTAAAGGGACTGTTTGATGACTGGTCCGTCGTTGACGGAAAAAATTAGGAGATATCTTTTTAAATTTCAGAGTGAAGCATTATGCCTTTACGGCTGACATAAGTAAAGCTTTCCTAAGAGTGGGTTTACAAGAGGCTGACCGGGGTTGTACCCGCTTCTTATGGCCTGAGATTCCTAGTGACCCACTTAGCCCTCTGAAAACCTTTCGCTTTAGGAGCGTATTATTTGGTGCTACATCCGGGTCCGTTCCTCTTCAAGCGATGATAAATGCACACCTTAAATGTATGGAAAGTCCATTGAGTAAAGTAATGAGCAAACAATTTTATGTGGACAATTTCCTGGGTGTGACGTCAACTGAAGAGGAATGTTAATGACTTATGGAGAGGCTAATAAAATAATGCAAAGTGCAAATATGCCTCTGAGGGAATGGAACAGTAATTCGTCCAAATTAAAGAACAAAATAAGTAAAGATTAACCTGGAGATGAAGTGCCAAAATGTAGTAATGTATTGGGATTAACTTGGGATACTGAGAGAGATTTTTTAAATGTTAAAACCTAATAATTACAGTATGCCCAAAAAATTTTAACTAAGAGAGTTTCTTGCTGAAGTTTCCAAATGTTTTGATCCACTAGGTTTAGTGTCACCCCTTACTATAAGAGGGAAATTATTAATTCAGGAAGCTTTGGAAACTTAAATGTGTATGGGATGAAATTTACCTGAGGAATTCATTAACAGGTGGGATGAATTAATTGGTGATTTTTAAAAAAAATTCCAATGTTGGAGTTCCCATGCCAGGGGGCCAATCCAGAGGGGAAAAAAATGTACTCCACATTTTTTGTGATGCTTCAAAATTGGCATTTTGGAGCAGTTGCTTACCTTCAATGTAAAAGTGTTATTTCTCTTTTTATGTCTAAGGCTAAAGTGTCTCCAAATTAAATCACAAAAACTTTACCTCAGTTTGGAATTAAAAAGCTATTTATGTAGGTGTCAAATTAGCTAATTAATAAGAAATAATTTGCAGGAGATAAATATTAGCGACACTGTAATTTGGCCTGATTAAAGAGGTTTTCTTACAATGGATTCGTAAAGGAAACAGTAAAATTTTTGTATGTACAAAACAGGGTTGCTGAAATTAATCAATTTCAAGAGAGTAAAAATAGTTTGGGTCAGCATATGTTAACATTTTAATCATATACCTGGTGAGGAGAATCCAGCTGATTTCTTGTCTCGAGGTTCACCTTATGCTAAATTTGTAAATGCTGTATTATGATTTAAAGGACCGAGCTGGTTGGTAAATAAAGCTAATTGGCCTGTACAAAAGGCATATATTTTCTCCCGTTGAAAATTTCTGTGACCACCGCTCCAATTTGTTTGTCCTTCTTAGCCATTGATATAAATAGGTATTCTTCTTTACCCAAACTAATCAATGTAGCTAAGTTGGTGGTTAAATTTTTAAACAAGATGAATCTCTCATATAAGTTTTCACATCCTCTTGAAATTGGAAAAAAGAGGGTACAGGAGGAAATCTATGGAAATGAGATTAAATTGAGATGGAAAAAAAATTGTGAATTCCATAATAGAGAAATTGGGGCTGTATTTTAGAGAACAACGTAATTAGGTGCAGAGGTAGGGTTTCAAAATTGCTGAATTGGGTTTATTATGCTAAACACCCTATCTTACTGCCCAAAACTCATCATCTAACAATTTAATTGTTCTAAATGCCCATAAAAATGTAATGCATGGTGGGGTACAAGATACCTTAAAAATTTTATTAAGGAAACTTTCTGGATTCCGCAAGGACGGCAAAGTGTAAAAAGGGTGATTAAAAACTTGTGTAATTTGTCTCTGTGTGGATGCCAGATCCTATATGTACCCAGGGCCTCCACCATTGCCAAAGGAGCGTGTACAAATTTGTGTAACCATTTAATGTAAAAGGTGTAGATTTTAGTGGTCCAATAATTTTAAACAGGTATCTTCAGATGGTGTTTTCCCCTGAAAATGTATGTTTGTTTGTTCACCTTTTACTGCTACTAGGGCAGTTCATTTAGAAGTGGCACAGGACTTGTCTGCAGAACAGTTTATACAGCTGTTTCGAAAATTTGCAGCTATGAGATCCTGTCTGAGGTTGATGATTTCTGATAATGCCACAAATTTTGTAGCAGGTGCTCAACACTTGATAGAATTAAATAATAGTAACGATGTTCAATCTCTGTTAACCCAGCAAGGGTGTACCTGGAAATTTATTACTCCTAGAGCCCCTTGGCTGGGGGGGCTGTACGAAAGACTGATAGGCACAGTGAGGAGGTGTCTCCGTAAAGTACTGCACCGGAAGAGAATTAACTTGGAAGAATTCCGTGCATTGTTAGTGGAGGCGGAAAATCGTATAAATAATAGGCCTCTCTCGTAATGAGTGTACCCCCTGATGCAGATGTATTAAAAACCTTCTCACCTAATATGTGGAAGGAAATTGGAAGCTGCCCCTGTCTATAGAGATAATCCGGAAGAAAGTGATGAAGATTACAATGATGTGACAGTGTTTTGTAATAAATTTAAAAAGTTAAATAAAGTAATTAATCATTGGTCTAATGGGTGGCGTAAGGAATATCTTCTTACATTCCTGAACACTTTTATGGTGCGACAAAGGCAGTAAATCGACAGAACATTCAACCAGGTGACATTGTGTTGATTGATACTGAACAACATCGAATATTGTGGCCTCTGGGCAAAGTATTGACATTGTACCCAGATGCACAAGGTGTTGTCAGGAATGTCAAGTGTTGTGTCGTGGCCAGGAAAGTTTACGCACAATTAATAAACTGATTCCCTTGGAATTAGGTGTTCAATCAAACGTAAATGAAAATCTGAGGGAAAGTGACAGGAGTGATAAGGAAGATAACGCTGACCAAGTGATGCCGGAAAATGAAATCGTAGTAAGACCTTCTAGGAGAGCAGCCACTCAAGCCAGAACCGGCTGGAATCATCTCCTAAAGGAAGAAGTAATTTGAGTCGTTTAGCAACGAACTCTGGCTGGCAGCAGTGTGGAAAATACTGTATATATTTTCCAGAAATACAGTAGTTATATGTAAATAGATGGCCATACTGTATTTAATAAAATTTATGTTGTCGAAAATGGGAAGCTGCGCCTGCGCAGAAGGACACTCGCCATTGTTGTTTTGAATTGAGAGTAACAGACGTTAGTAATAGGAAGAATTTTTCGTGCTCTAGAGGTTAAAATTGGGCTGACACCTCTCAAATAGGAGGCGAAATTGTTGGATGTGCATTTCTGCATGACTTGAGATATCAGGCGACTGGACAAGTCAGTTCCAGGAACCTCAGATAAGTCTGTGATGTTGTAACTCTGGCCAGTGTTATTTTCATGTATAGACAGAGGTTTTCTGAGTATGATACACCTTGATTTCCAGTCAAATTAGTGAGTGATATTAAGATATTCTCTTTCTGTTATGTAAATTGTGTATATATATATAATCCTTTACCAATTTTAATATACAGTCCACAAATTTATATATTTACCAGAATTCCTGGTGATGTATATTTCATTTGTAATTAATAGGTCCAGAGCAACTTGTGGATATGACAGTGGTAGGTATCGAAGGGGGACATTTTTTGTGACCTAAGTGTCCCATTTATTATTATTATTAAAGATTAACCGGTATTCTCCCGGCCCGGGCCTTTTCCAAGTGGTAGCCCGGCCTTGGCTCCCTCTTTAGGGAGTGTCTGAGACCTAAGTCTCCCATGGGAGGAGGCACAAGTACCTCCTCATCTTCGGGACCAACTGTCCCCAGGCCTAGTCACAAGCTAGGCCTCTCTGGTCTGCCATCCCCGCCCCAAGGGGGCAAATGGGAATGACAGTCTTATGAGGTAAAGGCTCGGGCTCAGGCACCTACCCTACCCTAGAAGGGTTAGGCATGGTGTCGATGGCTAAGTGTCCCAAATTCCTACTTGTCTAACTGATAAATAATAATTATCTTTGTTCATTTACTGTTATGTACATAATGATATATTCAGATAAATGTAATTTTCCACAATACCTAAGTATGCTAGTGGCCGTCTTCATAATTAATATTTTATAACATGTTAAGCACACATTGTAAGCTTTACAAGGAAATAAACATTTTGATTTTGATATGATTTGATTTTGATAATACTAACAACCACATATTATTAAGTTTGCCTTTTGAGAATTTACCTTTGATTTACGTTTTCTTTAACTTTTGTTCTCTTTCCAAACACAACTTTATTTCAGCAAGAGTAACACCAGTATATATGCAGCCAATAACAATGATTGATTGACTGACGTCTCTCAGGTGAGACTGACAGAGTTCCTTACCTAATGTATGTAACTCCATCCAGTGTGATGGAGTACGACAGGAAAACTGTCCTGCCTGATGGACGTGTTAATTTTTTCTTCGACTTCATCGGGTTATCTTGGGTTAGAATCTACATCTATTTTAACTTTATCTTTAAATAATAAGATAATACAAGGACCCCAGTGGAAATAAGTTACTTCCTCTGACTTTTTTTTTTTTTGGGGGGGAGAGGGTTTCCTAGATAATTTACTCACATTTTATTTATAATTTGCTAAGCTGTATTTATGTACTCGCCTAATTCACCTAATTGTTGTTGCAGGGGTCGAGACTCAGCTCATGGCCCCGCCTCTTCACCGACCGATACTAGGTCCTCTCTCCCCCTGCTCCATGAGCTTCATCATACCTCGTCTTAAAACTATGTTTAGTTCCTGCCTCCACTACATCGCTTGCCAAACTATTCCACTTCCTAACTACTCTATGACTGAAGAAATACTTCCTAACATCCCTTTGACTCATCTGAGTCCTGAGCTTCCAATTGTGACCCCTTGTTTCTGTGTCCCATCTCTGGAACATCCTGTCTCTGTCCATCTTGTCTATTCCACGCAGTATTTTGTATGTCGTTATCATGTCTCCCCTGACCCTCCTGTTCTCCAGTGTTGTCAGACCGATTTCCCTTAACCTTTCTTCATAGGACATCCCCCCTTTGCTCTGAAACTAGCCTTGTTGCAAACCTTTGCGCCTTCTCTAATTTCTTGACGTGTTTGACCAGATGTGGGATCCAAACTGGTGCTGCGTACTCCAGTATGGGCCTGACGTACACAGTATATAAAGTCTTGAACGATTCCTTACTGAGGTACCGGAACGCTATTCTCAGGTTTGCCAAGCCCCCACATGCCGCAGCAGTTATCTGGTTAATGTGTGCTTCTGGCGATGTACTCAGTATTACACTCACTCCTAGGTCTTTCTCCTTGAGTGAGGTTTGCAGCCTTCGGCCTCCTAGCATATACCCTGTCTGTGGTCTTCTTTGCCCTCCTCCGATCTTCATGACTTTGCATTTGGCGGGGTTAAATTCTAGGAGCCAGTTTCGGGACCACACATCCAGCCTGTCCAGGTCTCTTTGTAGACCTCACTGGTCTGCATCTGATTTAATTCTCCTCATTAACTTCACGTCATCTGCAAACATCGACACTTCTGAGTCTATCCCTTCCGTCATGTCTTTCACATATACCAAGAATAGCACTGGTCCCATTCATTACTTTGTAATTTATTCATGATTGTAACCATGTATAGGAGTAAGGCTGATTCATTACCTTTGTAACTTGACATGATTATGACCAGATCTACCAGGAGTTCATTACCTTTGTAACAAGTTCAGCTATCATAATTTTGGGGTCCAGTCCCTGGACCCATTATGTACCTTTGTAATCTTTTGACTACCCCCTACAGGATGGGTATAGGGTGCATAATAAAGATATTAAACTAAACTCCCAGGACTGACCCCTGTGGGACCCCGCTCGTCACTGGCGCCCACTGTGATACCTCATCATGGACCATGACTCGCTGTTGCCTCCCTGTTAGGTATTCTCTGATCCATTGCAGTGCCCTTCCTGTTATATGTGCCTGTTCCTCTAGCTTCTGTACTAATCTCTTGTGAGGAACTGTGTCGAAGGCCTTCTTGCAGTCCAAGAAAATGCAATCAACCCACCCCTCCCTCTCATTTCTTACTTCAGTTAACTTGTCATAAAACTAGTAGGTTTGTGACACAGGATTTGCCTTCCATGAATCCGTGCTGGCTGTCGTTTATAATCTTGTTCCGCTCCACGTGCTCCACCACTCTCCTCCTGATAATCTTTTCCAAGACTTTGCATATTATACATGTCAGTGACACTGGTCTATAATTTAGTGCTTCATTTCTGTCTCCCTTCTTAAAGATGGGGACTACAACTGCCTTCTTCCTTACTTCAGGTAGTTGCCCAGTTTCAAGGGAAGTGTTGAAGATTTTGGTTAGTGGCACATGTAGTGTCCCTACTTCCTCTCTAAGGACCCATGGAGAGATGGTGTCCCGTCCCACCGCCTTTGAGGTATCAAGGTCACTTAGGAGCTTCTCCACCTCCTCCTCAGTTGTGTGTAATTCATCCAACACTTGTTGGTATATCCCTTGTTGCTGTACCCCACTGTTTTGTCTTCCAATTGTCCCTTCAGCCTCCACTGTAAATACTTCCTGAAATCTCATGTTGAGCTCCTCACATACCTCCTGGTCATTTCTTGTGAGCTCCCCACTTTCCTTCCTCAACCTGATTACCTGGTCCTTGACTGTTGTCTTCCTCCTGATTTGGCTGTAAAGTAGTTTTGGATCAGACTTGACTTTCGATGCTATGTCATTTTCATACTGCCTCTGCACCTCCCTCCTTATTTGCGCATACTCGTTTCTGGCTTGTCGACTAATCTCTTTATTCTCCTGAGCCCTTTGCCTTCTGCACTTTTTCCATTC
Source organism: Cherax quadricarinatus (assembly GCF_026875155.1). NCBI lineage: Eukaryota > Metazoa > Arthropoda > Malacostraca > Decapoda > Parastacidae > Cherax > Cherax quadricarinatus. The sequence goes on along the minus strand of NC_069399.1, from coordinate 66,909,698 downwards.
TCTAGAGCACTTGGTTTTTGACTCCCTGCACCTTCGGGTAAACCAAGGGCTTGTTCTGTCCTTCCCATTATTTCTGTTACCCTTGGGAACAAACCTTTCCTCTGCCTCCTTGCATTTTGTTGTTACAAAGTCCATCATTTCGTTTACTGATTTTCCTACCAACTCCTGTTCCCACTGAACCTCCTGCAGGAAGATCCTCATTCCCGTTTAGTCACCCCTTTTATAGTTTAGTTTTTCCTTTCTACTCCTGTTACCCTCTCCACTTTTAGCTACACGATGTATTCAAAGCTCATAACTACGTGGTCACTAGCTCCAAGGGGCCTTTCATATGTGATGTGCTCAATGTCTGAGCTACTCAGGGTGAACACGAGGTCCAGTCTTGCTGGTTCATCCTCCCCTCTCTTTCTGGTAGTATCCCTAACATGTTGGTGCGTGTTGACAGCCTGTACTGTCAGCACAGACAGCCTATGCCGTCTGCCAACTTAGTTCATATTTTGCGACATTTAAGTGCTGCCCTCTGAAGGCTCACCCAGGTCGGTGGGAGGCTGGGCCCATTCGTCCTCACTCCCTGGCCGACTGATTTGATAAGCACAAGTACTCCCCCTCCACGGACTGGCTATCGGTCATTCCCTCACATTGCCCGTTGTGTACTCACTCCTATCCAATTAAAGCCAAACTAGTCCATGGCCATATCATTGCTACCTGTGCTACCTCCATCGGCACTAAACCGCTGTTCAACAGCAAGAACAGCAATAACAGTGGTAGCAGCGGTGGTCGCAGCAGTTGTGTTTGCCCGGAGAGAGGAAGGAAGAGGGATGAAGTCATCTTCACTTTATCACCCTATACAAGAAGCATCCGTCTCTCATTGAGTTATCCTGATGTCGTGTCTGCAAGTTTCAGCATCCAGACACAGGTACAAGCAGGATCTAGCCAAAATTTACCAAATTTCTTCGAGAATTGTAAGTGGCGTCCCGTTGACCCCACGCTACAGCAGCCCATGCTGTTTCTCAAGTCACGTGTTCAGCGTCACTTGTATGTTCTGCTGTTGTTGTTCAGCTCAGCACAGCTATTTCAGCAAGCCAGAGGTGAGTTTTGTGGTGATTTCTGCATCCAGTGTGAGTTTCTCCATGTGTTTGCGGTAGAGGAGGAAGTGGCCATCCCTTGCCTTGCCCACGCTCGCCCTGCTGTACACCCACACCTCACCAGCCTACCATACACCACCATGTCATCACTCCCTCTGCTGTGTTTTTCTGCTGTTTTCCATGTGAATCATTGCCAGAGCTGTGTATCTGAGTGCCCGAGGCCACTCAAAGCTACGTGGATCAGTAAGCCATGTGTATCAGCATGCTGCGTAGATCACTAAGCCACATAGATCAGCAAGCCACGTGGATCAGCAAGCCACATGGATCAGCAAGCCACGTGGATCAGCATGCCATGTAGATCACGATGCCACATGGGGTGTGGGCGATGTCACATGGATCTACAAGCCACGTGGGTTACCAAGCCAGATGTCCCAGGCCTCTTGCTGTGGTCTGCTGCCTGCATCACATTGACGTCACCGATGCTGCTGCCCGACTTCATGACATCATGATGTCTGCCTGGAGTCACCTCGAGATGTCTGCTGACGTCACCTCGCGACATCACGCCTGTCATCACATGTCACATAGGGTGTTTCAGTAATTGTCAGTATTGTCGAGAAGATTGAGAAGATATATGTCATGTGTTAATTAATTCCTCTTAGTCAGTGTTCTCACATGTTAGTGTATGGCTTAGTGTCAGTCTTGTGCACAGAAAAGCATCATTTGCTAGTTTAAGCCATGTTGTACCACATGTACTGTGGGTGTGTGTAAAGATTTCCGTGTCCAGTGGTCTGCGGCCAGACCCCAGAGTAGCACCACTGTGTTAAGTCACCCGGTGTGACCAGCACATTTGACAGCTGATATCAGTCAGCCCGAGCAACCGAGTCCTCTTGTACAGAAAGCTCTTATGCTCGTTGCTCGTGATGTTCTGCAGAATTGTACCTGCTACGATTCCCATCAAGATTTGTTTCACTTCACCTCCAGACCTTCAGAATGCAGTTATATGTAGAGAAACAAGTCTAGGGATGCTTAGACTAACCTCTGCTATAGCTCCAACTGCCGAGAGAATGACACTCATCAAGCCTCAGTTAGCCCTGTCGGCAGGCGCTGTGTCAGCCTCGTGTCACAAGCTTCAGTGAGCAGCCTGCACGAAGAAGATGTCTCTTTGACTGCTAGCTCACTCACTGCAGTCTGGTGTATGATGTTACGACTCCCAGATGTTTCGCCCAGTCGTCTCTGCCACGACTCGCCCCACGACTTACTTCACTCTCGCCAGCAGTGACAGCCCAACGACAGTACCAGTCGAGAAGTGTCCTCCTGAGCCACTTGCCAGAAGTCCTGCCCAGTTGCCGAGTTTTGTCGATGCCTCACTCGAGGGCACCAGCATGTCGTGCCCCAGGTTGAGTGAAAACCTGCAGCGACTCCTACAATGACTGCTTCATCGTTCTAGAGGAGACTGTACCCTGTTACGTCACAGCTCAGCCTCGATGTCTCCTGTGTTGCAGTATCTGTCCAGACGCAGGAGGGCGTGCAGTGATGCCCTTCGACGCTCACTGCCTATGACCACGATGTTTAGCACACCCCACATATTTTTTTCTTCCCTCCCTGTAGGAAGTTTTTTTTCCATGTCCATATGCATATATATGTTTTTTATTTTGTGTTCTGTGCCCTGTTCCTACGAGAGAGAGACTGAGCTTCTTTTACCACCAGTATTGTCGCATCGGGACAACGCGAGGTAGGTGGCCGAGCGTATGTAGACAGCCTGTACTGTCTGCATAGACAGCTTGTTTTGGTAGGCTGTAAGCAGCGGGGAGTAAATGATATAATTCTTCGGAGGCTTCTTACTTTATTGTTAAGTAGTGTTGGGTTACACAGGCTTGTGTGTTTGTGCCCATGGCCCGGGCAGGGCCATGCCCACGAGAGAGAGCTGGGAGTACTTGTGTGTTGATGCCAGGCCGCTGTGTGAGTGAGGGTGAGGCAAGTCTGGGCATACTGAAGTGGCAAGGCCTATAGATGGCAGCACTTGAGTGGCGCGAAATATGAACTAAGCTGGCAGACAGCATGGGCTGTCTGTGCAGACAGTACAGGCTGTCTACATGCTGTCTGCCAGCTTAGTTCATATTTTGCGCCACTAAGGTGCTGCCCTCTAGCCAGCCCAAAGTCAGTGGAATGTTGGTCCCACACTCACTCTCACCGCGGCCTAGCAGCAAGACAGAAGGCCTACTAGCTCTCTCTCTCGTGGGATAGCCCTCCTGGGCCATGGGCACAACACACAAGCCTGTGTACCCACCACGACTTTGCAAATAAAGAAGCCTCTGAAGACGTATCATTCACTCCTCGCTTGCAGAAATACCAATTAATCATGTTTCGTGTGAGGAAGGGAAAGGCGCCTGGGATAGATGGTTTACCAAGCGAATTTTATGTACAACACTGGGTCTGTTAAGGGGTTTCCTAGTAAGGTTAATGAATGTCATGAAAGACGGAGGTAAGATGGGAGAATCGCAGGCAACGGCGGTGGTGGTGTTGGTCCCGAAGGGTAAAAAGCAGAGTACCCTTCGGGATTACCGAGCCATTTCGTTGCTTTGTGCTGATTATAAGCTATTCACGAAAATTCTTGGGAATAGGCTTAAATGTGTTGTGGGGAGGGTGGTGTTTGAGACTCAGTTTGGGTTGCTGGGTAGGTCAATGGTCGAGGGCCACAGGATCATAAAGGGGTTCCTGGAGGACATGGAAGGGGGAAGAGGGACGTTGAGATTTGCCAGCACCACATCCATCATCTTGGCTCTCCATGTTTCGGGACCCCCACGTGGCTCCAGGTTTTCCCAATCAGTCTCCCTGTGATTGAAGTCGCCCATGACCAGTAACTTCGCTCTACTTGAGTGAGCCCTTCTTGCCACCTCAGCTAGAGTGTCCACCATTGCTCTGTTGCACTCATCATATTCCTCTCTTGGCCTCCTGCAGTTCTGTGGTGGGTTATACATCATTGCAATGACTACTTTGTGTTCCCCTGACTGAACTGTACCTACTATGTAATCCATTTCTCTAATCTCATTCATACCTTCCATTTCTTGATAACCCCACCGGTTTTTTATTAGTAGTGCAACCCCTCCTCCCCCCTGCTCCTTCTATCCTTCCTCAGGATCTGATATCCGGGTGGGAAGATTGCATCTGTTATTATCCCAGTGAGTTTTCTTTCTGTAACCACTATGATGTCTGGGGACATCTTGATTCTTTCATGCCACTCCTCACATTTATTTGTTATTCCATCTGCGTTCGTGTACCAAACCTTTAACTTCTTTTCAATAACTGTGGTCTGGGGAGAGAGGTTGGTTAGGGGGAGCAGGTGCCCTGGCAGGGGCCTATAGGGAGTTGGTGTTGGGGGTGGGGCCTGTGGTGTGGGGTGTGGGGGCAGAGGGCCTATCTGGGGTTTCAGTGGGGGTGGGGTGGTGCTGAGGGGGATGGGAGAAGAGGGCCTATGGGGGGTTACATTGGGGGAGGGGGTTGTGGCGAGGGGGATGGGGATAGAGGGTGCAGTGTGTGGGGTTGCTGTGGGTTACTGTGCAGGTGGGGGTTTGTGGTGAGGGGGATGGGGGAGAGGGTACATTGTGTGGGTTACTGTGGGTTTCTGTAGGGGTGGGGTTTGAGCTGAGGGGGATGTGCAGGTTACTGAGGGTGACTGTGGGGGTGGGGTTTATGCAGAGGGGGATGTGTGGGTTACTGTGGATTTCTGTGGGGATGGAGTTTGTGCTGAGGGAGATGGGGGCAGAGGGTACATTGAGTGGGTTTTGGGTTAGGTCGTTTGATTGCTTTGGGACTGCCATGGTTGTGTTCCTTCTGTGGGTGGTACTGGAGGGGGTTGTGTTTGTTCTTCCATGTGGGCCTGATTTCTCTTGCTCTCCACCTTCCTTGCCTCCCATTCCTCCTTGCAACGTTGCACCCTCTCTTTTATAAGAACATAAGAACATAAGAAAGGAGGAACACTGCAGCAGGCCTGTTGGCCCATACTAGGCAGGTCCTTTACAATTCATCCCACTAACAAAACACTTGTCCAACCCAATTTTCAATGCTACCCAAGAAATAAGCTCTGATGTGCAAGTCCCACTCAAATCCAACCCCTCCCACTCATGTACTTATCCAACCTAAATTTGAAACTACCCAAAGTCCTAGCCTCAATAACCCAACTAGGTAAACTGTTCCACTCATCAACTACCCTATTTCCAAACCAATACTTTCCTGTGTCCTTTCTAAATCTAATCCCATCTAATTTAAATCTATTACTGCGGGTTCTCTCTTGGAGAGATATCCTCAAGACCTTGTTAATATCCCCTTTATTAAATACCTATCTTCCACTTATACACTTCGATCAGGTCTCCCCTCATTCTTCGTCTAACAAGTGAATGTAACTTAAGAGTCTTCAATCTTTCTTCATAAGGAAGATGTCTAATGCTATGTATTAATTTAGTCTTTCTACGCTGAATGTTTTCTAACGAATTTATGTCCATTCTGTAATATGGAGACCAGAATTGAGCTGAAAATCTAGGTGAGCCTTACTAATTATGTATAAGCTGCAGTATGACCTCTGGACTTCTGTTGCTTACACTTCTTGATATAAATCCAGTAATCTATTTGCCTTATTACGTACGCTTAGGCATTGCTGTCTTGGTTTTAGGTTGCTTTCTTACCATAACCCCCAAGTCCGGTTTTTGCAATCTGCATGGCTAAGTTCTACATTTTTTAAAATTATAAGTGCTAGGGTTATGGACACTCCCGAGTTTCAGAACCTTGCATTTATCTACATTGAACTGCATCTGCCACTTTTCTGACCAAGAGTCGAGTTTGTCTAAATCCTGGAAATAAATGGTATAAAATACCGACACAATGGCAATATAAACACAAATGCAGTATAATGTGATCCTTTATTGACTACGTTTCGCCCACACAGTGGGCTTTTTCAAGTCACAAACAGAACTACCTGGGGTGGAAGGAACGCGAGTATTTATAGTCCGGCTGAGGTCAGGTGAAGAATGCTGCATCTGATGATGTACCGAGTGGGGTTATAGAGTCTAAAAACTTGGGTAGCTTGGAAAGGAGATTAAACATCTTCAACACACCCAGAGAAGACACTGCCGAGAAGAGATACATAGTCCTTCCCACCAACTCCATTGCCAAACATGTTTCCAACATCTTTGCCAAAACATCATTCCAAGTATCTACCTCCACAACCACGACCATCAAGGACATCACCAGTAGTAGGCAGGACAAGCCTCCATCCTCTGCAGGGGTATACATAATCCCTTGTAATGGCTGCAACAAGTTATACGTGTAATAAAGTTGGTAGAATTACCGACAATATGTAAAGTAAAAGGACACAAGTGCAACTAATGTGACATTTTTGTGGCAACGTTTCGCTCTCCAGGAGCTTTATCAAGCCATAAAACAATACATGGACACAGAGGGGATATAAAGGCTCAGAGTGAGGTGAATACTAGTGAGGTACCATTTCGATGTTCACTAGTGGTAGTAGTAGTAGTAGTAGTAGTAGTAGTGGTAGTGACAAAAGTAATACAATATGGCAGAGCAATTAATTCGTACATGAGTAAAAGGATATAAAAGCTATTACTTGGGTAACATAAAAATAGGTTGGACAAATATAAACTGGAATGAGGCAGGTTGTTTCAGTGTTCACTCTCTGTGCTTTGTGTAGAAATAACAGGAGAGACTATGTGATGGCAGGGTTTACTGTTTTCAGGAGGATTCTTGCTAAGACTTCGGAGATGGTGAAGCTGCCGTTGTTTTGTTTAATTGTATTCGAAACAGCGATCAGTGCTGATTCAAGGCACTTGCGTGTGCGGAAATTAGTTTCTTTTATCACTAATTGGGCGTCTCTGAATTTCATAAGATGATTGGTGGAATTTCGGTGTTGTACACAGGCGTTGTTTAAGTTGTCGTTCCTACATGCGTATATGTGTTCACTGAGGCGGGTGTCGAGGTTTCTTGCTGTTTCACCTACGTAGATCTTGTCACAGCCTCCACAGGGTATAATTCTTCCCAACAGCCAGGTTGCACTAAACGTCTCAAAAGTACTTTCACAAGCTAACACCAGAGTCGCCATCGCTTCTACCACTTCAATAAAGGATCTAACCAGGACAAAACCCAAGCACCACGAACCAGTCAATGCAGGAGTTTACACTATACCCTGTGGAGGCTGTGACAAGATCTACGTAGGTGAAACAGCAAGAAACCTCGACACCCGCCTCAGTGAACACATATACGCATGTAGGAACGACAACTTAAACAACGCCTGTGTACAACACCGAAATTCCATCAATCATCTTATGAAATTCAGAGACGCCCAATTAGTGATAAAAGAAACTAATTTCCGCACACGCAAGTGCCTTGAATCAGCACTGATCGCTGTTTCGAATACAATTAAACAAAACAACGGCAGCTTCACCATCTCCGAAGTCTTAGCAAGAATCCTCCTGAAAACAGTAAACCCTGCCATCACATAGTCTCTCCTGTTATACTACACAAAGCACAGAGAGTGAACACTGAAACAACCTGCCTCATTCCAGTTTATATTTGTCCAAACCTATTTTTATGTTACCCAAGTAATAGCTTTTATATCCTTTTACTCATGTACGAATTAATTGCTCTGCCATATTGTATTACTTTTGTCACTACCACTACTACTACTACTACTACTACCACTAGTGAACATCGAAATGGTACCTCACTAGTATTCACCTCACTCTGAGCCTTTATATACCCTCTGTGTCCATGTATTGTTTGTAATGGCTTGATAAAGCTCCTGGAGAGCGAAACGTTGCCACAATAAATGTCACATTAGTTGCACTTGTGTCCTTTTACTTTACATACAAGTTATACGTGGGCGAAACATCAAGGGACCTCCAAACACGTATTTCAGAACACCAATACGCAAGCAGGTCTGACGACACAAGGAATGCCTGCGTACAACACCGTAATTCACACAACCACTTGATAAACTACAGAAACTCAAGACTTATCGCCACAGAAGACAACACTCAATACCGAAGAATCCTGGAATCATCACTTATTTCTATATCCGACAACTTCAACCAGAATAGTGGCTTCTATAACATAGCTGAACCACTTGCCAAGAAACTTCTTCATCGCTATCCCACATAAGAACACTGTAGAAGGTCTGCTCACAAACTTATCCAATCTCCTTTCCAAGCTACCCAAGTTTTTAGACTCTATAACCCCACTCGGTACATCATCAGATGCAGCATTCTTCACCTGACCTCAGCCGGACTATAAATACTCGCGTTCCTTCCACCCCAGGTAGTTCTGTTTGTGACTTGAAAAAGCCCACTGTGTGGGCGAAACGTAGTCAATAAAGGATCACATTATACTGCATTTGTGTTTATATTGCCATTGTCTAAATCCTCCTGAAGTTCCCTAACATCTACGTTTGAATCAATTATCCTACCTATCTTTGTGTCATCGGCGAATTTGCTCATATCACTAGTAATTCCTTCATCAAGATCATTGATATATATTATAAACAACAACGGGCCCAAGACTGACCCCTGTGGAACGCCACTTGTTACTGATCCCCACTCGGATTTAACCCCATTTATGGACACTCTCTGCTTCCTGTCTGTGAGCCATGATTCGATCCACGAGTGCACCCTTCCCCCAATGCCATGAGCTGCTACTTTCTTCAACAGTCTTTGGTGTGGAACTCTATCAAATGCCTTACTAAAATCTAAGTAAATAATATCAAATTCTTTATCGTGGTCAACAGCCTCAAAAGCTTTACTGAAGAAAGCTAATAAATTAGTTAGACAAGACCGGCCTCTTGTGAGTCCATGCTGAGTATCATTAATCAAGCTATGCTTATCGAGATGGCTTCTTATAATCTCAGCTATAATTGACTCTAGTAATTTGCCTACAATTGAGGTCAGGCTTATTGGGCGGTAATTTGACGGTAACGACTTGTCCCCTGTTTTAAAAATAGGAATTACATTAGCCATCTTCCACATATCAGAAACTACACCTGTTTGAAGAGATAAATTAAAAATATTAGTTAATGGTTCACAGAGTTCCATTTTGCATTCCTTAAGAACTCTTGAAAAAACCTCATCAGGACCCGGTGACTTATTTTGCTTCAGTCGGTCTATCTGCTTCACAACCATGTCGCTAGTGACTGTGATGTTACATAATTTATCTTCTTCTGGCCCACTATGAAAATTAATTACTGGAATATTATTAGTGTCTTCCTGTATACCTGGAAAAAACTTTTTGGGTTAGTTTTAGAATCCCTAGCAACTTTAATTTCATAGTCCCTTTTAGCTTTTCTTATCCCCTTTTAAATGTCCCTCTTAATGTCAATATACTGATTCATAAGATGACCCTCACCTCTTTTGATACGCCTATAAATTCCTTTCTTATGCCCTAGTAGATATTTCAGCCTATTATTCATCCATTTTGGGTCATTTCTATTTGATCTAATTTCTTTATAAGGGATAAACGTTCTTTGAGCAGCATGTATGGTGTTCAGAAAACTGTCATATTGATAGCTCTCTTCGTTACCCCAGTCAACAGATGATAAGTGTTCTCTAAGCCCATCGTAATCTGCTAAGCGAAAATCTGGGACTGTTACTGAGTTATCCCTACATCATACTTCCTTTTCAAGCTAAATGAAATTGGATTTTTGGTCGCTAGCACCCTTTTCCCTGAATTTTAAAATTAATTAAAAGGGTTTATTGTTTGCCAGAACTAGTAAGCAGGTTATTCCCCCCGTGGGGTTCTGTCACAAACGCTTAAAAAAAACATTTGAACTATTCAAAAGTCATATGATTCAAATTCCCCATCAAAAAATTCCAATCAAAGACTAAAGTTAACTCCTAGAATACTACATTATCGTCCCTTGGGGCCCAAAAAATTTCTCCCTAGTAGTCTCCCTGGCCCTTTTTTTAAAATTTTGGGGGGATGGTATATCACACCAAAAAATTTTTTTACATGCCCCCTGAAAATTCACCCCAACAACTCTGTATTGGTTATTCAGACTTAATCCCCGTTTTTTATGCAACATTAAAGGGCGATTCGGAAAACCACCCACCCCACCCCCCCTTCCCGACACTTCTATCATTGGAAAATTTAAAACCCTGAATGTGACATTCTGCAGGATGTCCTGACTTTTTAAATTTAAAACCCACCCCTCGTAATGGCAAATACATCAAGTTACCTGCACGCAACTTCTCAACTCGTCCTCTTTTTCCTAGCACGCGACTTTTTGAAAAAAAAATTTTAAAAAGACCCTCTTCTCTCTTTACCCTTTCCCCTTTTCCTTTCTGTTTTCCACAAACCTATTACTGTCCTGTCAATTAGTGCCACGGCTTTCCATACCCATCTTTTTTGCTATTACTAGTTCCCCTAGTACTCAATTATTACCCTGCGACTTCACATTTTTTTCCCCCCCAAAACCTAACCACTAACTATCCTAGTTTAAAGCCCTATCATCCCCCACTGGTTGGCCAGTGCCCCACCCCACACCAGATAAGTGAACCCCACCCTGGCTACATGTCATTTCTGCCATAAAAGGTCCCGTTGTCAAGAATTTACCGCATTTTCCTTACAGTATTTTCCAGCCAGCAATTTGACACCCAAATTTCTCTGGACAACCATTATTTCCAACTCCCCCTCCTTGCAAAATGCCACAATACAGGTTTCCCCCCTTCCCCTAATTACTCTATTGGATTATACCCCTAAACAGTCCCCACCCTAGTCTGCCCAAAATCGTTGCCCCCCAGCACTGAGAAGAAATAGGATTGCTCCCCTTGCCCTCAGATTCATCCAATGGCTAACAATATCCTTTTCCCCCGCCCCCCGGAAAACACACTCTCTGCCTCCACTCCTATCCCCTTTAAGCAAAGCCCCAACCATTACCTAAAATTTATCCCCCCAACAACAACAAAGTTTTTACCTTTTCCCTTGGGGTCGTCCTTTGATTTCTCCCCGTATCGCTCACTTCGTCAGGTGCTTTCACCATTGTGGAAATTTGTCAAAAAAAGTTTTCAAAGGTCTTCGTTGGGGTTTCTAGGGGTGTCTCACTCACGTCTGCCAATGCTTCCTTGGTGCTCGTTGTGGCATTCCCAGTAGAACACTCACATTCGTCAGGTAGCACGGAGAATGGGTTGGAAGTTTCCACGGTAGTCTTCTGGTTTCTCGTTGTTTCTGCCTCTCCAACTGTCTTCTTGATCCTCAGCTTGGTTCCATGTTGCCCGGCCACTGACCAAGCTCCCCTCTTAACCTGGGGACTCACAACAGGAGGATTACTACGAATCCTCTTGTTTTCCTCCGTTAATCACCGTATCTCCAGCTTAGCAACTCTGAGCTCTTCTCTCAGCTGCTGGTAAAGTTGCTCAAGAGAGGGCATCCTGGTTCAGATTTACAGAGAGCACACAAACAGGTCTTCACAGAGCTAAGTACACGACACCACTGAGCTAAGTACACGTCACCACGACACGTCAATGTCATCTTTCTTCTTGTGTTCTGTCTTGGTCGAGGTACACACTCCAGAACGCCTGATTGTCCCTTAGGCGTGCTTTCTCCTGCAGGATCCGGTTTCGAGCTGACTCTGCCTTGAAAATCACTTTGACTGGACGCTTTTTTCCCAGCGCAAACCACCCAATTCTCCGAAAATTTGTCAGCTGGGTCATGTCGTCCTCTCCTATTGTTTTCATGATGCTTTCAATCATTTTTTCTCCTCCTGTTTCCTTGCCTCATAAGTTTTCCCATTTACTTCTTGGAGCCCATAGACAAAAACGGCCCTCTCCCTTTCATCCTCCCACTGTGCTTCCCTGAGCATCCTCTGATTCAAATTAGTTCCTGCCATTGACGCATTGCTTCTTACTGTCTCTTCCCTATCTGGTGTCCCTCTGCTTATCTGTTCCAGGACATGGCAGTTGCCTGTTAGAGCCTCTGTGTATAGCTTAGCTCCTTCATTGACTTTAGTCCCCTCATTAGTTCTTGCTGTTCTCCCTGCCTTTTCCCAGGCCCCCCTTCGGTCCGATGGAGTCAGCGCGTACAGTATATCTCCTTTGTCCCCTACTGTTCCTTAATAAACTTACTTGGCTTGCTCCTTGATCCAGCAAAACCCCTGGCCCTGCAGTGCTGTATGACCCTAGTAGGTTTAGCGCATTGTTTTGATAATAATAATAATAATAATAATAATAATAATAAGAATAATAATAATAATAATAACAATAATAATAATAATAATAATAATAATAATAATAATAATAATAATAATAATAATAATCGTAGTTTATTTGGTAGCTGCCTCAGCTCACACACTGAGGAGCCGGGGATCGATCTCCAGAGGAGTTAAAACGTCTGGCCAGCTTCCTTGCACCTTCTACGCTTGTCCACCTAGCAATGTTTAAGAATGAAGCTAAAATACGCAGTTCAACGTAAAAATAAATAATTTTCACATAACTTTAGCAAGATTCAAGATTTTGCCACCGAAGTGGCTAGTTTATTGTGCACTCCGTATCCATCCTGTGGACGGTAGCGCAAGAGCATATGGATACACAAAAGATCTAGGAACTAGGCCCCAAAAGGGTTAACAGATATATATGGATTTATATCTACATATCTACAGTTCACTTATCTGTTACAAACAAATTTAGGAAATTTGCTTAGTATTCCTCAATAAGTGGCAGATGCAGTTTAATATTGACAAATGCAAAGTTCTAAATGTTGGACAGTTAAATAACCATGCCACATATAAACTAAATAATGTTGATCTTAATACTACTGATTGCAAAAAGGATTTAGGCGTTCTGGTTAGCAGTAATCTAAAACCAGGACAACAGTGCATTAGTGTTCACAATAAAGCTAACAGAATTCTTGGCTTCATATCTAGAAGTATAAATAATAGAAGTCCTCAGGTTGTTCTTCAACTCCATATATCCTTGGTTAGGCCTCATTTAGACTATGCTGCTCAGTTCTGGTCACCGTATTACAGAATGGATATAAATGCTCTGGAAAACGTACAGAGGAGGATGACAAAGATCATCCCATGTATCAGAAATCTTCCATATGAGGATAGACTGAGGGCCCTGAATCTGCACTCTCTCGAAAGGCGTAGAATTAGGGGGGATATGATCGAGGTGTATAAATGGAAAACAGGAATAAATAAAGAGAATGTAAATAGCGTGCTGAAATTTTCCAGCCAAGACAGGACTCGCAGCATTGGTTTCAAGTTGGAAAAATTCAGATTCAGGAAGGATATAGGAAAGCACTGGTTTGGTAATAGAGTCGTAGATGAGTGGAACAAACTCGTGAGTACAGTTATTCAGGCTAAAACGTTGTGTAGTTTTAAAAATAGGTTAGATAAATACATGAGTGGGTGTGGGTGGGTGTGAGTTGGACCTGACTAGCTTGTGCTGCTGGGTCTGGTGCCTTGCTCCATCCTTGAGTGGAGGTGAACCAGATTGGATGGGTCATTGGGCTAATCCGAGGGGTGGGTCATTGGGCTAATCCGCGGGTGGGTCATTGGGCTAATCTGGGGGGGTCATTGGGCTAATCGGGGGGGGGGGGTCATGGACAAGCTCCGCATGGGTCAGCAGGCCTGTAGCAGTGTTCCTTCTTTATTAAGTTCTTATGTTAAGTGGACAATTAAGCACATATTCTTCAAGACTGTGACCATATGCCTGATCACATAATTTGCATTTAATTTGACCATCATCTGCGTGTCTCCCAAACTGCCAGAAGTACTTGTAACCAAGCCTAAGCCTGGCCGCGACAACATCAGTCAGTCTGTTCACATTGCAAGTTGCTCCATAAACATCCTTATCTATGTTCATGTTATCATAGTGGGTTATAGATCTACTCAGGCTTCTAACTGCATTCCTGTAACAATTATTTTCATTATTTACTTCTCTCCTAATATTATTCCTAATGCTAGACACAGATATACCAAAGTAATATTCTACATTCTCCTTCTGGGTACTCTTCTTGCCTAACACATCAACTTTATCATGAAGGAGTAATACAATGTGTGATGGGATCCATAGCAATTGTTCATTAATTCCTTTGTCCCGGATATTTGAGTATCTGTGCCTGGCTTCTCCAATGAGCATATTCTTGGAGACATTATATGAGTCAAGAGCCTTCAGTGTTGACATAGAATCAATAATGATGATAGAGTCAAGCTCAGTGTCATAAGTTAGCTTTAGCGTCATTAGGATTGCAAACAATTCAGTTTGCAGTATAGACGCCCAGTTGCTAATTCTTATGCCTAACTCAACAAATTTATTATCGTTCTTAACTAGGGAGGTAGGCAACAAGAGCAGATGCAGCCCTACCAGAAGGCTCCTGTTTAGATCCATCAGTGTATATAACTTGTGATAACTTATTACTACCAGCTAGGCGAGAAATTTCTTCTTGAGCAGTTGCTTTAACAATTGATTTAAGGACGGGATTACTAGCAATATGCTTCTTGGGAGGGACTTCCAGGTAGGTGATATTAAATGAACACATCTTCCATGGAGGGGTGAAATGCTCTTGTTGTCTACAGTGATACAGTTCATGCAGGTTATAAAACTTAATGTAATTGCACGTTTTCACAATCCATTAGATCTGTGTGTATTTACCTTTAGACATTTAGTAAGATTCATTGTGACAGTGTCTGGTTCATTTCTTAGCGTTCTAATACAGAGTACAGTGTTAATCTCACCAATCCTATCACTGATACTAGAAATACCAAGCTCCTTCCTCATATTAAGAACTTTGTAAATTTGGGACAGCCGAGAATAATTCTGAGAGCTTCATTTTGCATTAACTCCAAGGGTCGGAGAGAACCTTATCTAGCTGATATCAACATGGGAGCAGCATAATGAATTAAGGACCTAACATATGCTATGTACATAATTCTCACGATTCTCACATTAGCACCATAGTTGGGGTTGTAGGCAGCAACAGCTTTGAGAGCATTTAGCCTATCTTTGCATTTCTTATTTAGTTGTGGTATAGTGGATTTGTTATAGGGTACATCTACACCAAGATATCTGTAGGTTTTAACGAAGCTAAGGTTTTCACCCTGCAAGTAGATGGGTGGGGGATGTCGTTTGCTTATTAATTGTCTTAGAGGAAACTATTATGAGGCCTAGTCGATTACAAATTGACTGAATTTTATTAAGAATGGTACTTATCTTTTTATGCCCTGTTGTATGGATCATGATGACAAGGTGCTTTCTATATAGTAGTATGTCATTGGTGTCAGCTAGGCCTGTATACCTTGTGCATGTACTTGTAGCAAATAAAGATGTCATCAGCTATATGTTTAGGTGAGGCAGGTAGAACATTTAGGAGAGCATTAATCAGAATATTCAATAGCATAGGACTGAGAATTCTTCCTTGTTGTGTACCTAGGGACATATCTTTAGACTCGCTTCTAAAGCCTTGGTATAGGACAGAGGATACTCTGTTTTGACAGGTATCCTAATATCCAGCAAAGTAAGCTACCACTAATATTAATTTTGGCTAGTTCATGTAGTATAACGGTTGTCCTCGCGATATCAAATGCAAATTTTAGATCAAGAAATGTAGTAAAACTAGTTGAGGTGTGTGCAGTGAGAAAGGTGGAAACACAGTTCTACACACTTTTACCTTTCATGAAGCCCATAGACGCAGGGGGGAAAGTTAGTGTCTGATTCTGTGGTACAGTCTGTTAAGTATCATTCTTTCAAAAGTTTTACAAAGACAACTGGTTAAGGAGATCGATCTAAATGTATCAGGCTGTTGGGGCTTAGGGATAGGCACAATGAGACTATTGGTCCAGAAAGTAGGAAGAACTCCCTCAATGTAACTGGCATTATACAGTGCCAACAAAGGGTTATCAGGCACGTGCCTTAGAGTTCTGAGAATATCATAGGTTATTCCATCCTCTCCAGGAGCAGTTGATCGACCTTTAGTTAATGCATTATCTAATCCATACTCGGTGAAGAGGCAATCACTCTCATCAGTATTTTGGCTCATAAAATTAATCAGTTTCATCATTTCCTCAGAAGCACTCTTAAAGTTTTTTCTAATATGAGATGGAAGTTTTTCATGCCTGGATGTTTTGGACCAGTCATTTATGAGGTCATTTGCTTTTTCAAGAGGAAAGGGATGAGCAACATTGCCAGTCTTGTTCCTGGTTATTTTATTTATACCTTTCTATGCCAGACTTAATTATAAATGCTGTGCATAAGCAAAATACACTGTAAATACTAATATGGGAGCAGCGCATAAGAAATGTTTAACACGTTTATGGTTCTTCTGCTCACTTCTCTGTTTCGATTGTGCGGCTATTTAATCCACTAACAAATTTTTCCATTCCTGTTTCCTAAGTTCTTGCTTTCTATTCCTTGCATTTGTTAGTGCAGCTTGGAATGTTCTGAGCAGGTCTGGGGTTCTACATTCACGGTATGCTTTACCAATCCTTCGCTAGCTGCATGTGTTAGATTGCGTAGCTCTGGATCATTATAGTATTTACATTGGTTTTTATTGTTATTTATAGTGGAAGGTTTATGTTTTCTTTTCCTGCCCACTTGATCTGTGAGGACAGTCTCAATAGTGGTAACTAAATCATCATTGAATTTTTGTGTGCCAATGGGCTCGTAATTCTTACACCATTGATCCAAGTGGTTAATAAAGTTATCTCTGTGTTCTGGCTTGAGAAGAAGTTTCCCCCTTCTGCATTTATCTCCTTGAGTGTTGGAGATATGATCGAGATTTACAATTGTGAGTTTTGTGAAGTGATCAGATAGAAGATCATCAACTATGACAGAGTCATGCATCGTATATGATGTATTAAATCCAAGGCACAGATCTAGTATGCCAACATATATGTGAGTAGGCTCAGTAGTGCCCACAATTCGAACATTATCATGCTCATTTAGAAATTTCACAAGTTTAGTTCCATTGGTGTTTTTTATAGACCCACCAATATTCTTATGTCTGGCATTAAAGTCTCCAAGAATGAGGGTAGGTTCACTACTGATGCGATCTGGTAAAGCATCAGGTCGAAGGCTGGTTCGCTGGGGCATAAAGATTAAAAATGTTTATGAAAAAATCGCCTGCATATACTTTGACACCATGATACTGCATGTTAACTCGACTCTGCAAGGAAAGGAGTGAATGTGGCAAGTTCTTACTGACATACATCACACAACAGTTGGTTGACCTTAGGTTATAAGCTGCATATCCAGGCAACTTTGGTGGAGGTGCTCCATCTTTCAATCTACATTCCTGCAAACAGATGACATCAATATTTTTGACTGCACTAATATGATGTAAGTCAGGCAACCGCTTCCTGATGGAAGCAATGTTCCATGAAAAGATTTGTAATCTATCCATTGAAGTGTGTTATTACAATCTCTTGCTCATGTGATGGTAAGACTACTATGCTTTGGCTACAGTGTGAAGACACGCAGGAGCAAATAGCATAGTTTGTACATGTTTATCTTCAGAACATTTTACTTTAAGCATTTCTCGGCATCTTGGCAGCTAGTTCCAAGGCAAATCTTGAAGCCAAGAGTCACGGGCTTCTTTCTTACAAATTGCTTGAAAGTGAACGGAGATTAATGCACTTTTGACATCATCAACGTACTCAGAAGCATCATCCTGACTACATATATTTATTAAACTTGTCAGCATCTGTTCAAGATGCTCAATTTTTTTCTGCAAGTTTGTTATTATTTGAGGAAGGTCAGGCGATTCCAATGCCTCTCCAAAGGAAGGTACTTCTGAGTTAGTTCTTTCTTTAACACCTTTCACCTTAACAGGTACGATGGTTAAATTATTGTTCTGTGACGGTGCCTATGGCATGACTACCTCATCATTTATTGTAGGTAGGTCCTGTGCATCTAACCCATCTCCAGCTTCCAGGAGGGTTACATGTGTGGTGTCCGCCTGACTTGTAGATGTGTGTATTGGGAAGAGTGACATGCTCTTTCCCATATTCAGGTGTAGGCGTAGGTAAGGGTAGTGGCAGATCAGTAGTTCCACATGTGCTAGCAGGGATGACTAGCTCCTCCACAACTGGTGTGTGTGATGGCATTCTGGTATCACCAGAATCCTTTGCAATGAGGTTGGGCTCTTCTACACTTTACAGAGGTTGTCTCAGGTCTGGCTGTGGTAGGCTAGATGGCCTCATCCTCAGTTGCCATTAAAGGACTGTTGTCAGGTTTACGTCGATGGTTGTTTGGGTTCTGACTGCAGTCCTTATGGGAAACTGTAACCCCAATTTCTTGGCTGTCAAGGCCTACTTTACATTCTCTAGTGGAATGTTTCCCAGCACACTTACCACACCAAGAATGTAGTATTCTACAGTCTACTGCAACATAGCCATAGTGCTGGCATTTGTAACACCTACGTTGAGGGAGTAGGTACACTTCGATGGGTAGGAAACGTAGGCCAGGCACCCAGATATTTCGGGGCAGGGGCACAGGACCCACCCAACTGGCAATAATTTGGGATCTTCCTTTAAGTCTTTTAGACTTGATGATATGCTCACTTAGAGTCAGATGGGATGGGTCCATGTAGAGAGGGTATTCAAAGATTATGATACTGACCCATTTTATAAAGTAGTGAGTGTCAGATGGAGGTCGGAGCAGCTTAATACCCCCATGAGGTGTATTAAGTAGATCATTGATCAGTTCTTCATTCTGTTCCACAAACACAAAGTTGTGTGAGTTATTTCTCCATTGGATCCTTGACTTAGGATGTTTCTGTACAGTTTCCATTAGTCATGCACACTTAGCAGGCATCAGGGTGTTGTCATGCACACTTAGCAGGCATCAGGGTGTTGTCATGCACACTTAGCAGGCATCAGGGTGTTGTCATGCACACTTAGCAGGCATCAGGGTGTTGTCAGGGAAGTTCAACTTAACACATTCTTCCTTTGAAGAAACACTTCTTGCAGCCTGTGTGCACCAAGGACGTTTAGTTTCACATTGTCTACGAGTCAAGTGAGTCTGACTACAGCGGCTCTCTAGCCCTTTCTCACTTTTTCTCCTTTGTTTACTTTTAAAGGTCTGGAAGCTATCATCATTCCCATCACCTGCGGAAATATGTTCCTTTATGACAGTTGCCATGTTTGCCGGTGATGATATCTCGTGTAAGACTCATAACACAAGAATTCCTCGCTTATCTTTCCGTTATAGCTTAAGCAAGTACAAATATTTACTATAAAGTCAGAAATCTAAAATAGATCATATGACACAATGGTTCAAGTTCAATGAACACTTCCCGTTATATTTAACTCAGGTTACTACTACTTAATACGATACACACCTCGCTAAAAATATATTCAGGAACTTCTTGTATGTGTGTTAACAGTATGGTACATATAATGGATGGTACAAACGAGGTCTTACACCTGATCGCAAATTACAAAGATGAAAAGAGAGAGAGAGAGAGAGAGAGAGAGAGAGAGAGAGAGAGAGAGAGAGAGAGAGAGAGAGAGAGAGAGAGAGAGAGAGAGAGAGAGAGAGAGAGAGAGAGAGAGAGAGAGAGAGAGAGAGAGAGAGAGAGAGAGAGTAAGAGAGAGAGAGAAGTAAGTAACATTGATCATAAAATTAGAATTCTGACATATATCACATTAAACAAAAGGTTCAAATTCAATGGTGACTTCCACTTGAGTCAGTTCAGGTTACTGCCACCTAACATGACATCACAATGAGTGGTGACGACAACTCTTACACCCAACCACAAATTATGAAGAAAACTACTTAAGGAAAAAAACATGAATATAAAGTGAGCTGCAGTATGTTTGAGGCAGCGCCAATAAAAACATACACAGGTGCTACAGGTACACAGAGGAATCAATGGAAAGTCAGATTAAAACTGAATACATATATGAATACATATATTTTTTTGTCTGTGACGGGTTTCTTCTCCTGTGTCCAACAACGTGTGCGTGTGTGATAATTTATGTATGTACTTATTGCTCTCAACAGTGTTATACTATATATATGTATTATGTCTGTCTGTACAAGATATGCTCTCATTAAAAAAAAATGAATACATATATGTATATACAAATACATACATACACAAATAAATAACAAAAAGGCACAATACCGTGACTGGAACGATACACAAATAACCCGCACATCTTGTCGGTATTATATACAATTCTTGTACTACTACTACTACTACTACTACTACTACTACTACTACTACTACTACCTCCACCTCTTCCTGCCTATATATAGCCGTCCTGCTCCACCTCTGTAAGTGTGACTTTATCAATGGTCCAAGTCGGACCGAAACGTCGTCGTAAGCTTCTCTCTTTTATGTGCGGGTTATTTGTGTACATACATACACATAATATACTGCGTGGAATGGCCATGATGGACAGAGACAGGATGTTCCCGAGACGGAACACAGAAACAAGGGATCATAACTGGAAGTTGAAGACTCAGCTGAGTCAACGGGATGTTAGGAAGTATTTCTTCAGTCACAGAGTTGTCAGGAAGTGGAATAGTCTGGCAAGTGACGTAGTGGAGGCAGGAACCATACATAGTCTAAGACGAGGTATGATAAAGCTCATGGAACAGGGAGAGGACCTAGTAGCGATCAGTGAAGAGGCGGGGCCAGGAGCTGAGTCTCGACCCCTGCAACCACAATTAGGTGAGTACACACACACACACACACACACACACACACACACACACACACACACACACACACACACACACACGCACACACACACACACACACACACACACACACACACACACACACACATTATAAACTCATTAAAAACCAGTGGGGTTTTGAGAAAATGGAAGGAATGGATGGCATGGGCGAAAGGGACTACTTAGTAGGAACAATCCAGTCTGAGGGACATAAGGTGATAATTGCAGTAATGTACAACCCACCACAGAACTGCAGGAGGCCAAGAGAAGAATACGATGAGAGCAACAGAGCAATGATCAACACACTAGCCGAGGTGGCCAGGAGAGCACACATTGGGGGAGCAAAGTTACTAGTTATGGGTGATTTCAATCACAAGGAGATTGACTGGGAAAACCTGGAGCCCCATGGGGGTCCCGAAACATGGAGAGCCAAGATGATGGATGTGGTACTGGAGAACCTCATGCATCAACATGTTAGAGACATTACCAGAGAGAGAGGAGAGGATGAACCAGCAAGGTTGGACCTTGTATTCACCATGAGTAGTTCGGACATCGAGGGTATCATGTATGAAAGGCCTCTGGGAGCTAGTGATCATGTGGTTCTGTGCTTCGACTACATAGTTGAGCTCCAAGTGGAGAGAGTAGCAGGAATAGGCTGGGAAAAACCAAACTACAAAAGGGGGAACTGCTCAGGCATGAGGAACTTCCTTCAAGACATTCAGTGGGAGAGGGAACTGACAGGAAAACCAGTACAAGAAATGATGGACTATGTAGCAACAAAATGCAAGGAGGCAGAGGAGAGGTTTGTTCCCAAGGGAAACAGAAATAATGGGAAGAACAGAACGAGTCCTTGGTTCACCCAAAGGTGTAGGGAGGCAAAAACTAGGTGTACTAGAGAATGGAAAAGGTACAGAAGACAGAGAACTCAGGAAAATAAAGAAATCAGCCGAAGAGCCAGAAACGAATATGCACAGATAAGAAGGGAGGCTCAGAGACAATATGAAAATGACATAGCATCAAAAGTAAAGACTGACCCGAAGCTGTTGTACAGCCACATCAGGAGGAAAACAGCAGTCAAGGACCAGGTAATCAGACTGAGGAAGGGTGATGGGGAATTCACAAGAAACGACCGAGAAGTATGTCAGGAGCTCAACACAAGATTTAAAGAGGTATTTACAGTGGAAACCAGTAGGACTCCAAGAAATCAGAACAGGGGGCACACCAGCAAGTGCTGGATGAGGTACATATAACCAAGGAGGAGGTGAAGAAGCTGCTATGCGAACTTGACACCTCAAAGGCGGTGGGACCAGACAACATCTCTCCATGGGTCCTTAAAGAGGGAGCAGAGATATTGTGTGAGCCATTAACAAAGATCTTCAACACATCATTTGAAACTGGGCAACTCCCTGAGGTATGGAAAATGGCAAATGCAGTCCCAATTTTTAAAAAGGGAGACAGACATGAGGCACTAGACTACAGACCTGTATCTCTAACGTGTATAGTATGCAAGGTCATGGAGAAGATCATCAGGAGGAGAGTGGTGGGGCACCTGGAAAGAAACAAGTGTATAATTGACAACCAGCACGGTTTCAGGGAAGGAAAATCCTGTGTCACAAACCTACTAGAGTTTTATGACAAGGTGACAGAAGTAAGACAAGAGAGAGAGGGGTGGATCGACTGCGTATTTTTGGACTGCAAGAAGGCTTTCGACACAGTTCCTCACAAGAGGTTACTGCAAAAGCTAGAGGACCAGGCACACATAACAGGAAAGGCACTGCAATGGATCAGAGAATATCTGACAGGGAGGAAACAACGAGTCATGGTACGCGACGAGGTGTCAGAGTGGGCGCCTGTGACAAGCGGGGTTCCACAGGGGTCAGTCCTAGGACCTGTGCTGTTCTTGGTATACGTGAACGACATAACGGAAGGGATAGACTCAGAAGCGTCCTTGTTTGCAGACGATGTGAAGTTAATGAGAAGAATCGAATCGGACGAGGATCAGGCAGGACTACAAAGAGATCTGGACAGGCTACAAGCCTGGTCCAGCAACTGGCTCCTTGAATTTAACCCTGCCAAATGCAAAGTCATGAAGATTGGGGAAGGGCAAAGAAGACCGCAGACACAATATAGTTTAGATGGCCAAAGACTGCAAACCTCACTCAAGGAAAAAGATCTGGGGGTGAGTATAACACCGAGCATATCTCCTGAGGCGCACATCAATCAGATAACTGCTGCAGCATACGGGCGCCTGGCAAACCTACGGATAGCGTTCCGATACCTCAGTAAGGATTCGTTTAAGACTCTGTACACCATCTACGTCAGGCCCATACTGGAGTATGCAGCACCAGTTTGGAATCCACACCTAGTCAAGCACGTCAAGAAATTAGAGAAAGTGCAAAGGTTTGCAACAAGACTAGTCCCAGAGCTACGGGGATTGTCCTATGAAGAAAGGTTGAGGGAAATCGGCCTGACGACACTGGAGGCCAGGAGGGTCAGGGGAGACATGATAACGACATATAAAATACTGCGCGGAATAGACGAGGTGGACAAAGACGGGATGTTCCAGAGATGGGACATAGACACAAGAGGTCACAATTGGAAGTTGAAGACTCAGATGAATCAAAGGGATGTTAGGAAGTATTTCTTCAGTCATAGAGTAGTCAGGCCATGGAATAGCCTAGAAAGTGATGTGGTGGAGGCAGGAACCATACATAGTTTTAAGGCGAGGTATGATAGAGCTCATGGGGCAGGGAGAGAGAGGACCTAGTAGCAATCAGCGAAGAGGCGGGGCCAGGAGCTGTGACTCGACCCCTGCAACCACAAATAGGTGAGTACAAATAGGTGAGTACACACACATATACATATAACGCCAGGAGCTTACATGCAATATATGGGTTAAATAAGAACAGAAATGATTGTAAATATGCAATATGAGCTTTACCTTGCACATTAACATTGAAAAAGAAACACTGCTAGCTAGCTATGTTGCATTGACAATGAAATAAATCACTCTGCCCGACTTCCTTGGGCCATCCTAGGTTACACACACGTTACTATGTATGCATGCATGTATGCAAGCATGAGTGTGCAGCTGTACGTGGATGAATCGGTACCCAAACAATCTCACTTACATACATGTTACCTTGTATGACAACTGTTATCATGTACACCAAGTGCACAAACTATCACTTAGAATGCACTTCTGCTGTTGGAATATGGGTGTTAGCTGAGCATTTAGGGCAAATTAGGTCAGTTTTGTCCCAGGATGCGACCCACACCAGTCGACTAACTCCTAGGTACCCATTTTAAACTGATGGGTGAACAGGGACAGGGACAGCAGGTGTCTTATGGAAACACATTCCTAATGTTTTCCAGCCATACCATTGGAGATTCGAACCCCGGACTTCAGTGTGTGAGCTTAGTGCGCTAGCGATTGAGCATCATAGAACATTGTGGCCTCTGGGCAAGGTATTAACATTATACCCAGATGCACAAGGTGGTGTCAGAAATGTCAAGGTGTTATGTCGTGGTCAGGAAAGTTTGCATACCATTAATGAATTAATTCCTTTGGAATTAAATGTTGTTCATCTAAATGTAAATGATAATCTAAGGGAAAGTGACACTAGTGAAACTGAAGATAGTGCCAACCAAGGAATTCAAGAGAAGTTGTAATTAGGCCTATGAGGAGAATAGCCACTTAAGCTAGAGTTGGCTGGAATTGTCTCAAAGAGAAAGAAACAATTTAAGTCATTTATCAATGACCATCCCCCGGCCGCAGTAGGAAAAAATTTTGAGTTTCTTAAATTCAGCATGTGTAAATTTGAATAATACAATAACTGTGTAATTAAATATGATGCTGATTTGACCTTTTCGAGAAATTTCGAGTGAGGGAGTTGGAGAAGAGCTGCTGAGTGACGCCGGGAGGGAGACGCCATATTGAATTAAATGTGTGAACACTGCACATCGTTGTGCATTGTAATCAGACATTCTCAGAGGCCAAATTGTGGTGTTTCAGCATGAATTTGTAATTGGGACAGGAAAATTTGCGGGACTTCATGAATTACATGTGGATGGTGGGAAGTGGGGGATGCAACATTACTCACAGGGTGGGGGGATGCACCATTGGTCCTTGCATTTGGATCACTAGCTGGTCAGTGTAGAGTCTAGGTGTTAGGCAGGTGTTGTGGTGTGATCCATCTACAGTAATTAAATGGTAAGTATTAACATGGATAATCTGTGTACCCAGCAAATAAACCAAAATATCATACAGTCTATATAACTTTAATTACCAGAATAGCTGGTTTTAATATTTAAGTTATTAATATAATGTCAGGTCTAGTTTTTTTGTGAGAGTAGTGAAGAAGTGGGCAGTCGAAGGAGTTGTAATTCAGCGACCTACTGTGACGAAGTCCCACTTACCTCACCCAAATTACTTGCAGGTAATAATTCAGGTAATGCCCTGTAAGCCTCCTGTAGGTGATATGCTCACATTAATAATAATAATAATAATAATAATAATTTTCACAACACTGATGGCATAACCTAAGTCCTCCCATAGTAAGAGTAACAAGAAAACTGGCGAATATCAAGTAACTTTACCTGCTATGTCGTTTGGAATACACACTGGAGGCAAACATAAGTTATTGGAGAATGCATACGGTAGTAGACACAGTGCTCATTCCATACCATGTCACGTTTTCCATTGATACCACCATTATTTCTTTAATTTCTTTATATATCAGGAACCTCCCAGATGTATTTCCTCTTCACTTATCTTGTAATGAATATTTTGCTGATATTTCTAATAGGGATTACAAACTTAGAGAAACATTCAGGGAACCAGCCGGTTTGTTCTTTCCGTACCTCCCCGTTTTTGTTTTTCCCTCTCCTATCTTGATAAGATAGCATCAGATTTTGTTCTGATTTTTAACCCCGGAGGGTTATCCACTTAGGAAAACCCAAGAAAGGCAGTGCGTCATCGAGGGACTGTGTCTTATTTCCATTGGAGTCCTCAGTCTTGTCCCCCAGGATGTGACCCACACCAGTCAACTATTACACCCCCAGGTAATCAAGACCTGTTATCCTGGGGTGTAAAGAGAATTTAAGTAAAATAAACACAGCAGTGAACTTTAAATTATATTTTCCTTCACCAATTATATATAAATTTTTACAACTATGTACACTGTACAATAATTCAATTCAATTCAATTCAATTCAAAGTTTATTCTCTATAAGGATTACAATGCTGAGTTTACAGAATTTGGTTATTGTGTGGTTTACATGTAGTTAAATAATAATTACAGAGTGTACCACTAGAACACCTAGCATGGCTAGGCATTTCGGGCAGACTTATATTAAATCTTAAGTTTAAAATATTACAAAATTATGAGGTAAGTTGGTATTATGGCTAAGTGACTAAATACTAGTTGTGAGTTTAGCAATGTGAATGCTTTTGTTTTGGCACTATACATAGTTTCAGTATTGGAGTATCACAGGCCAACTTATGACTAGTTAAGATTCATTATTTTGAGATTGAGATTGATATTTCTGTTTATGGTCAAATGGTGAGTGAGTGTAAGTGTGAACCACCAGGTGGTATTCGTATTATTAGTTGACAGGGTGTATCAGGGAGATAAGATGTTTTCTGATGGTAGTTTTGAAGGTGATGAATGTGTCTGCAGTTTTGGAATTTTCAGGTAGGGTGTTCCAGATTTTAGGGCCTTTGACATACATTGAATTTTTGTAAAGGTTTAGTCGGACACGGGGAATGTCATAGAGATGTTTGTGTCTGGTGTTGTGCCTGTGGGTTCTGTCACAACTATCAAGAAAGCGTTTTAGGTCAAGGTTAATTTTGGGAATTTAAGGTCCTGTAGATGTAGATTGCACAGTAGTAAGTGTGGATGTACTGAACAGGAGTAAGTTTAGATCTATGAAGAGTGGGGGGGGGGGTGTTGCCAGGGATGGGATTTAGTGATTATTCTTACTGCGGCTTTTTGTTGGGTTATTATTGGCTTTAGGTGTGTTGCTGCAGTTGAACCCCAAGCACAGATAGCATAGGTGAGGTATGGATATATAAGTGAATGGTATAGTGTGAGAAGGGCAGATTGCGGCACGTTGTATCGTATCTTGGAGAGGATCCCAACCGTTTTGGATACTTTTTTGGTTATGTGTTGGATATGGGTGCTGAAATTCAGGTTGTTGTCGAGGTATAGGCCTAGGAATTTGCCCTCATTATGCCTGGCAATTAGAGTGTTGTCGATCTTAATGTTAATTTGCACATCCCCTGCTCTGCTACCAAACATAATGTAGTAGGTTTTGTCAACGTTAAGCGTAAGTTTATTGGCTGTCATCCAAGTCGATATTTTGATCAGCTCATTTACAATGGTGTTGAGGGTGGCAAGATTAGGGTGAGAGATGACATAAGTCGTGTCGTCAGCAAAGAGAATGGGGTTCAGGTGTTGAGATACGTTTGGAAGATCATTGATGTATATGAGGAAGAGCAGGGGACCAAGGACACTTCCCTGCAGAACTCCAGTATCAAGTGGCTGTGTTGTTGATGCTGTGTCTTTAATGGTGACATACTGATAACTATTAGTAAGGTAAGATTTGAAATATGCAAGTGCATGGCCTCTTATACCTAATGGTCAAGTTTGTGGAGTAGTATGCCGTGGTCTACTGTGTCAAAAGCTTTTCTTAGGTCAATAAAAATTCCTAGTGGATATTCCTTATTTTCCAATGCTGTGTAAAGCAGATCTAGCATTTTTATGATTGCATCGTTAGTGCTTTTATTTTTCCTGAATCCAAATTGGCAGG
This sequence comes from Cherax quadricarinatus, assembly GCF_026875155.1. NCBI lineage: Eukaryota > Metazoa > Arthropoda > Malacostraca > Decapoda > Parastacidae > Cherax > Cherax quadricarinatus. The sequence continues at coordinate 66,882,124 of NC_069399.1, read as the reverse complement.
GGTTGAGTATGTTTTGTGACGTTATAAATGAATACAGTCTCCTGTGCACGAGTTTCTCAAAGATTTTGGATAGCAATGGTAAGTTTGATATTGGCCTATAGTTGTTTAAATCTGTAGGGTCACCACCTTTATGTATTGGTGTAACCCTTGCCGTCTTCAGTAATTTCGGGAAGGTGCTAGTTTCTAGTGACTTGTTAAAAAGTAATGAGATAATATGCGAGAGGACATGGGCCACTCTCTTGTACAATAATGGTGGGACATGAGACAGATTCCCTGACTTATTTTTAAGTGACTTTATAATCTCGGTGACTTCCGTGGGCTCAGTTGGAGCAAGATAGAAGGAATTTGGGAAATTCCCATCTAGGTAGTCCCCGGCATGGGCATTGGTACGTGGGATTTTATTGGCGAGATTAGAACCTATGGTTGAGAAGAAGTCGTTTATCTTGTTAGCTGTGTCAGTGGGTTGCAGTGGTGTTTCATTAGGTTTAGTTAGGACAATATTCTTGTTTTTTTTCAGTTTGTGGGTCCCTAGAATCTGAGAAAGTGTTTTCCAGGTCTTTTTTATATCTCCTCTAGTGTCTGTGAATCTACTGGAATAGTATAGTTGTTTGGCTTTCTTTATTACTTTGGTGAGGACTGATGAATAGTGTTTAAGAATATCTTTGTGTATTAAGCCCTGCCTATATTGCTTTTCATATTGGTGTTTCTTATCAATGGATTTCAGAATGGTGCTGGTTAGCCATGGGCAACCAAGCCATTTGGAAATATATGTGTACAACACAGTGAGTCAAGGCAAAAATCAACAGCCAGACTAGATCACCACTTTCAACCAGCAGCTGTGTGGAACTCTCAATGGTGAAATGTGACACCACAACACATCCACCATTGCCAGACCCACCTGTGATTGGCTGAACCAAGGTACTGATTTAACGATGGAGCCCCCTGAATCGTTAAACCCTTAGTTCCTGGTTCACTGGTTGTGAGGCAGCCTATATGAGAGTGCGTACATATGTTGAATAAAGGTAACGTACTCTTTGTATGCCACACCCGAACCCCAAGACAGCTTAGGACTAGGTTTCTAGCTCCTTGGGTAGAGTGCCGCTTTGGCACAGCACAATAATGGAATCGTGTTTCCTCTCACTCATCCAACTCATTAGAGAGAGCTCAACTTTTATCACAACATAAGGTCAAACTCTAAACTTAGAGCAAGACAGCAGACAATAAGGCTAATGTAGGTTCAAGACACCTGCAGATGGTAGCAGAATATTCCCTCACTAAAAAAAAACCCACCAAATTAAACAGTATATACAAAAAGGGAAAAAAAAAGCTGGGTCTGCCCATACTCCCTAATACATCCTAACCTTATACATTTTAAATTCTAAATTCTTGACAGTGAATCAGCCAGCTTATTATCTTTGCTAACAATGTGCATAATACATATTTTATATGGTTGCAGCTGAAGACTCTGATGCATGAGTCTTGTGGTTTCTCATGGAATTTATATACACCAGAGGGTTGTGGTCACTGTAGACTGTGACCACTTGAGATGTCTGGCCCACATAGTCTTCAAAATTTTCCAGTTCCATTATCAGAGCAAGGGTTCTTTTTCAATTGTGGAGTAGGCCCTCTGGTGAGGCTGGTATTTAGCAGAGTAATAAGCCACAGGCTGCAACCCATAGTCCCCAGATTGCAGAAGTACTGCCCCTACCCCTGATTCACAGGCATCAACCTGTAATGGTTTTGAGAAATCAGGAGACAGAAGAATGGATACAGTACAAAGGATTCTTTTTGCTTTTGTAAAAGCATTTTGACATTCTGGGGTCCAATTAAAGTGGGATTTGTGACTGGTAAGGGAGGTTAGAGGGACTACAGCATCTGCAAAATTCTTACAGAATCTTCTATAAAATCATACTAAACCTAGGAAACATTGAAGGGATTTCCTATCATGAGGTACTGGATAATTTTTAATGGCATGAATTTTAGCAAATTTAGGGGCCACTTTGCCACTACCTACTTCATGGCCCAAAAAATTAATAGTAGACTGGCCAAAGGATGATTTGGATAAATTGACAGTTAAGTGGAAAGTCTCAAAGAGAGCCTTAAGCCTGAACGTATGTTGATCTCAAGTGTCCGACACAACAACTATATCATCTGGGTAAGCAGCTGTACCTTCAAGTTCTTTAATAGCCTGATGGATCAGTTTCTGGAATGTTGCCAGCGAATTTTTCATTCCAAAGGAGGGAATTATGAAGGCAGAGATTTCCTTCACTTTATTTGTTAAAGGTACCTGATAGTAACCTTTAAGGTCCAGTTTAGAGACAAAGGTAGCCTTACCCATGAAGTTGATTAATAAGTCATATAAACGTGGCAGAGGGTAAGCATCTGGAACAGTGACCTCATTCACCTTACTGTAGTCTGTACACATTCGAAACTATCAGCTTACTTAACAAGGATGCACGGTGAAGCCCACGGACTAGATGACTCCTCCACTAACCCAAGCTCTAACAGAAATTCTACCTCCTGCTGAAGTAGTCTTTGTTTCTCAGAATTAGCTCTGTAGGGGGAGAGTTTAATAGGTTTAGATTTTCCAACATCTACATCATATCCTAATATACATTTTTTTTTCGAATATCCGAAAAGATATCAGGGTAAGATTGTAGAAGAGTAGTTAAACTTGTTACTTGATTCTTAAACAGCCCCACCATTAAAGGGCTGGGGTCCTTGAGGAGGACCAAATTGGGAAACTTTACTTGGATTTCGGGGATAGAGTGCAAAGAGTCAGGGTCGTCTACAGAGACAGAGGACAGCGTCATTTCTGGGACTTATCTGAAGTATTAAATGCTTTAATTTGATTAGTGTGGTATGTTTTACTTTTTGAGGTTTTGTCAAGGGGAAATACCACATACAATAGACTGTTATTTAGCACGAGTTTATTTGACATGATTCGAGTATAGCACGATTGAAGAATTCCAGCACAATTTTGTGTAACGCGTCGTATGATGAATATAACACAGTTCAGTTTGCGGGAAGGTAAAAAGCTTCCCTTTTCCTCAAGCGGCTGCCTTGTTGTGGTTCAGCTGGGGAGACCTCCCGCTGTCTCCAGCAATCCCCCCCCGACACCACCCCACCATCAAAGCATTCATACTTCATACGTGTCCAGTCCAACTTCTCTGCTACAAGCTTGTGATTGTGAATTGTGTTTTGATCTTTTAATTGCTATATCTTGTATCTACCAAGCAATCATGACACCCAGTAAGCATAACAGTGTTCCTCAAAGTGGCAAGAAAAGGTGTAAACATTTAAGTCTTAGAATTAATGAAGGAAACAAAGATATTAGACAAGACAGCCTGTGGCCATAATGAAGTGTTACTTTGTACACATAAAAAAAAGGTAAACAAAAGTTTGTGTGATTGACTGACTTAGTGACTTACTGACTGACTGACTGCTTACTGAATGACTGAGTGACTGACTTACTGAATGACTTGACTGACTTACTGAATGATTTGACTTACTGAATGACTTGACTTACTGAATGACTTGACTGACTTACTGAATAACTTGACTGAATGAATTGACTGACTTACTGAATGACTTAAATGACTTACTGAATGACTTGACTGACTTTCTGAACGACTTGTCTAAATTACTGAATGACTTGACGGGCTTGCTAAATCACTTGACTGATTTACTGAATCACTTGACTGATTTACTGAATGACTTGACTTGACTTACTGAATGACTTGATTGATTGAATAACAAAGTTTGACACTCCAGTACAACCATCAACTTCAGTACGAGAACCTCTACCATCCACCTCAGCCCAGTAGGACCACAACAAAACTCTCCACTCTCTTCACAATCATCCACAAACACCAGCACCCACAATTTAACGTAAGAAATACTATTATTTCTGTTGCTTTTGTAGTCTTAAGCAGTAAAAAACAACATAATACATCACAACAATGAACAGAAATTACATATTCACTTTTTTTTGTAAGATATGGAGACCTAAAAAAAAAAAAAAAAAAAAAAAAAAAAAAAAAAAAAAAAAAAAAAAGTTGTTTGGCTTTTTTAGGGCTCTCTGGAACGTAACCCTATTTTTTCCATAAGTTCTTCAATTCATTTTACATGGTTTTACCTAGTATGGTGTTTTCAGGAACGTAACTACCGTGGTAAATAACGGTCTATTGTAATTTACATCAGATAATTTACAATTTGCATGGGTCCCGTAAATCTAGCTTTTAAGGTGTGGCCAGGAATAGGTTCCTGTACCAACACCTTGTCTCCTGGATGAAAGGAGCGAAACTTTGAATTTCTGTTATACCTCTGTTTCATCGTATTTTGAGCTGCTTATAAGTTAGCCCTAGCCAACTGACAAGCCGCCTGCAACCTTGAAGAAGGGTCGTAGAGTGTTGAGTAGGTGTCTTCTCCTATCCATCCTTCCTTGAGCACCTGAAGAGGACCTCGTACATTGTGCCCAAAGATCAGCTCCAACTGACTGCACCCTGTAGACTCTTGCACAGTTTCTCTCATTGCGAACAGCAACAGTGGTAGTGATTCATCCCAGACTGTAGGAAAATGCATGCAAAAAGTTTTCATCATGGTTTTTAACATCTGATGGAATCTTTCCAAGGCGCCATTGGGATTGAGGATGATAGGCCGTGGAAATGTTGTGAATTATCCCTAGCCTAGTTAATGCTTCCCTAAAAGCTTTGTCAGTAAAATTAGTACCTTAATCACTTTGAATAGACCTAGGAATGCCAAAGCAGAAATAAACCTAAATCATTAAGTATGGCTTTAGTACTGATACTGTGCATTAGGATTGCCTCTGGATATCTCGTAACTCGATCCATAATAATAAATAAATACTGATTCCCAGACTTGGACTTAGGTAAGGAACCTACACAATCTATAATGAACTCTGCAAAAGGTTCTCCATCGGCAGGTATAGGATGGAGAGGTGCAGATTTAATGGGGTGTCTAGGTTTTCCTACTTGCCGACATTCTCTGCAACAGCGGATATGAGTCTTCACATCTTGCCTTAACTTTGCCCAAAAAATCTTTAAGTATTCTGTACATAGTTTTAGTAATTCCTAAGTGGCCTCATAATGATGAGTTATGAGCTATATTTAGTATTTGGGACTTAATTTTTAGGAATTACCAATCTATCTGTTTTTTGCATTCCCTCCATCTCCTTACCAGTCTCAGTGCAGACTAAGAAGTTGTTTTTAATTTAAATTTGACTGGATGATCTGAGGAGGATTTACCCATTGTTGCCTGTAAAGCCAAATTTAATAAAGAAGGGTCTTTTCGCTGTTCTTCCCAAAGGGACAGTCCCTCAAGCATGGAAAAAGAGACATCTGACAATCCTGCAACCCTGGAATAGGAAGGCTTGATCTGGGTGTGTTCACTAAATTTACGAGGCCCTGGCCAGTTTTCCTCATAAAACAAATTGGCTATTCCGAGATCATAGTCGTCCATGGATGGATTAGCATTCTCATCAACATCCCTTGGGATTTTGCCCGAGTTATGGCCAACATCGGAGAAGAATTAGTCATTATAGGTTCTGGACACTTAGTAGAATTAATGTTATTATGGCATCTTTCATAGGAAATCCATCAGAAACACTCACAGTCAAATATCCAGTGTAATACCATTCATCTACAAATATTTATTCTGCACATATGTTTTATGTAAAGAGACAGAAAAGGCTGCTCCTCAAAAAGCTTCTAAAAGAAACGATGATTGTAATGATGTTTGTTCCTAGAGGGGAAGTACTCCCTCTCGTATCAGAGAACAATATGCCCCAGTATCTCTAAATGTTCATACTTCCGTTTTCTTTGAATCCTCCTGAAGGGAGATTTGACAGGTACTATAATAAGGGGCCATCCCATTCTCTACCTCTTTCTGATCCATTTCAATATTAGTAATTCTGGGTTTTGTTGGGCAGTTTGGCTTGATGTGGCCTGGTATATGACAGTAGAAACATACCATCTCTTTTTTGACCTTGGTTCGCTGCTGATGGTGTGGTTGTCGCCATTCTGGGTACTGATGTTGAGATTCACCATGCTGAGTGGTTTGATGTAGCTCACCAGGTTGACCATGAGTTGTGTAATTTGGCTCACCAAGTGACTTAGTTTGTTGATGTTGCCATTCACCTTCATCCATGCCAAGCTGTTAAAAAGAGAGATGAAACCGCTCAGACAAGGAGCGGTTTGTTTCAAAAGTATCAGCCAACCTGGCTGCTTCCAACGCAGTAGCCAACGAATGATCTTGCAGAAAGATTCGAACCTCTGGTTCAACCGACTCCAGCAGGTTATCCACCAAGTTTAGCTGCACTAGATCCCCAAAGTTAGCGACACTAATTGCCTTGTACCAGTTGGTAAAGGCTTTGGTCTGTTGTCTTTTAAAATCAACATAAGACTGACCCAGCTGTCATTTGCCTATTTTGAATTCCTTCTTGTACTTGGCAGGAATAAATTGATAAGTCCCAAGATCCGTGGTTTTCACCACCCGATAGTTGCCAGACTTGTCATTATCAAACTCAGTGGCAAACTACTGTGCCTTACCAAACAATGCTATATGCACCAGTGCTGTCCAATGCACCTGAGGCCACCTTGAAGCTCGAGCTTGGTTTTCAAAAGCCTCGAAAAATTGCTCAGGTTCAGCTTCAACAAAACGAGGAACAAGTGGTACTGCCCTTTGCAAACTGAAGTCATCTACAATCTGTTTGAATTGCCTCCTCTCCTTCTCTCTATCAAACTCCTCCCTAGCAAATGCTTGCTGCTCTCTAGTTTGTTCAAGATTGAGTTTGGCTAGCTCAAGCACCAATGAAGCAGACTCGCCTTTAGACAAACTCAGTACACCTGTGGCTTCACGAGACTGCTGGTTTTGCTCTGGTGTTGTATCTCTCCCATTATTCTGCAGGAATCTAAGCGGAGATCTGTGACTAACTGCTCCTCTAGAGGGAGAAACATCAATCCTGTATGCCATGGCTGCCTCAGCTTTCAACTATGTATGAATTCTGTCACGAAGCTGCACAGGAGTAAGAGTGCTTTGATATTCAGTGCCAAGAGAACGAGCAATTCACCAACAACACTGTAGGGAAAGCTTGGGCAGTTTTAGTAGAGTGAATTCAGATACCAATCGCCTGACTAGTATAGGTGGCATTAACCACAACGTAACATGCTGTTGGCAATACACGCTCAAGCAGCTATGCATGGTATGACTGCAGATAACTCACAATAGCAAGGCTGACATGCAATAGCAAAGCCGACCGCATAATACTCACACAATAGCAAGGCTGACCATAGCGAAGCCAATGCAAAGTTGACACACAATAATAGGAAGTATTGGCAAAGCTTGATGCTATGCCAGACAGCAAGCTATCTAAAAGATACAAAGACTAGCTTCTGCTGCAGCTCCAGCTCTAAGTCCAGCTCCAGCTCTCGGACAGGCTTCCCATATTATGCTCCCAGGTAATCAAGGCCTATTATGCTGGGGCATAAAGAGAATTAGAGCAAAATAAACACAGGAGTGAACTTTGAATTGTATTTTCCTTCACCAAGTATATATAGATTTTTACAACTATGTACACTATATACAATAATTGGAAATATATGTGTACAACACGGTGAGTGAAGGCAAAAAACAGCAGCCAGACTAGACCACTGCTTTCAACCAGCAGCTGTGTGGAACTCTCAATGGTGGAACATGTGTGACACCACAAATCTGCCATTGAGAGACCCACATATGATGGGCAGAACCAAGGTACTGATTTAACGATGGTGCCCCATGAATCGTTAAACCCTTAGTACTTGGTTTACTGGTTGTGAGGCAGCCTATATGAGAGTGTGTACATACGCTTAATAAAGGTGATGTACTCTTTGCATGCCACATCGACTAACACCCAGGTACCTGCTTGCTAGGTGAACAGGACAACTGATATAAGTGTGTTGCAATGTTTCCACTCTGCCAGGAATCGAACCCGGGCCCTCTGCATGTGAAGTGAGAGCTCTGCCAGCCAGGCCACAGGCCCCCCTTGCATGTAAATTTCTTTAATATTACAATAATTCCACTTTACTTTTTACATTATATAAGGAAATTATGGGGAATACATTAGTTCCCTGTAACACATCACCTTTTAAAAGTCACAGTGACATTACATACCTGGATTATTATATAAACATTATTATCCATACCAATTATTATATTTAAATCATAGGAAAATTATCAAAAATTTCCACAACACACACCCACTATTCGTAAGTCTTAACTAACGTACTTTATAAAACGTTCACAACCACTACTGTGCACACACCCACTACTGTGCACACACCCACTACTGTGCACACACCCACTACTGTGCACACACCTACTACTGTGCACACACCCACTACTGTGCACACACCCACTACTGTGCACACACCTACTCTGCACACACCCACTACTGGAGTTTACCTGGAGAGAGTTCCGGGGGTCAACGCCCCCGCGGCCCGGTCTGTGACCAGGCCTCCTGGTGGATCAGAGCCTGATCAACCAGGCTGTTACTGCTGGCTGCACGCAAACCAACGTACGAGCCACAGCCCGGCTGGTCAGGAACCGACTTTAGGTGCTTGTCCAGTGCCAGCTTGAAGAGTTCCAGGGGTCTGTTGGTAATCCCCCTTATGTGTGCTGGGAGGCAGATGAACAGTCTCGCTCCCCTGACACTTATTGTATGGTCTCTTAACGTGCTAGTGACACCCCTGCTTTTCATTGGGGGGATGTTGCATCGTCTGCCAAGTCTTTTGCTTCCGTAGTGAGTGATTTTCGTGTGCAAGTTCGGTACTAGTCCCTCTAGGATTTTCCAGGTGTATATAATCATGTATCTGTCCCGCCTGCATTCCAGGAAATACAGGTTTAGGAACCTCAAGTGCTCCCAGTAATTGAGGTGTTTTATCTCCGTTATGTGTGCCGTGAAGGTTCTCTGTACATTTTCTAGGTCAGCAATTTCACCTGCCTTGAAAGGTGCTGTTAGTGTGCAGCAATATTCCAGCCTAGATTGAACAAGTGACCTGAAGAGTGTCATCATGGGCTTGGCCTCCCTAGTTTTGAAGGTTCTCATTATCCATCCTGTCATTTTTCTAGCAGATGCGATTGATACAATGTTATGGTCCTTGAAGGTGAGATCCTCCGACATGATCACTCCCAGGTCTTTGACGTTGGTGTTTCGCTCTATTTTGTGGCCAGAATTTGTTTTGTACTCTGATGAAGATTTAATTTCCTCGTGTTTACCATATCTGAGTAATTGAAATTTCTCATCGTTGAACTTCATATTGCTTTCTGCAGCCCATTGAAAGATTTGGTTGATGTCCGCCTGGAGCCTTGCAGTGTCTGCAATGGAAGACACTGTCATGCAGATTCGGGTGTCATCTGCAAAGGAAAACACGGTGCTGTGGCTGACATCCTTGTCTATGTCCGATATGAGGATGAGGAACAAGATGGGAGCGAGTACTGTGCCTTGTGGAACAGAGCTTTTCACCGTAGCTGCCTCGGACTTTACTCTGTTGACGACTACTTTCTGTGTTCTGTTAGTGAGGAAATTATAGATCCATCGACCGACTTTTCCTGTTATTCCTTTAGCACGCATTTTGTGCGCTATTACGCCATGGTCACACTTGTCGAAGGCTTTTGCAAAGTCTGTATATATTACATCTGCATTCTTTTGTCTTCTAGTGCATCTAGGACCTTGTCGTAGTGATCCAATAGTTGAGACAGACAGGAGCGACCTGTTCTAAACCCATGTTGCCCTGGGTTGTGTAACTGATGGGTTTCTAGATGGGTGGTGATCTTGCTTCTTAGGACCCTTTCAAAGATTTTTATGATATGGGATGTTAGTGCTATCGGTCTGTAGTTCTTTGCTGTTGCTTTACTGCCCCCTTTGTGGGAGTGGGGCTATGTCTGTTGTTTTAGTAACTGTGGGACGACCCCCGTGTCCATGCTCCCTCTCCATAGGATGGAAAAGGCTCGTGATAGGGGCTTCTTGCAGTTCTTGATGAACACGGAGTTCCATGAGTCTGGCCCTGGGGCAGAATGCATGGGCGTGTCATTTATCGCCTGTTCGAAGTCATTTGGCGTCAGGATAACATCGGATAGGTTTGTGTTAACCAAATTCTGTGGCTCTCTCATAAAAAATTCATTTTGATCTTCGACTCTCAGTCTGGTTAGCGGCTTGCTAAAAACTGAGTCATATTGGGACTTGAGTAGCTCACTCATTTCCTTGCTGTCATCTGTGTAGGACCCATCTTGTTTAAGTAGGGGCCCAATGCTTGACGTTGTTCTCGACTTTGATTTGGCATAGGAGAAGAAATACTTTGGGTTTCTTTCGATTTCATTTATCGCTTTTAGTTCTTCCCGCGATTCCTGACTCCTATAAGATTCCTTTAGCTTAAGTTCGATGCTTGCTATTTCTCTGACCAGTGTCTCCCTACGCATTTCAGATATATTGACCTCTTTTAGCCGCTCTGTTATTCTTTTCCGTCGCCTGTAAAGGGAGCGCCTGTCTCTTTCTATTTTACATCTACTCCTACTTTTTAAACCATAAGCCTTGTGCATACATCGAGTGCCACCAAGTTAATCTGTTCTAGGCATAAGTTGGGGTCTGTGTTGCTTAGTATATCTTCCCAGCTTATATCGGTTAGGACTTGGTTTACTTGGTCCCACTTTATGTTTTTGTTATTGAAGTTGAATTTGGTGAAAGCTCCCTCGTGACTAATCTCATTATGTCGGTCTGGGGCTCCACGCATACATGTCTGAACCTCAATTATGTTGTGATCTGAGTATATTGTTTTTGATATGGTGACATTTCTTATCAGATCACCATTGTTAGTGAAGATGAGGTCTAGAGTATTCTCCAGTCTAGTAGGCTCTATTATTTGCTGGTTTAAATTGAATTTTGTGCAGAGATTTAAAAACTCGTGTGAGTGTGAGTTTTCATCAGAGCTGCCTCCGGTGTTATTACTGCAACAACATTATTTGCTATATTCCTCCATTTTAGGTGCCTTAAGTTGAAATCCCCCAGGAGCAAGATGTTGGGTGCAGGAGCTGGAAGATTTTCCAGACAGTGGTCAATTTTTAACAGCTGTTCCTGGAATTGCTGGGATGTTGCATCCGGAGGCTTGTAGACTACCACAATGACTAGGTTTTGGTTCTCGACCTTTACTGCTAAAACTTCCACTACATCATTTGAGGCATTAAGCAGTTCTGTGCAAACAAGTGACTCTGCAATGTACAGGCCAACCCCCCCCCCCTTTTGCCTGTTCGCTCTGTCACATCTGTATAGGTTGTAACCTGGGATCCATATTTCGTTGTCCAAGTGATCCTTTATGTGGGTCTCAGTGAAAGCCGCGAACATTGCCTTTGCCTCTGCAAGCAGTCCACGGATGAAAGGCATTTTGTTGTTTGTTGCTGGCTTTAGACCCTGTATATTTGCAAAGAAGAATGTCATCGGATTGGTGGTATTGTTGGTACTGGGGGGGGATTTTTTTCCGGCATTAATATCTGTATCTGTTGGTTTGGAGTGGAGGCCATCGACTGTGGTTCCACTCCAGGAATGACTGGATTTGGTGTACGATTTCTGCCATTTCCTGCCAGTTTTTTTTTCCTTCCTGGCACTAAAAAACCTCTCCCTCTTGAGTGGCTGTGGCTACCCAGGTTTTCCCATGGCCTGGATGTTTTGTATCTTTTTGTCCCCTTTAGATGGTGTGCCTGGCAATTTAAGTTATAGCACAGTCTTTCCTGTACTGAAGAGGTACACATTTCAGGGTGAAAAAGCTTACAGGGAGGGAGTTTGCATTTTCCTGTTGTCATATGGGCACGGCATTTTCTAGGGTGGTCATAGTTGCACGTCCCGTCTGTTTTTCCAGATTTCCCATGTCTGCAGATACCAAGTGCATAGTATGTGCACAGGCTTGGTTTCCGTTGCCTTGGGTTTCTGTGACTGTATTCCCTGTTGGTGCATGTTTCCCTGTCTTATTCCTATCCTCCCTAGCACCAGCAATGGAGCTCCCACCAGTTGTTTTTGGTAATATCCTCACTATTGCTAGTGGAGTCCTCTTGTTTGCTATTTCCTGTGGTATTTCTAGTTTGCAATATTGGTTTTATCTTATCTTTGACTACACTTGTTTCCCCACTACGGCTCCTGTCCCCTATGAGGTCATTTATATGTATTCCTTCCTGTGTATAATTCCCGACTACCTGGACAAAATCTCCAGCTTCACCATTACTGTCTCCCAGGACAGCACCTCCAGCTTCACCATTACTGTCTCCCAGGACTACTGTGCACACACCCACTACTGTACACACACCTACTGTGCACACACCCACTACTGTGCACACACCCACTACTGTGCACACACCTACTCCTGTGCACACACCTACTACTGTGCACACACCTACTACTGTGCACACACCTACTACTGTGCACACACCCACTACTGTGCACACACCCACTATTGTGCACACACCTACTACTGTGCACACACCTACTACTGTGCACACACCCACTACTGTGCACACACATACTACTGTGCACACACCTACTACTGTGCACGCACCCATTACTGTGCACACACCTGCTACTGTGCACACACCCACTACTGTGCACACACCTACTACTGTGCACACACCTACTACTGTGCACACACCCACTACGGTTCACACACCTACTACTGTGCACACACCCACTACTGTGCACACACCTACTACTGTGCACACACCCACTACTGTGCATATACCCACTATTGTGCACACACCTACTACTGTGCACACACCCACTACTGTGCACACACCTACTACTGTGCACACACCTACTACTGTGCACACACCTACTACTGAGCACACACCCACTACTGTACACACACCTACTACTGTGCACACACCTACTACTGTGCACATACCCACTATTGTGCACACACCTACTACTGTGCACACACCCACTACTGTGCACACATCATTTGAAACTGAGCAACTCCCTGAGGTATGGAAAATGGCAAATGTAGTCCCAATTTTTAAAAAGGGAGACAGACATGAGGCACTAAACTACAGACCTGTATCACTAACGTGTATAGTATGCAAGGTCATGGAGAAGATCATCAGGAGAAGAGTGTGGGGCACCTGGAAAGAAACAAGTGTATAATTGACAACCAGCACGGTTTCAGGGAAGGAAAATCCTGTGTCACAAACCTACTAGAGTTTTATGACAAGGTGACAGAAGTAAGACAAGAAAGAGAGGGGTGGATCGACTGCATATTTTTGGACTGCAAGAAGGCCTTCGACACAGTTCCTCACAAGAGGTTACTGCAAAAGCTAGAGGATCAGGCACACATAACAGGAAAGGCACTGCAATGGATCAGAGAATACCTGACAGGGAGGCAACAACGAGTCATGGTACGCGACGAGGTGTCAGAGTGGGCGCCTGTGACAAGCGGGGTTCCACAGGGGTCAGTCCTAGGACCTGTGCTGTTCTTGGTATATGTGAACGACATAACTGAAGGGATAGACTCAGAAGTGTCCTTGTTTGCAGATGATGCGAAGTTAATGAGAAGAATCAAATCGGATGAGGATCAGGCAGGACTACAAAGAGACCTGGACAGGCTACAAGCCTGGTCCAGCAACTGGCTCCTTGAATTTAACCCTGCCAAATGCAAAGTCATGAAGATTGGGGAAGGGCAAAGAAGACCGCAGACACAATATAGTTTAGATGGCCAAAGACTGCAAACCTCACTCAAGGAAAAAGATCTGGGGGTGAGTATAACACCGAGCATATCTCCTGAGGCGCACATCAATCAGATAACTGCTGCAGCATACGGGCGCCTGGCAAACCTACGGATAGCGTTCCGATACCTCAGTAAGGATTCGTTTAAGACTCTGTATACCATTTACGTCAGGCCCATACTGGAGTATGCAGCACCAGTTTGGAATCCACACCTAGTCAAGCACGTCAAGAAATTAGAGAAAGTGCAAAGGTTTGCAACAAGACTAGTCCCAGAGCTACGGGATTGTCCTACGAAGAAAGGTTGAGGGAAATCGGCCTGACGACACTGGAGGCCAGGAGGGTCAGGGGAGACATGGTAACGACATATAAAATACTGCGCGGAATAGACGAGGTGGACAAAGACGGGATATTCCAGAGATGGGACACAGACACAAGAGGTCACAATTGGAAGTTGAAGACTCAGATGAATCAAAGGGATGTTAGGAAGTATTTCTTCAGTCATAGAGTAGTCAGGCCGTGGAATAGCCTAGAAAGTGAAGTAGTGGAGGCGGGAACCATACATAGTTTTAAGGCGAGGTATGATAGAGCTCATGGGGCAGGGAGAGAGAGGACCTAGTAGCAATCAGTGAAGAGGCGGGGCCAGGAGCTGTGACTCGACCCCTGCAACCACAAATAGGTGAGTACAAATAGGTGAGTACACACCCACTACAGTACACTCTCCCACTACTGTGCACACACCCACTACTGTGCACACACCCACTATTGTGCACACACCCACTACTGTGCACACACCCACTATTGTGCACACACCCACTATTGTGCACACACCCACTATTGTGCACACACCCACTATTGTGCACACACCCACTATTGTGCACACACCCACTATTGTGCACACACCCACTATTGTGCACTTAGTATGAAATTCAACACAGCGTTCTGACGATACAAGAATCAACTACATCTTTGTAATAACTCGTGCTCGACTCATCAAATCTAGACATTCCATGAGAATAAATGGCTCTAAAATTTGCAGTGCCCTTCCAGATAATGTACAAAATTCTCAATCTATCACCTTCTTCATTTAACCTAAATGCTATATAGACCAATTACATCAAAGTCCAATTTATGAACACCATCTCAGGTTAGTTTAGGTAAGGTCTGTCAGGAAACAGGACAAGTGTTTTCAGTTGCGGGTCTTAGTTATATGACGACCCGCAGCTGGAGCTTTTGGTCATCTGACCAGTACCTTACCCTGACTTACTGGTCCATCCCTTTAAAAATTATGGTCATAAATATTGACATTACAAGATTAAACATCATCTCTGTTTATCCTCATATTAACATTCATATTGTTGTTCACACATACACCAATTTATCTCAACATATATAATAGCCACTCCGATACGTCGGAATGTACAATGAAATCACGTTTCATCACATTTTTCTCAGTTTTCTAATATATTACATATTTAAAAGAATATATATGAAAAGTACAAACATTATAACAAATGTTAAAGATTTTAAATTTTACCATTTATGTTAACCAATTTAATTAAATAAACATCCAGCAGTTATAAGTTGATTCCAAGGCTGCCCAATAAGCTGTGCATAACCTGGGACTTTATATGAAGTATGCCATTAATGTCAATTAGTTCTTTATCGGGTGTATGATAAACTGTTTAGATGCACTTCGTCATCATATGACCAAGACCCGCGTGACCGACCCTATGATGCTACTCGATGTGCGGATAAGAAAATAAATCGAAAAATATGGAAAACGTGTTTTGTTTACAGAAATAGTTTAAGATTCTGGCAACATTTGGGTAAAAATCCCATTACAATAGAATGTTTCTACAGCAAATTATAGCTATTTGAACATGTCTTGTGATGACGCACCACGGAAATATATGCGTGAACATGAGGGGAAGTTTTGGATTTTTTTTTTTTCAATTTTGGTCTATTTTTCTTTCTGATACACTAAATTTATCACTGAAAATCATTACAGTGTGAGAGGAGCTATAGCATAGTAGGAGGAGTCAATAGGAGAGACAGGGAAAGAATTTTCTTCGTCAGCTGTCTGGTCCTCGGCAACAATATGTCTGGTACTGACGCTATTATTAGTAATATACTTTATCTGCCTATACCATTTATTCAAAAATGACAGCGGACATAAGATATGAAAGATAACAACATAATGTAGATCACCAATATTATAATATCTGTTATTAGTGTCAGGCAAAGATCCACAAGATATAGAAATTGTAGTAACACAGGAATTGAGTTCTGCAGCAAATGGTTAGTAGACAAACGGAAAAAAACGGGAAAACAGAAGCCACATTCTTTGGCACGGAACATAAACTGAGAAGGGTAAATAATTTTAATGTCTGGTGTAATGGGGAACCCATCATTTCAGTTTCCTCAGTAAGATATCTGGGAATCCCCTGTGACCCATGCATGTCAGGAGAACTGATAGGGAACAGTGTAGTAAAGAAAGCGAATGCCAGACTGAAGTTCCTGTACAGACAAGCACAGTGTCTACCTACTGAGGCTCACAGGACCCTATGTCTGATTATAATAATAATAATGTAGTACCCACAGTCAGTGGTTAGGCTTCAAACACCTGTTATAGTACAGCAATAAGGGAATGGAACAGACTGCCCGCACATGTCAAAGCCAGTCATAGCAAGAACCAGTTCAAGAAAAGAGCCAAAATGTGCCTAATGAATGTAACGACAGAAAGGGAAGAGAATGATTTTTTATTTTTTTTTTTTTAGCTAACACACATGTAATCTTCTCTTATTCATAGTATATCTCCTTTATAGTATAATATTAAGATATTATCTCCTTTACAGAATAATAATAAGATATTATAACCTTTATATTATAACAATAAGGTAAAAGGACCCCAATGGAAATAAATCCCTCTGTCTGACTTTTTTGGGTTATCCCAGGTTCTCTACACATATGCTGCTATGTATGATAATCTATGTAACTGAATTTTTCTCAACCTGAATAAATTTACTTACTTACTAGTCATATTATACAGGAGGGTTGGCGCCGACCGTGATCAATAATTTAGTGAAGTACTTGATAATAAAAGGGTTTTCTCTGTGGTAAATGGTCTCGTACTAGAGAAAACGGTATAGTATGCAGGGGAAACAATAAGAAATCACCTATATTGCGTAGAAAAAACAAAAGTAGCGCGATTTTCATGATTTTTTTTTTCGTGTAATCAGGTATATGTGCGCTTACCCCAATATCTCGGAAGTAAGATTTTGGCCTATTTCTTGATGAAATGATTAGATTGAAATGATTTTATTAGTTGAGAGTGACCGCAGAGCCATTTGCAGTACCAGTAAGTAATTCATACTCCCATGTGTTATACTCATTAAATATTTTTTTCTCATTTGTTTGTTGGCCGATCTTATTGAAACTTTGTAACAGTTCAAAAAAATATGCTTCTGAAAGTACACACACACACAAAAAAAAAAAGAAAATAGGACAAAAAAAAAATGGAAGAATCTGTGCATTAAGTTGTTCACTAATGGAGTGGAAGCACAGTCATTGACCCCCACCCCAGAACGAAAGACATTGGTGCAAGCAAATAAAACCCCTCCATATGCAAACTGTTATGCAGAAATGTGGGATAGCTGGGGGCTTGAGCTTTGTCTAAGGGCAAAGATAAAAGTTACACACATCTCAAGCATAAACAGGCCACCCAGGGCTATCCCAGTCAAAACAGAAAGCGCTAAACCAGAATGTGTTACTTCCATGGGTTAGTTAACAGAGGGTTAGGTAAAAATCTTAGTTAAGAAAATATATCTATTTATTCATCATAACACTATATACACACTCTAGAAACACCTTAATCCTAAACGCCCAAATGAGGATACACAAGAAATAGCTGGCTGGAGGTCCAGCCACCATAACCACTAGGCCTAGTCAGCGCCAGGCCGTCACTACTCCACTACCAACCCCATTTCTTATTTCCTCACTCATCCCACAGCACCCTGACCATGTCAGAACCCAGGTGGGCATACAGGTAAGCCATAGAAGGGCCTATGGCTGGGGTTAGCTAAACAAAAGGAGTACACAACTACAAACTTAGCTTAAATACACAGGATCTCCGACGCCAGCCTCCACACCATGCTGACTCCACGTGACTGCCCCAAGCTACGCTTACCCAGCATACCCAAACATAGTTGGAAAATAAATCCCTAGCAGGATTTCTTTATAATTATAGTTTAACTTACTTTACAGTACCCCCAAATGCACATTATGAATTATAAAATTATTCTGTACAATTATAACATTCATACTACGTATTATGGCACACTTCTCCACTATATGTACATTACGATGTCATGCAGAACCCTGCATAACACCCCCACCCCCAGACCATAGGTCTCACTCTGCTAGCGGAGTCCCTACGGACACGGCTAGGCAAAAGGAAAAAGAAAGAAAATAAACCCCACATTAAGGTCTGAGGCAACGGGCAAAATAATACCTGGGGAATAACCACCATACAATCACGGTCTTTTGGTGCTACAAATATGCAATATTAACAAACTGAGGTACTAGACTGCAGACATGTGAAACTCACGGAACTTAAAAGTGATCAAGTTCTATGCCAAACGAGCCCACAGTCACGCTCTTAGACAATTGTGTTAGGAAAAGACACCATCACAACACAGCGCTGGCCAGACACTGGCGTTGATGCATTTTGCCTAAATTAAATCAAGCAAACTTATAAACGAGCAAGTTAACTTTGTACAAAAAGTGCCCCTGAGGAATGCCGTTTTATGAAGTAACACCAAAGTTCAGTATGTTGCAAGGCAGACCAAACTGTATGTGCCACCAAAAAAAACTTTTAAACAGTAAGTACATTTTCCAGGAGTTCAAAGAAAAGGAAAACAGATTTTACATGTTAAATTCTACTTAGAAAGCAACATCACATTATCACTCCCATCTCACAGCAATTTTTGTGTAAACAAAACTGGTTCCCCATGACACACCTCTGCGAGAATCAGGAGAGCACAGGAGAGGGAAAAATATCAGGCCCCAAAAACAACGGGTGGATAGTCACATAAATCTTGTTTGTGGGACTGTGGCCGTAAAACCCTGGAGTCATCACTGAAGACCCCGAAAAGGTGGACCTCCCAGGTCGATACCTACATGTCATTCCAAGGACCCTGGAGTCACCCCAGCTGTGATCCAAAAAGGAAAAATTGAAAAGAGTCCTGGAGAGCCAAAACACCTCGGATCAAGAGACATGACCCAAACAGTGGAGGGCATCACCGCCAGCCCCACATTCACTAAAACGTTAGGTCCAACAGTCCCTATACCAACATGAAACAGAGGCGAGGCATTCCAGCCAACACCTAAAAAACGTAGCATACCTTACCTAGGCATGGCACTTGATGTGACTACCCCCAAAACACACACACACACTAGGGAATCCTGATACCTCCAGCTCCAGCTCACCCTGCCCTTCTCCCTTGGGTGGTCTAGGGTTCCATCTACTTGTCTACTGCAAATCACTGCAAAATAAGAATTGATAAGTGATCTGTACATGACATCGTGCACTTTAAACACGAGACAATGCATCAGCAACCACATTCTCTGCTCCCTTCACATAATGAATCACAAGATTAAGAGGTTGGAGAAACAAGGCCCACCTTGTAAGTCTCTGATTGTGCTCCTCATTAAGTGAAGGAAACATAAAGGGTGAACTGATGATGATATATTCACCTCAAAATGTTGCACTGCCAACACTAAAGCATGAGCCTCCTTTTCTATGGTGGTATAACTTCTCTGGTGCCTGTTACTTTTTGCCGAGAAGCAGCTGAGAGGCATTACTTGCCCTGCTCTACCTTGCAACAAGACTTCCCCAACCCCTGTATAATTTTGCAAAACCCGGGGTGGGTAACTCAGGATTATACATATAAGACCTTGAAGGTTAATAGCATACAAAAGGTTCATGTACAGAGATATTAAAGTTACAAATATGGGTGTGTCCTTGGCACACATGGTCATGGGAATCAGATGACCCCCCAACGGTTCATTCACACAATTTGCATGTAGTTCATAAAGAGGAGACAAAACCTTATTTCTTAACTGTACCTGGCGGCAGTCAGTGCACGTTTTCAAGGTATCACCGAGTGTGAGACCAGTAAAAGACAACGTCCACCGACTCTCGCTGGATACAAACACAGTCTCTAGAAATAAACACATCACTTCCTTCAAGGAGCCTATTTCACCCCAGCTTACATCATGCCAGACCTGCTGACATTGCACAAATTTCAAAACCTCTACCTCATGGGGGTTAACATGGCCCCATTTTTCAGCATCCCAAAACCCTATCACTAAGGTGCACAATGGCTGAGCCAACACTACAACCAGTCTTTCAGAAGATCCAAGTCTTCCACAATCTCTTACAATTTTCCTGCTCACATTATCTTTCTCAGGGACCTTGTCCACCATCATTTTGAAGCCACCACACAGTTCCATCATAGCCTTCCCAGGACCCGGCTCCAATGCCAATCCCATCTGTCCAGCTTCCAGAATATGTAGCACCACCTCATGGTCCCATGTCATCCTGGGTGGATTGGCAGGCTGGTGCACTAGTGCCATCGACCTCATCTTAGCCAAGCAGTTTCTGAAACTGAGAAAAAACACCGCGTGGGAAACATCACCATCCTCATGTAGCCCATGACTTAATGATTCCAGTGTGCTTCCCCACACGGTAATGAAAAGGAGGGAAATTCCCTCCTCCCATTCCTTCTGGTACTGGGTAAAACAAACATGCATTGCCCTGAGAGACTGGGAAAACCATGGTGCTTTTCTTTGACTCCTAGGATGATATACATTGGTAAATTTACTTCAAGTAGGCCTCTCAAAACTACATGACATTTCATAAAATATGACTTCTGGGTGATTTGTGCAAAGCCTAAGAGACAAAAATGTTTCACCAGAAATCTCAAAACAACACACACAAAATTATTTAGAAAGGGTATAGACTCTGGTAACCTGTTAGAAAAGGAATTTATTAATAAACACTGATTATTTAGCTCTCCTGTCTTAACACAGAACTGCCGTTCCTTCAGAATCTGTAAAAAATACTGACAAAGACACTTTAATAGTTCTGCTGCGGCCACGTAAGCACAGGTCCTCTTAAAAAGAGTCTTGCTCATTTGATCAACTCTGCAAAATAAACACTTGGTAAATTTGGGAACCACATCCTCTGCAACAGCTGATAAATGAATAGCGTTCCGGAGGTCACAACCTTCTCGGGCCTCACTCAGTTGCTGCAGAGTCAGGGGATTTTTTTCTCACATCAGCACCTAGACCACTTCTCCAATAGAGTTCCGGTTTAGCCGGTTCATCACTGCTCAGAGTCTCCTGCAGGTCAGACTCAATGAACAGGCTCCCCAGGCCCAAACCATCACCACAGTGTGCAGAAGGGTTACAGGGAGGAACAGCTCCTGCTTTGTTCCCCTGTTTAGTCCTAGAGCACACTGAAAAATTTTCAGGCACCATCGCTCCAATTAGCTCATTACCACCTTGTAAAGCAGGGTCCTGCAAAACCAAACATTCCTCACTTTTGAGGAGTCCCACAACGTTGTTGCCTAGTAGGTCAACTCCTGCAAAAGGTACAACTTCTGCAATACTTACAGGTAGGTACCTAGACTGGTACGCAGACTCTACCCATAACCTGTGCACTGGAGTCCTGACAGGGACTCCAGTTATCCCTTTAAGAAAAATGTCCAATCTAGTGTAGGTGTCATCCGACACTGGCAATACACCCCTGCAAAGCAAGGTGTATGTGCTACAAGTGTCCCTCAAAGACATAACACCCGTGACCCTACCTTCATTTTGGTGTAAGGCCACAGTAGACTTACTTGAATAGACCTTCATCCGAGGGTCTAAGACAGCTGGTCTTCTTTGGATACCTTGGGGCAAGACTGCAATGCAAGCAACATCATGTGTAACTGGTGTATTTACTGGAGAAGCATCTGCTGCAGCCTGGTCCCTAAGCATCTTTCGACAATATGGCTGTAGGTTTAAAAGCCCCCTGCACACTTGACATAGGCTGGGGCCCATGATCTTGGGGAAGTGGACTGTTTCTACCTGTCCCCGGTAGTCCTGGACCTGTGACAACTGTCTTAAAACCTTCTCGGGTAGGTACTGGAAAATTAGGCTTATTAAAACTCTGGTGGTTATTAGGCTGGTAAATGGGTGGCTTAAACTTCTGAAATTTCTTATTCCTATTGGTGGGTGGAGAAAACGTACCATTATTAGTATGTGGGGGGTGGTAACTACTACCATATTTTTGGTTAGCTAAAAATCTGTCACCCAGCTCTAAAGCATTATTAAAATCATCAAGATCCTTCTCCTCAAGATATGCCTTAAGGTCAGGAGGAACATTTCTCAAAAGGTCCTCTTACAAAATTAAGGTAATTACACCCTCATAATTGCCTACCACCCCCTTTGAGCGACACCACCTATTTAAAAGTGACATTTTCTCCTTACCATATTCCACCAAAGACTGCCCTGCTTGAAACTTTAGTCCTCTAAACTTCTGCCGGTACCTTTCCGGCAACATTTGATAAGCCAGTAAAACTACCTCTTTTAGCTTATGATAATCAGAAAAGGCCGATCCCTCTAAAGAACTAACAGCCTGTAACCCTTTACCAACTAATTGGGTCCTTGCTAATGTCGCCCATTCCTATTCCGGCCAAATTTGGGATTTGGCCGTACTTTCAAATAACAGAAAAAACTGGTCTGGATCTTTCTCTAGGAATTTGGGCACAAATTTTATGGCTTTATCCAAATGAAAAACATCTTCCCTTGTGTCTGTGTCTGGGTGAGAAGCAAGCTGCCTCTCTTTATCTCTTTCTTGAGCCCTAAGCTCCTCTAAGGCTCTCTGTTCCTGGATCTTTGTACGTTCAATCCTTAACTGTTCCTTTTCTTCTGCAACTAGGGCTAATTTCATTCGTAAAATTTCTACTTCCTTATCCAGGTCCCTATCATGGGAATTTGATTCAATATCACCTTCCAAATACATGTCATCCCAAGAATTTTCACTAGTGTCAGCCATTTTGAGAAATTATACCACCAAATCTTGCTATTATCCACAGAACTTATTGATATAAAATAATAAAGCACATAGCAAAGTACATGCACTGAAATAGTATATTCACAAGGAGTGATTGTCATGTGACTCCCCAAAATTAAACAGGATTGCACACAAGAAAATCCTTTCAGAAAAAATGGAGCTACTGCACCTGCAAAGGAAAATTATTCCCAGAAATTTAGGTAAACATAACCCCCTAAAAATCAGCAAGATTGTACCTGCAAGGGTAAATTATGCACTAACTATCAGGTATTAATAACACCCTAAAAATCAACAATATGGCACAGAAAGGAAAATTATTCACAGAGTATTAGTTTATAATAACACCCTAAAAACCAGCAATATTGCACACAAAGGTAAATTATTATTTTAGTGTGAGTGTTATAGTGAATGCTTCCTCTGACCAACCCAGTAAAGAGTGGTTATTGATTTTCCAGGTTGCAAACTTGAATTACCACATAAAATTTGATAATTCTCCCATATACAGGCCCCTATGTTACGCAGAAATGTGGGATAGCTGGGGGCTTGAGCTTTGTCTAAGGGAAAAGGTAAAAGTTACACACATCTCAAGCATAAACAGGCCACCCAGGGCTATCCCAGTCAAAACAGAAAGCGCTAAACCAGAATGTGTTACTTCCATAGGTTGGTTAACAGAGGGTTAGGTAAAAATCTTAGTTAGGAAAATATATCTATTTATTCATCATAACACTATATACACACTCTAGAAACACCTTAATCCTAAACGCCCAAATGAGGATACACAAGAAATAGCTGGCTGGAGGTCCAGCCACCATAACCACTAGGCCTAGTCAGCGCCAGGCCGTCACTACTCCACTACCAACCCCATTTCTTATTTCCTCACTCATCCCACAGCACCCTGACCATGTCAGAACCCAGGTGGGCATACAGGTAAGCCATAGAAGGGCCTATGGCTGGGGTTAGCTAAACAAAAGGAGTACACAACTACAAACTTAGCTTAAATACACAGGATCTCCGACGCCAGCCTCCACACCATGCTGACTCCATGTGACTGCCCCAAGCCACGCTTACCCAGCTTACCTAAACATAGTTGGAAAATAAATCCCTAGCAGGATTTCTTTATAATTATAGTTTAACCTGCTTTATAGTACCCCCAAATGCACATTATGAATTATAAAATTATTCTGTACAATTATAACATTCATACTACGTATTATGGCACACTTCTCCACTATATGTACATTACGATGTCATGCAGAACCCTGCATAACACCCCCACCCCCAGACCATAGGTCTCACTCTGCTAGCGGAGTCCCTACGGACACGGCTAGGCAAAAGGAAAAAGAAAGAAAATAAACCCCACATTAAGGTCTGAGGCAACGGGCAAAATAATACCTGGGGAATAACCACCATACAATCACGGCCTTTTGGGTGCTACAAATATGCAATATTAACAAACTGAGGTACTAGACTGCAGACATGTGAAACTCACGGAACTTAAAAGTGATCAAGTTCTATGCCAAACGAGCCCACAGTCACGCTCTTAGACAATTGTGTTAGGAAAGACACCATCACAACACAGCGCTGGCCAGACACTGGCGTTGATGCATTTTGCCTAAATTAAATCAAGCAAACTTATAAACGAGCAAGTTAACTTTGTACAAAAAGTGCCCCTGAGGAATGCCGTTTTATGAAGTAACACAAAGTTCAGTATGTTGCAAGGCAGACCAAACTGTATGTGCCACCAAAAAAAACTTTTAAACAGTAAGTACATTTTCCAGGAGTTCAAAGAAAAGGAAAACAGATTTTACATGTTAAATTCTACTTAGAAAGCAACATCACATTATCACTCCCATCTCACAGCAATTTTTGTGTAAACAAAACTGGTTCCCCATGACACACCTCTGCGAGATCAGGAGAGCACAGGAGGGAAAAATATCAGGCCCAAAAACAACGGGTGGATAGTCACATAAATCTTGTTTGTGGGGACTGTGGCCGTAAAACCCTGGAGTCTCACTGAAGACCCCGAAAAGGTGGACCTCCAGGTCGATACCTACATGTCATTCCAAGGACCCTGGAGTCACCCGCTGTGATCCAAAAAGGAAAAATGAAAAGAGTCCTGGGAAGCCAAAACACCTCGGATCAAGAGACATGACCCAAACAGTGGAGGGCATCACCGCCAGCCCCACATTCACTAAACGTTAGGTCCAACAGTCCCTTTTTCAACTATGAAACAGAGGCGAGGCATTCCAGCAAACACCTAAAAAACGTAGCATACCTTACCTAGGCATGGCACTTGATGTGACTACCCCCCAAAACACACCCACACACTAGGGAATCTGATACCTCCAGCTCCAGCTCACCTGCCCTTCTCCTTGGGTGGTTAGGGTTCCATCTACTTGTCTACTGCAAAATCACTGCAAAATAAGAATTGATAAGTGATCTGTACATGACATCGTGCACTTTAAACACGAGACAATGCATCAGCAACCACATTCTCTGCTCCCTTCACATAATGAATCACAAGATTAAGAGGTTGGAGAAACAAGGCCCACCTTGTAAGTCTCTGATTGTGGCTCCTCATTAAGTGAAGGAAACATAAAGGGTGAACTGATGATGATATATTCACCTCAAAATGTTGCACTGCCAAACACTAAGCATGAGCCTCCTTTTCTATGGTGGTATAACTTCTCTGGTGCCTGTTACTTTTTGCCGAGAAGCAGCTGAGAGGCATTACTTGCCCTGCTCTACCTTGCAACAAGACTTCCCCAACCCTGTATAATTTTGCAAAACCCGGGGTGGGTAACTCAGGATTATACATATAAGACCTTGAAGGTTAAATAGCATACAAAAGGTTCATGTACAGAGATATTAAAGTTACAAATATGGGTGTGTCCTTGGCACACATGGTCATGGGAACAGATGACCCCCAACGGTTCATTCACACAATTTGCATGTAGTTCATAAAGAGGAGACACAAAACCTTATTTCTTAACTGTACCTGGCGGCAGTCAGTGCACGTTTTCAAGGTATCACCGAGTGTGAGACCAGTAAAAGACAACGTCCACCGACTCTCGCTGGTTTAAAAACACGCCCCTTAGAAATAAACAAATAAACTTCCTTAAGGGGGCCTTTTTTCACCCCAGCTTACATAAAGCCCCCTCCCTGACATTGCCCAAATTTCAAAACCTCTACCTCAGGGGGGTTAACAGGGCCCCCCATTTTTTGCACCCCAAAACCCCTTTCACAAAAGGTGCCAAGGGTTTGGCCAACATTTAAAACCCAGTCTTTCAGAAAAACCAAGTCTTCCACAATCTCTTAAAATTTTTCCTGCTCACATTATCTTTCTAAAGGGAAACCTTTCCACCACATTTTGAAGCCCCACACATTTCCTTCATAGCCTTCCCGGGGACCCGGCTCCAATCCAAAACCCATCTGTCCGGTTTCCCCAAATATTTTGGCCCACCCCCTTCAGGGCCCCATGTCATCCTGGGGGGATTCAGGCGGGGTTTTCATAGTGCCATCGACCTAAATCTTAGCCAAGCGTTTCTGAAACTGGAAAAAAAACACCGCGTGGGGGAAAAATTTACCCCTCCTTTATGTAGCCCATGACTTAATGATTCCCGTGTGCTTCCCCACCCGGTAATGAAAAGGAGGGAAAAATTCCCCCCTCCCATTCCTTCTGGTACTGGGTAAACAAACCATCATTTCCCTGAGAGACTGGGGAAAAAACCCGGTGCTTTTCTTTTGACCCTAGGGTTAATTTAAAATTGGGAAATTTACTTCAAGTTGGGCCCCCAAAAATACCTTTTCATTTCCAAAAAAAATGACTTTGGGTTTATTTGTGCAAAGGCCCAAGAGACAAAAAAAGTTTCACCAGAAATCCAAAAAAACAAAACACAAAAATTTTTAAAAAAAAGGGGATAGACCCCTGGTAACCCGTTTTGAAAAGGAAAATTTTTTAAAAAACACTGGTTTTTTTAGTCTCCCCGGGCCTTTAAAACAAAATGCCGTTCCCTTTAAAATTTTGTAAAAAATATGACAAAGACACCCTTTTAAAAGTTCTGCTGCGGCCACGAAGCACAGGCCCCTTAAAAAGGGGTCTTGCTCCTTTTATCAATCTGCAAAAAAAAAACACTTTGGGAAATTTGGGAACCAAAATCCCCTGCAACAGCTGATAAATGAATTTGCGTTCCCGGAAAGGGCCAACCTTTTGGGGCCCCCACTCAGTTGCTGCAGAGTCAGGGGGTTTTTTTTTCCCCATCAGCACCTAGACCACTTTTCCAAAAGAGTTTCCGGTTTTTGGGCCCTTTTATCACTGCTCAAGGGCTCCCGCAGGGCGACCCCAAAAGAACAGGGTCCCCCGGCCCAAACCTTTACCCAGTGGGGGCAGAAAGGGGTTTCAGGGGGGAACAGCTCCCGCTTTTTTCCCCTGGTTTTTTTTTCCTTAAACACACTGAAAAAAATTTTTAGGCACCATCGCTCCAATTTGGTCATTTCCACCTTGTAAAGCAGGGTCCTGCAAAAACCCAAAAATTTTCCCCACTTTTGAGGGTTTCCCCCAACGTTGTTGCCCATGGTCAAAATCCTCAAAAGGGGGAACCCTTTTGAAAAACTTACAGGTAGGTAACCTGAAAAGGGAGCAAAACTCTAAACCCCTAACCCGTGCATGGAGTCCTGACAGGGACTCCAGTTATCCCCCTTTAAAAAAAAAAATGTCCCCAAACTAGTGTAGGTGGTTTTTTTTATCCGGCCCGGCAATACACCCCTGCAAAGCAAGGGATGTGGGTACAAAAAGGGCCCTCAAAGACATAAACCCGTTACCCTAAACCCTTTTTTTTGGTGTAAGGCCACAAATAGACTTAATTGAATAGACCTTCCCTCCGAGGGCTAAGACAGCTGGGCTTCTTTGGAAAACCTTGGGGCAAGGGCTTCAATCAAGCAAAATTGTGTAATGGTGTTTTTTACTGGAGAAGCATTTTGGGTTTCAGCCTGGTCCCTAAGATCTTTTGACAAAATGGCTGTAGGTTTAAAAAGGCCCCCCCGCCCCATTGACATAGGGTGGGGCCCATGATCTTGGGGAAGTGGACGTTTCAAACCCGGGCCCCGGTATCCTGGACCTGTGACAACCCGCTTAAAACCTTCTCGGGTTTGGTACTGGAAAAAAATTTGGGTTATTAAAACATGGGGGGGGTTTTAGGGGGTAAAAAGGGTGGCTTTTAAACCCCTTTTGAAAAAATTTTTTATTCCCCATTGGTGGGTTAGAAAAAGTACCATTATTAGTATGTGGGGGGGGGTAACTATACCCTATTTTTGGTTAGCTAAAAATCTGTCACCCCCGCTCTAAAGATTTTTTAAAATCATCAAGATCCCCTTTTCCTCAAGGGGTTGCCCTTTAAAGGTTTAGGAAAGGGAAAATTTCTTTAAAAGGTCCCCCTTACAAAAAATTTAAAGGGAATTTTTTCCCTCCCTAATTGCCTACCCCCCCCTTTGAGCGACACCACCCATTTAAAAGGACATTTTTTCCTTACCATATTCCACCAAAGACTGCCCTGCTTTTAAACTTTAGTCCTCTAAACTTTTGCCGGTACCCTTTTTGGGAACATTTGATAAGCCAGTAAAACTACCCCTTTTTGCTTATGTAATCAGGGGAAAAGGCCCATCCCTCCCAAAGAACTAACCCGCCTGTTAAACCCCTTTTCCAACTAATTGGGTCCTTGTAATGTCGGCCCCCTTCCTTCCGGCCAAAAATTTGGGGTTTGGCCCGTACTTTCAAATAAAAGGAAAAAAAATGGTCTGGATCTTTCCTAGGAATTTGGGGACAAAATTTTTTTGGCTTTATCCCAAATGAAAAACATCTTCCCTTGTGTCTGGTGTCTGGGGGGAGGGCAAACTGCCTCTCTTTATCTCTTTTTTTGAGCCCTAAGCTCCTCTAAGGCTCCTGTTCCGGATCTTTGTTTCGTTCAACCTTAATGTTCCTTTTCTTTTGCAACCCAGGGCTAATTTTATTCGTTAAAAAATTTTTACGTCCTTTTCCAGGGCCCTATCATGGGAATTTTATTCCAAAAAATCCCCCCCCCCCCCTTTTTCCCAAAAATTCATCCCAAGAATTTTCCCCTAGGGGCAGCCATTTTGAGAAATTTTACCCCCAAAAACTTGCTATTATCCCAGAACTTTTTGATATAAAATAATAAAGCAAAATAGGCCCAAAATACCTGCAAATGAAAAAGTATATTCACAAGGATGGGTTGTCAGGGGGACTCCCCCAAAAATTAAAAAAGGGTTTGCACCCCAAGAAAATTTCCCTTTTAGAAAAAAAAGGAGCTACGGGACTGCAAAGGAAAATTATTCCCCCGAAAAATTTGGTTTAAAAATAACCCCCCCAAAAAAACAGCAAAATTGTACCCGCAAGGGGGGAAATTAAAGCCCCCAAAATCAGGTATTAATAACCCCTAAAAATCAAAATATGGCACGAAAGGGAAAAAAATTCACAGAGTATTTTGTTTTTAAAAATTAAAACCCTAAAAACCCGCAAAATTGCAACAAAAGGGGGAAATTTTTAAATTTTTGTGTGAATGTTATATGAATGCTTCCTCGGGCCAACCCGTAAAGGGGTTTGGGTTTTTTATTTTCCAGGTTGCAAAATTGAATTACCACATAAAAATTTTATAATTTCCCATATACAGGCCCCCATGTTTCCCCAGAAATGTGGGATAGCTGGGGGGTTTAGCTTTTGGGCTAAGGGGAAAAAGGTTTAAAAAATTTAAAAAATCCCCAAGCTTAAACCCGGCCACCCAGGGCTATCCCCCTCAAAACAGAAAGGGGCTAAACCAGAAAGTTTTACTTTCCATGGGTTTGGGTTTAAAAGAGGGGGAGGTAAAAAACTTAGGTTTGGGGAAAAAATATCTATTTTTTATCCTAAAAACTATATACACACCCCCTGAAAACCTTAATTTCCCAAAGCCCCAAAAGAGGTACACAAGAAATAGCTGGCTTTGGGGGTCCCCCCACCATAAAACCCCTAGGCCTAGTCAGCGCAGGCCGTCACTACCCACTACCCAAAAACCCTTTCTTATTTCCTCACCCTCCCCCAGCAAACCCCGACCAAGGGCCCGAAAACCCCCGGGGGGCATTTCAGGAAAACCATAGAAGGGGCCCATTTGGGTGGGGTTAGCTAAAAAAAACGGAGTACACAACTAAAACTTAGCTTAAATACACCCGGGGTTTTCCGACCCCCACCTCCCCCACCTTTCCGACTTTCCCCCTGTCGCCCCAAGCCACGCTTACCCCCGCTTTCCTAAACAAGTTTAAAAAAAAATCCTAGCAGGATTTCTTTATAATTTAGTTTAACCTGCTTTTTAGTACCCCCCCAAATGCACATTTTGAATTAAAAAAATTTTTCTGTACCCAAATTTTAACCCTTTTTACTACTTTTAAAAAAACACTTCTCCCCTTTTGTACTTACTTTTCCCTGCCAAAAACCCTTTCCTAAACCCCAAACCCCAAACCCCAATTTTATTTGCTAACGGGTCCCCAAAGGGGGCCCCCAAAAAAAAAAAAAAAAATCCCCTTAATCTGAGGCCCTTCCTAAGGGGGTCCCAAAATCACGGTTTTTGGTTTTTCCACAAAAGCAAAAACAAAATTTTAGGATGAAATGAGGACAAGGGGAAACTAGGGGAACTTTTTTAAAAAGGGAAAACCCATGCCCCCCCCACGGGCCAAAATTTGAGGGAAAGGGCACCCCAAAATTTTTTTAAAGGGGGTCTTTTCCCCCTTTAAAAAAGGGCCCCCAATTTTTTTAAAAACCAATTTTTTTATTTTTTTTCCCTATAGCCCCCCGGGCAGTACCCCCTGTTTTGGGGGGGCCCAAAAAAAACTTTTTAACCCCGGGGGTTTTTGGATTCAAGGGGAAAAAGATTTTTCTGGGGAATTTTACTTAAAAGCCAACCATTTTTCCCCCAAACTCCCCGTTTTGTTTAAAAAAAAATGGGTTATTAACCCCCTTTGGGGCCCGGAGGGGTTCCCCAAAAAAAGGGTTAAGTCCTTTCTTTTTGTGGGGCTTGGGTTTAAAAAATGGTCCCTGGCCCCAAAAAGGGGGCCCATGCCCGCACCCAAGGGGAGAAAGTGGCCGGTTGAAAAAAAGTTGGGGAAGGGCCCCTGGGTAGAGTGAAAACAGGGGGGGCATCAGCAGCCCCCCATTTCCCAAAATTGGGTTTCCCAAGCCCAACCAACCCTGGAAAAACGGGGACCCCCAAAACCAAAAACCCAGCAACCTTTCCAAAAGGGGGGGAGGTGCAACCCCCCAACCCCAAATTGGGCCTTCCTTAGTTCAAACCCCCCCTAGGGTGGCAAAGTCATGAAATTGGGAAAAAGGAAAAAGGGCTGAATGGAATCCGGGACTTTAAAAAGGCCCAAGACACAAACCCCTCCCCTCATTGGAAAAAAGTTTAAAAGGGTTGGGGAATAACCCCAGGAATCTCTTGAACCCAAATAAAAAATTTAAATGCTGAGGAAAATTTCCCCTAATTTTACTCCAAACAAAACATTTTACCTCCTTTTAAAAAAAAATCTTTCGGGCCACCTTTTAAACACAGGGTTTCTTGGGCCCTGTTAAAGTAATGCCCCACCCAAAAATTGGAAAAAACCCAACTAGCCCAAGCCCCAAAGAATTAAAAGGAATGCAAAAAAGGGTTTGAAAAAGAAAAAGTTCCCCAAATTTTGGGTTGGGCCTTCCAAAGGGTTAAGGGAAAACCGAACCCCCCCCCCGGGGCACAACTTTTGGGGA
Source organism: Cherax quadricarinatus (assembly GCF_026875155.1). Taxonomy (NCBI): domain Eukaryota; kingdom Metazoa; phylum Arthropoda; class Malacostraca; order Decapoda; family Parastacidae; genus Cherax; species Cherax quadricarinatus. Next base: position 66,850,468 of record NC_069399.1, on the reverse strand, counting down.
GGGGGGGAAAAGGGGGGGACAAAAACCATACAAACCGGTTTCCCCCCCCCCAGGGGGCCCCAAGGGCCCCAGTTGGAAAGTAAAAAACAACCCCGATTCCTGGGAAAAAACCCCAGGTTCGGGGAAAAAAAACCCTTCCCTTTCCCAAGGGGTATTTTAAAATTAATAGTGGGAAGAAATTTCCCAAAACCCTTTTCCCCTGGGGGTTTTAACAGGCCCTTTGCATAAAAACCCTTCCAAGGTTCCAAGGGGAGAACCATACAACCAAATTTGAAGACGGGCCAACTAACTCGACCCCCGCCCCAAATTTTTTCCCCAGGGAGTACCCTCTTTGGGGGGAAAACCCTACCCTTCCCGGCCCCGGTTGCCCAACCCCCGGCTTAAAAGCCCCCCTAGGCCTTTTCCCGGGGGGAAAAAGGCACAAAATATCCCCGAACCCCTTTAGAACCTTTTAAAATGAGAAAAAAACACCTGGGAAAAAAACTTTCCCAAACCCTAAAGCCCAACTTTTTTTTCCCCTGTGCCCCAAAACGGTAATGAAAAGGGGGGAAAATTCCCCCCCTTCCATTTCCCGGTATGGGTAAAAAAACATGGTTCCCGTGAGACGGGGCCAAGGGTTTTTTCTTTCCCGGAAAAGATTCAAGAAATTTCTTGGGGGGCCTCCCCAAAACTACAGACATTTTTTAAGTTTGGGTAGGGATCCAAGGGGAAAATTTTTTGGGGGTCCCAAAACAACACACCTTTTGGGGGGTTGGATTGGTTAACCCTGTTGGTTGTAATCCAAATTTTCTTCCTTTTTAAAACGGGGGCTTTAGAATTTAAAAAACCACAAAAAACCTTTTAAAATTCCCTCGGCCTCGTAACAACTGGTCCCAAAAAATTTCCATTTAAAAACCTGAAAAAAACAAAGGGGGAAAAGGGGCCAATTTGGTTTTAAAGTAGGGCGGGGGCCCCCTGGGTTTTGGGGAAAATCGGGGATTTTTTTTTTCCCCCCCCCCCCCCCCACTGAAACACTCCAATGGTTGGAGAAAATTTTTTTTTTTTTAAAAATTTTTTTTTTTTAACCCCATGCTGGAAAAAACCCTTTCTGGTCAAAAAAAACCCCGCCCCAAACCCTACCCCAAATTTTGCAAAAAGGGGAAAAGGGGAAACAGCCTGGGGTTTTTTTAACCGGTTTTTGCCCTTTATAAACCCCCAAAAAATTTTTGGCAATTTTGGGCCTTGGTATCCCCTTGTAAAGGGGGCCTAAAAACTTAACTTTTTAGGGGCCCAAATTTTCCAGATAACTCCTTTAAAAAAAAAACTTCTTTTTTAGGGGAGGTAAAAAAATTTTCCCTCTCCCCTCCCTTCCCCTGGAAAATCCCGAAGGGAAAATTCCCAACCCCTTTTTTGGAAAAAATTTTTCCCCAATTGTTTAAAAGGGCCCGGGGGGCCCAAAGGAAAACCCTTTTAAAAAAATTTTTATTTCAATTCCCCGTAAAACCCCCGGCCCCCCTTTTTTGGGGAAGGCCCCAAGGGTTAAAAATTTCCCACCCAGGGAAAGGAAATGGCCCTTTTTGGAACCTTTGGGCAAGGGCCCCGGAAATGAAAAACCAGGGGGGGCGGTGGGATTTAAGGGGAAAATCTGGCCCACCTGGGGGAAACTTTGAAAATTTGGGTTTTTTAAAACCCCCCGGGACAGACGGCTGGGAAAAACTTGGGGGGGCCCGTTTCCTAAGCCCCGGGGCCCCCGACCTGTTTGGGGACCTTTTAAAAAACCCTGGGTTTTGGTTACTGGTTAGGGTTATTTTAAAACTGGGTTTTTTTTGGAAATTGGCAAAACCAAATTTTTTTCCTTTTTTGGAGGGAAATCCTTTATTATAGGGGGGGGGAATATACCTATTTTTTTAAGGAAAAACCCCCTTAAACATTTTTAAAATTTAACAAATTTTTTTTAATATTTAATCAAGGGGGAAACCCCTTTTAAAATCCCCAAAAAAAAAGGTAAATTTCAAAGGTAACCCCAAACCCCCTATTTAAAAAATTTTTTCCTTTTTACCCTGGAAACACTCAAAAATGGATGCAAAAAATCACCACAAACTACCTCTGACTTGCTAAAATAGCCATGCTAAATTAAAAAAAACAGCCAACATACAAGGATGCTAAACAGTAACTTGAAAACAGGGGGGGACTGTGAAGTGCCAGGTGACGCCACTTATATTTCTCAAAAAAAATTCGGAAATTTGGCCCTGGACCTGCTTGTACCTGTGTCTAGATGCTGAGATTGCAGACACCACCAGATAACTCGTTGAGAAAGGAGCTTCTTGTGTGGGGTGATGAAGTGAAACTTTCATTCCCTTCCATCCCTCCTCGGGGGCAACACAGCTGTTTTGGGAAGCCCCACTGTCACCAATTTTTTTAGGAAATAGTATTTGTCACAGTGTTGCAGGGGGGGGGCTCAATAAAAAGGGCTTTGGAGGCTTTTTTTATTTGCGATATCTTGTACACAGGCAGTGTGTTTGTCCCCAGGCCCCCAAGGAAATAACCCATGCCCACGGGGGAAGGGGAGTGGGCCTTGTTGACTGAGTGGGGCCGTGAGAGGTGAAAAGAGGCAGGGGGGGGCAGGCGGGATGCCCCCGAGAGGTCTGGCCCGGGTGGAAACTTTTGGGAACTGGGTTTTTGGGCTCCTGGTTTCAGGCGGCTGGAAAAACATTGGAAACCGTTTCCAAAAACACCTCGCCCCTGCCATGTTTACCATAAATTTTAAAATTGGCCTGGAAGTTAGTTGAGGTGGGGTGCACCCTGGGTAAAAAACTACCTAATTTCCCCGAAATCTCAGCAAAAAAGGGGTTTTCTGATGCAGTATATCATTGATTAAACTAGGCCTGTATCCATAAAAGCTTGTAGGAATAAACATATTATTTTAATAAATTTTATTTTTATTTTTAATAATGGAACCATTTGGGAAATACAACAAAAAAGGAAAGCAACAAAGGTAAAACCATAACACTATTTTTTTTTTTACCCTGGGAAAAACCCAGAGAGGGTTTCGGGGGGCAACTCCCTGGTGGGCCCGGCTGTGGCCACCCATGGTGGATACGGCCTGACAAACCCGGCTGTTTCTGTAGGCGCACAACCCGTGTACGAACCACAGCCCGGGATCAGGTAAATGACTTTAGGGGCCTGTCCAGTGCCTTCTTGAAGTCAGCCAGGGTCTATTGGAATCCCCTTTTGTATGCTGGGAGGCAGTTTTAAAACCCTTTGGGCCCCTGACATTATTGGTTCCTTCTTATCGTGCTATGGTTCCCCGATTTTCATTGGGGGGTGTTCATGGTTCGGGTCTTTTGCTTTCATAAGGATGTTTTCAAAAATGAATTTGGTCAAAACCCTCTAGGTTTTCCGGGTTTAACACGTTCTCTTCCTTCATTTAGGGAGTCAGGGTTTGGGGGGGCGTTCCCGTAATTGAGGTTTTTTTATCGCAGTTTTGTGTGCCCCCTGCCCCTTTAAAGGTCTGTTTGTGTGCGAAAATTCCAGCCTAGATAGAACTAGTGACCTGAAAAAGTGTCATCAGGGCGTTGGCATCCCCAGTTTTGAAGGTTTTCCTTTTCCTCCCGTCATTTTTCCCGCAGATTTATTGGTACAATGTTTTTGGCTTTTTTGGGGAGATCCTCTGAATGTCCCTCCCAGGGCTTTGTTTTCTGTGGCCCATTTTAAAAATTTGGTTTTTGTCCAACAGGAGTCTTGCAGTGTCTTTAATGGAACACTATCAGCAAATTTTGGGTGTCATCTGCAAAGGAAGACAGGTGCTGTGGTTTCATCCCGTCTGTGTCAGATTTGGATGGGAACAGGGAAAAGCGAGTACTGTGCCTTGTGGAACATGCTTTTCACCGAAGCCGCCCGGGCTTTACT
>NC_069399.1:66810873-66846080 GCF_026875155.1 Cherax quadricarinatus | reverse complement strand
TATCTTCCCTATCTTCTCTATATTATCTCTCTCTACCTATCTCTCTCTCTCTACCTATCTCTACCTATCTCTCTCTTTCCCTTTATCTCTCTCTCTCTCTCCTGTCCCCATCTCTCCCCTCTAACATCCCCCCCTCCCACATCTCTCCCCTCTCCCATCACTCCCTTCTAACATCTCTCCCCTTAAAACATCTCTCCTCTTCTAACATCTCTCCCTCTCCCATTTCCTATCTCTCTCTCCCCTCTCTCTTCCATCTCCCCTCTCTCTCCCCTTCTCCCCTGTCTCTCCCCCTCTCTCTCCCCTCTCTTTGCCCCCTCTCCCTCTCTTTCCCCTCTCTTTTCTCTCTTTTCTCTCTCTCTCTCTCTTTTTTTTTACACAGGGTTTGACAAGGTTAAGGATCCCTAGCTTTATTGACAAGCTATTTACAGGTTAAGGATTCCTAACTTTATTGGCAAGCTAAGAGCTGTTACCTACATCAGCTCGTTTGAAAGCATTTTTATTGTTATGAGACATACAAGTAGGGAACAGGATGAAGTTGGAGCCATCTGTGGGCCAGCATTTTTATTTGATCAACTGACTTTATCTCGTTGACATCATTATGCTGTACGAATGTGTTCCATACTCGATTTCATCCTGGGTATTATGATCTCAGATGGAGTGATGTTCTGGAGAAGGGTACAGCCAGAGTGAAGTTGCTGCTTTCTGCCCGTCTTGTGGCATAAAAGCTTGTTTCACGCTGTCCTCGAAGTGGATCCAAGTGTGGGACTTTGTCAATATTGGCCTTGTACATAACAGTAAGGCCACCCACATCCCTCCTATGTTGAAGGCTCTGCTGAAATGACAGATCTTTTCCAGGATGGGTCCAGGCGAGAGATGAGACGTCCTTGCTCTGTTCTCTACTCTGTCAAGCAGTCTCAGATGAGAGAGGGGGGGGCAGGCAAATCAAGAAATTGGAGCATACTCAAGATGTGAGCGTACTTGTGCCTCGTACAGAATCTTACAACCCCTACTGTCAAGCAGATGCGAGATACGGCAAAGTGCTGTAAGCTTCCCGGCTGCCTTGTTTGAAAGATTTACAAAGGTTCTTCTGGTTAGTTTGGGGTCAATTTCACCCCAAGGATATCAACTTCTTCTCCAGGGTGCCACACCCTCCATTCATCCTTACTACTGCACCAGCATTTCCATCACGGTGCCTAGAGACGATCATCATTTGCTTTTCTCAGGTGCAAATGTTACTTGCCATCTATTTCCCCAAGCTGATATACCTCTCAGCTGGTGATTGATGTAGCTTAGAGCAGCTGGCATTTCTTCTCTTGGATAAGTGAATGTCAGTGTACAAATCGGGTGCATATGCATGTGATTCTGGGATGAGAGAAGAAGGTCGTTGAAGTAGACATTCCATAACAATGGTCCCAGCATGCTTCCTTGTGGAACACATGCCCCAATAGAATGTTTTGCTGATTCTGTTCCATTGATAACTACACTTAGAGATCTACCATGAAGGTAATCACTGAGGAGACATAGCGTAGAGCCTGCAATTCTCAGTGCTTGAAGTTTTGCTAAGAGGCCCTGGTGTCACACCCGGTCGAAAGCGCCAGCCATCTCCAGTGCTACCACACAGCTGATTTTGGGGATTCATCCAGTGACTGGTGCCACTTAGTGGAGAGGTTTAACAACAGATCAGCACCCAGAGTAAACCTTCCTGAAGCCATATTGACGATCACAAGTAGTGAGTTGTAGTCAAAAACTCTGTCTTTTGGGTCTTGAGATTATTGTCTCAAGGATCTTAAAAAGTGATTGACAGGGGTGACACTGGTCTGTAGTTGCGATTTCTGCTCTGCTCTTTTTTTTGTGAACAGGGACTACATTTGCCTCTTTCCATAGAGAGGGCCATTTACCTGTACTAGGCAGTGCTGAAAGGTGCGAGTGGAGGTGCTGCTAGCGGTCTGCACATCTTAGCAATCTTGGGCTCAACTTGTCTGGGCCCACAGCCTTTTCTGGTCAAGGGATTTAGAAGGAAATGCACCTCCTCCTGCCTTATTGTCACCACTGACAGTTTTTGACACAGTTTTTGCAGTAGCCAAGGAGGGTCCCTTGCTGGATCAGGAACTTGCATTTTGGTAGCAAAGTGTTCAGCAAAGAGGTCCCCTTTCTCTTGACTACTAGTAGAGGTGGTCCCACCTATCGATTTAGAGGTGGAATGAGTTCATCAGGCAGATAACCTTGTCTGTCCTTGACCAGGGACCACCAGGTTTTGGACCCTACCCTACCTGTTTCTAGCCTTTTTTTTAGTGTCCACCTCCCATTTAGCAATGGCCCACTTTTGAATGTCACCCATATGCCTACAGGCTTGCCTGTGCAAGTTCCTGTTATAGGCGGTAGGATGTCTCTTATACCTTCGTCATGCTTTGTACTTAGCAGTAGCAGCCTCTCTACAATGAAAGCCAAACCAAGGCTGATCTGTAGGCTTCGTCACATATTTCCGGTGAGGAATGTGTTCTTGTTATAGATTAAGGATGTGTCCAGTGAAGGCTTTCACTTGGCTGTCAACATCCCCTTGGAGAAGAGCATTCCAATCGGTGGTAGCGAGCTCAGAGCAAAGGGCTGGCCAATTACCTCTTTCCCATAGCCAGGTTGTGTGTGTGGACTCCTCACCTCGTTCTGTTGGGATCTTAAGTGTTGTAAAAACAGCCTTGTGGTCAGACGATCCAACATAGCCGAGGGGTTGCTCTCTCTCACTCACTCTCTCTCCCCCCTTTTCCCTTCTCACTCTACCCCCTCTCTCCTTCTACCTTTCCCTTCTCTTTCTTTCTCTCTTTCTCTCTTTCTCTCTTTCTCTCTCTCTCTCTCTCTCTCTCTCTCTCTCTCTCTCTCTCTCTCCCCCTCCTCTCTCTCTCCTCTCTCCCCCCCTCCTCTCTCATCCCCCCTTCTCTCTCTCTCTCTCCTCTCTCTCTCCTCTTTTCTCTTTCAAAAAAAAAGAAAAATGACAGAGAAGAAAAGGAAAAATGAAGGAAAAAAATGGTGGGGAGTGGAAGGAACCAGGGATCAGATGAGAATGGTTCTGGTAGGGAGGAGTGGATGGAGGAGCAGTGGAAAAGGATTGAAAAAGAGTGGAAGAGAAAATTAGGAGAGCTTTCTGAAAAAAATGGAGACAGAGCTCTCTGTGAAATTAGAAAAGAGGTTGGAGAAGGAGAAGAAGAATTGGGAGGCACAAGTCGAAACTGCAGTAGCCTGGATAAGGGTCCTAGAAGATGAGGTAAACATGCTGAAACGAGTTACAGGGGCATTGACCAGAGAAGACACAGCATATGAAGCTGAGAGGCGGAACAGGAAGGAAGGAGATACGAATTATGCTAAGGTCATATCGGCTTGCCAAGAAGAGCCAAGGAGTGAAAGGGAAGAACAGCTGGGTGCAGATGGAGAGGGTGATAGGTCAAATGCAGAGACACAACCATGCTACCAAGAGCCACTGGAAAAAACAATGGAGAAAATGACCACGTACAGACAGGCACCAGAGTCACAGAGGGAGAGGCAATGGGAGGAGGAAAGGGCAAAATCAGTGTTTGTCCATGGGCTTCAGGAGAGAGAGGAAAGGACACACACTGAAAGATGGCAGGCAGAAAGAAAGGAGATTGTGAACATCATCACAGAAATAGGTGAAGAAGACATGGAGGAGATTGTAAATTTTCAGAGAATAGGGGGTACTTGAAGGGGAGAAAACCACCGATCAAGCTGATTCTCAGGACAGAAACAGTGCAGAACAGGATCCTCCAAGAGAAACCACGGTTGAAATACTTGGAAGAGTACAAGAGGGTGCACCTAGACAAAGACAGAACATAAACAGAATGACAGCAGCTGAGGGAGAGGCCAAAAAAGCAAAAGGAGCTAGGAAAGGAGACAAGGACGGAACCAGCAGAGGTCAATCAGAGCAGGACAGAGCAGCAAGGGCAAGCACACACAGAATCGTCCTCAGAACCCCACAACCTATCACACCATCCCAATACTACAATCTACAATCCTCACTCACAGCTTCCACCCAACACCCAGCTATAGAATCTCACAGTATGCTACCAGGTCTCCCACTCTCACAGGCCCCCCAAACTACAGTGTTGGAGAGGAAACTGAAGGTATGGTACACAAATGCTGATGGAATAACAAATAAGCGAGAGGAGTGGCATGAAAGAGTCAAAGAGGCATCACAGGACATCGAAGCTCTCACAGAAACCAAGCTTACAGGTATGATAACAGATGCCATCTTTCCAATGGGATACCAGATCCTGAGGAAAGACAGAGGGAACAGGGGGGGTGGTGGAGGAGTGGCACTGCTGATCAAAAACCGATGGAATTTTGATGAGCTGGAGAGAGTAGACAGCAGAGAAGTAAGCGATTACATAGCAGGAATGCTTCACTCTGGAGGTCCCAAAGTGGTAATTGCAGTGATGTATAACCCACCACTGAACAGCAGGAGGCCAAGGCAAGAGTATGATGAAAGCAATAGAGCGATGGTTGACACACTGGCTGCAGTGGCCAGAAGAGCTCATGCATGCAGGGAAAAGCTCCTGATCATGGGTGACTTTAACCACAAGGAAATCGAGTGGGAGAACTTGGAGCCACATGGGGCCAAGATACATGGAGGGCTAAGATGATGGAAGTGGTACTAGAAAACTTCATGTACAAAAACGTAAGGGACACTACAAGAGAGAGAGGGGAGGATGAACCAGCAAGACTGGACCTAGTATTCACCTTGAGTAGTGCAGGTATTGAGGACATCACATATGAAAGACACCTTTGGGCCAGCGATCATGTGGTTTTAAGCTTCGAATACACAGTAGAGCTACAAGTGGAGGGGGAAGCAGGAAGGCCAGGACGAATGAAGACAAACTACAAGAAAGGGGGACTACACGGGAATGAGGAACTTCCTGAACGGGGTTCAGTGGGACAGAGAACTGGCAAGGAAGTCAGTTATTGAGATGATGGAATATGTAACAACCACGAGCAAGGAGGCTGAAAAGAGGTTTGTACCCAAGGGTAACAGGAATAATGAAAAAGCCAGGTTGAGCCCATGGTTCACCCACAGGTGCAGGGAGGCAAAAACCAAGTGTGCTAGGGAATGGAAGAAATATAGAAGGCAAAGAACCCAGGAGAATAAGGAGAGCAGTCGTAGAGCCGGAAATGAATATGCAGAGATAAGAAGGGAGGCCCAACGACAATATGAAAACGACATAGCAGCGAAAGCCAAATCTGACCCGAAGTTGTTATACAGCCACATCAGGAGGAAAATAACAGTCAAGGACAAGGTAATCAGGCTAAGGAAGGAAGGAGGAGAGACAACAAGAAATGACCGTGAAGTATGTGAGGAACTAAACAAGAGATTCAAAGAAGTGTTCACAGAGGAGACAGAAGGGGCTCCAGAAAGACGGAGAGGTGGGGTACACCACCAAGTGCTGGACACAGTACACACAACCGAGGAAGAAGTGAAGAGGCTTCTGAGTGAGCTAGATACCTCAAAGGCAATGGGGCCAGATAAAATCTCTCCATGGGTCCTGAGAGAGGAAGCAGAGCACTATGTGTACCCCTAACAACAACTGTTGTTAGGGAGATTGCCTGAGGCATGGAAGACAGCAAATGTAGTCCCAATCTTTAAAAAAGGAGACAGACATGAAGCACTAAACTACAGACCATTGTCACTGAAATGTATAGTATGCAGTTATGGAGAAGATTATCAGAAGAAGAGTGGTGGAACACCTAGAAAGAAATGATCTCATCAACAGCAGCCAACATGGTTTCAGGGACGGGAAATCCCGTGTCACAAACCTACTGGAGTTCTACAACATGGTGACAGCAGTAAGACAAGAGAGAGAGGGGTGGGTGGATTGCATATTCTTGGACTGCAAGAAGGCGTTTGACTGAGTTGCACACAAGAGATTAGTGCAAAAACTGGAGGACCAAGAAAAGGCACTACACTGGATCAGGGAATACTTGTCAGGAAGACAGCATCGAATCATGGTACGTGGCGAGGTGTCAGAGTGGGCACCTGTGACTAGCAGGGTCCCACAGGGATCAATCCTAGGACCAGTGCTGTGTCTGGTATTTGTGAACGACATGACGGAAGGAATAGACTCCGAAGTGTCCCTGTTTACAGATGACGTGAAGTTGATGAGAAGAATTCATTCGATCGAAGACTAGGCAGAACTACAAAGGGATCTGGACAGGCTGCACACCTGGTCCAGCATTGGCTCCTGGAGTTCAGCCCCAGCAAGTGCAAAGTCATGAAGATTGGAGAAGGGCAAAGAAGACCGCAGATGGAATAGAGTCTAGGGGGCCAGAGACTACAAACCTCACTCAAGGAAAAAGATTTTGGGGTGAGTATAACACCAGGCACATCTCCTGAAGTGCACATCAACCAAATAACTGCTGCAGCATATAGGCGCCTAGCAAACCTCAGAACAGCATTCCGACATCTTAATATAGAATCGTTCAGGACCCTGTACACCGTGTACGTTAGGCCCATATTGGAGTATGCGGCACCAGTCTGGAACCCACACCTAGCCAAGCACATAGAAAAACTAGAGAAAGTGCAAAGGTTTGCAACAAGACTAGTCCCAGAGCTAAGAGGTATGTCCTACGAGGAGAGGTTAAGGGAAATCGACCTGACGACACTGGAGGACAGGAGAGATAGAGGGGACATAACGACATACAAAATACTGAGAGGAATTGACAAAGTGGACAAAAACAGGATGTTCCAGAGATGGGACACAGCAACAAGGGGACACAATTGGAAGTTGAAGACACAGATGAATCACAGGGATGTTAGGAAGTATTTCATCAGTCACAGAGTAGACAGGAAGTGGAATAGTTTGGGAAGCGATGTAGTGGAGGCAGGATCCATACATAGCTTTAAGCAGAGGTATGATAAAGCTCACGGTTCAGGGAGAGTGACCTAGTAGCGATCAATGAAGAGGCGGGGCCAGGAGCTCGGACTCGACCCCCGCAACTTCAGCTAGGTGAGTGCAGCTAGGTGAGTGTTGGTGAGCACTTGCAGGCGTGAGGGGTCAGCGCCCCCGCCAAGCGCTTCTACAGGTGTGTGGGGGTTAACGCCCCCGCGCCGCGCTCCTACGCCAGCCCTGGTACTTTGAAGGATGAGTGAGGATGTTACAGTACTGGAGGTGGAACCCTACATAGCTTTAAGACGAGGTATGACAAAGCTCTGGAAGCAGAGAGAGAGAGAGAGAGAGAGAGAGAGAGAGAGAGAGAGAAGAGAGAGTAGAGAGAGAGAAGAGAGAGAGAGAGAGAGAGAGAGAGAGAGAGAGAGAGAGAGAGAGAGAGAGTACCTAGTAGCGATCAGTGAAGAGGCGGGGCCAGGAGCTGAGTCTCGACCCCTGCAACCACAATTAGGTGAGTACAATTAGGTGAGTACACACAGACACGCACACACACACACACACACACACACACACACACACACACACACACACACACACACACACACACACACACACACACACACACACACACACACACACAACACACGCACTGTTGTACCATGCTAATACAACCCTCCAACAGGTCTCTTTCCATTTTTATAAAATAAACATATCAATTGCTTTTGGGCACCAAAGGTAGATATCAGTAAAATCTTAATCTTTCCTCACTCTGACCCACCCCAAAAAAAAACCCTGTACCCAGGAGCCCTTCTTCTGATAAATATCTCAGATAAGTCATCAAAAAAGTCATCGCACAAACCCCTATCCCCCCAAATTTTTTCACTCAAAACCCTCCCCAACATGACACAATTTTTCACTTATAAAAACCCACAAAGTCACTTCATAAACCCCATTTTAACACCTAAAAATACAATTTCACAACTAATAAACTTCACACACTATCCACCCCCTTTTTTTTCACTCCAACCCATAAGTAAAATTTTTTCATTTTAAAATTTCCCCCACTATTCACAACATCGCTTAGGTCAAGATCACTAAAACACGCCCACAGAACACTTTCCCTTTTTTTTATACACACACACCCTCAAATCACTACAACCAAGATCACTGAAAAACTAAGATCACTAAATATCTAAGATTTCTAAAAAAAACTAAGATCAGTATTAATAGCATCACATTTTCACAAAAAGTCATTTTCACCAAGCCCATAATACGTTTACCAAAAATCTAACCTCACATAAGACAAGACACTAAGATTGCTAAAACTAAGATCAACATCAACTAACACATGAAGACCTATGATCACAATTACTAAGATCACAGAATCACAGAACATTCATTTTTATACACATCTCCTCAGAACCATATCTACGATCACTAAAAAAAACTAAGATCACTAAAAAGTAAGATCACTAAATAACTAAGGTCAGAACTAATAAGCTCACATTTTAACAAAAAATCAGGATCATTAAATCCATGAGATGATTACTAAAATCTAAGCTGACTCAAATAAAGATCAACATCAACTAACACATAAAGACTTAAGTTCACTATTACTATGAACACTCTTATTTTTATAGACATCTCAGATCACAAACTCACGATCGCCAAATCCATTAGATGATTACCAAAATTTAAGATCACTTAAGATAGATCACTAGATCACTATAACTTTGATCACTTAGGACAAAATCCCTAAAACTATGATCACAGAACACACATTTTTATACTCATACCCTCAAAACACTATAACCAAGATCACTAAAAATTAAGATCACTAAATAACTAATATCAGTATTATTATGATCACATTTTCACAAAAATCATGTTCACCAACCCCAAATCATGATCACCAATATTCTAAGAAGCAAGATCACCACCCATCTAGATACCCATCAGTTACACAACCCAGGGCAGCAAGGGTATAAAGCAGGTTGGGCCTGCCTGTCCCAACTACTGGACCACTATGACAAGGTCCTGGATCCTCTAGAAGGCAAACAGAATACTAATGTAATATACACAGACTATGGTGTAATAGTGCACAAAATGCGTGTTAAAGGAATAACAGGAAATGCTGCTAGATTGGGATCTATAATTTTCTAACAAACAGAACACAAAGAATAGTAGTAAACACAGTAAAGTCCGAGGCGGCTTCGGTGAAAAGCACTGTTCCACAAGGCACAGTACTCGCTCTCATCCTGTTCCTCATCCTCACATCTGACACAGACAGGGATGTAAGCCACAGCACCGTGTCTTCCTTTGCAGATGACATCCAAATTTGCATGATAGTGTCATCCATTGAAGACACTGCAAGACTCCTGTTGGACATCAACCAAATCTTTAAATGGGCCACAGAAAACAAGACCTGGGAGTGATCATGTCAGAGGATCTCACCAAATAAGACCATAACATTGTACCAATCACATCTGCTGGAAAAATGACAGGATGGATAAAGAGAACCTTCAAAACTAGGGATGCCAAACCGCCCATGATGACACTCTTCAGGTCACTAGTTCTATCTAGGCTGGAATATTTCTGCACACTAACAGCACCTTTCAAGGCAGGTGGCACACATAACTGCGATAAAACACCTCAATTACTGGGAACGCACCCCCAACCTGTACTCCCTAGAATGAAGGAGAGAGAGATACGTGATTATATACACCTGGAAAATCCTAGAGGGATTAGTACCAAACTTGCATGTGAAAATCACTCCTTATGAAAGCAAAAGACTCAGCAGACCATGCAACATCCCCCAATGAAAATCAGGGATACCACTAGCACGATAAGAAGGAACACAATAAGTGTCAGGGGCCCAAGACTGTTCAACTGCCTCCCAGCATACATAAAGGGGATTACCAATAGACCCCTGGCTGACTTCAAGAAGGCACTGGACAGGCCCCTAAAGTCAGTACCTGATCAGCCGGGCTGTGGTTCGTACATCGGGTTGCATGCAGCCTACAGTAACAGCCTGGTTGATCAGGCCGTGATCCACCATGAGGCCTGGTCACAGACCGGGCCACCAGGGAGTTGACCCCCGAAACCCTCTCTAGGTATACTCCAGGTAAAATAAAAAAAATAGTGTTATGGTTCACCTTTGTATGCTTACCTTTTAGTTGTATTACCAACTGTGTTACCATTAATAATATAAAAATAATATAAATTAATAATAATATCTTTATTCACTACAAGTACATGTATATGGTATACAGGCCTAGTTGACATCAATGATATACTGCTATACATAAAACCACTTGTTATGCTGAGCATTTCGGGGAAATTAGGTCAGTTTTGACCCAGGATGCGACCCACACCAGTCAACTAACTTCCAGGTACCAATTTTAAATTGATCGGTAAACATGGACAGGGACAGTAGGTGTCTTATGGAAACATGTTCCTAATGTTTTCCAGCCGCACTGTAGCCAGTGAGCCTAAATACCTAGTTCCAATAGTTTCCACCAGAGGCCAGACCTCTCGGTGGGCATACCAGCCTGCCCACCCCTGCCTCTTTCTCACTCTCTCAGCGGCCTTCACTCAGTCAACAAGGCCTACTCCTCTCTCCCTCGTGGGCATGGGTTATCCCTTGGGGCCATGGGCACAAACACACTGCCTGTGTACCAAGATATCGCAAAAAAAAAAAGCCTCCAAACCCTTTTAAAATTGAGCCCCGCCTCAACAATGGGGACATATAACTGTTTTCCAAAAACTTTGGGTGACAGGGTGCTTCCCACTGTGTTGCCCAGGGGAGGGACAGAAGGGGAATAAAAAGGGGGGGCCAACTTAAACACCCCTACACAAAAAGCACCCTTCTCCCCCAAGTTATCGGGGTTTGTTGTGTCGGGCAAGTCTCGCATCAAAGACACGGGTACAAGCGGGATCCGCCGAAATTTGCCGAATTTCTTTGAAAAATATAAGGGGAAACCTGGCATTTCACAGTGCCCCACGCTGTTTCTCAAGTTACATTTTTTTAGCATCACTTTATTTTCCCTGTGTTTTTTTTTCAGTTCACTTTGGCTTTTTTCGGGCAACCCAGAGGTGATTTGGGGGTTTTTTTTTTTTTCTGCATCCATTGTGAGTTTTTCCCCCGGTTTTGGGGGGGGAGAGGGAAGTGGCCGATTCCTTCCCTTCCCCCAAACGCCCCCCCACTTTTCACCCCCCAAACTGCCCACAATCCCCTCGCTGTGTTTTCTGCTTTTTTCCCCATGTAAATTTTTTTGGCAAGCTGTGTATCCGAGTCCCAAAGGGGTCACCGAACCCTTTGTGTTCACTAACCTTGTTGGTTAAAGCCACAGGGATCTACAAGCCACAGGGTTAACCCAAATCACAAGCCATGCTTGATTTTGCTTTCCGATTTTCACAAAAATCACCCTGATGCTACCCAAAATAAACGATGTCTCCCTGACGTCCCCCTTCATGATGTCACCCAATGAAATCCCTCTACATCATTCGGGGAACTTCACCCTCGCAAACGTCTGCTGACTTTACCATGCTTTGACATCACCTGGCGATGCCCTATGACATAACCTCATGATGTCACGCCCTAAATCAACAGTGTTAGTTTCACAGTGAGCAAAATGTTGTGCTGTTGAAAGATTAAAGAGAAGATATATATCATGTTTTAAATTTAAATTCCTCTCAGTCAATGTTCTCACATGTTTCGTGTATAGTTTTAGTGTCGATTTTTGCACGGAAAAGGGGGTCTTTGCTAGTACCCCCGTTGCAACCCAAATGAAAGGTGTTTTTTTCCCCTTTTAATGAAACTCACCTAGTTGGGGGTTGCAGGGTCGATCCTAGCTCCTGGCCCCGCCTCTTCACTAGTTGCTACTGGGGCACTCTCCCTAAACCCTTGAGCTTTTCATGAAATCGCTTAAAGCTAGTAGGGAAATCCTGCCTCCACTACATCATTTTTCCCCAAAACTTTTCCCCATTTCCCTGACTACTCGTGGTTTAAGAAATACTTCCAACACCCCTTTTTTTTCCCCATCTGTGTCTTCGATTTCCCCAACTGGGTCCCCTTGTTGCTGTGCCCCCATATTTTGAAAGCCCTTTAAAACATTCCCCCCTATCTCCCCCTTTCCTTTTTATGCGTCGGGTCGTTTTCCCTTAACCTCTCCCCGGAGACATCCCTTTCTTCCTCTGGGACTAGTCTTTTTTGAAAATTTTTTGGGTTTGCACTTTCTCTAGTTTTTTTTACTGTTTTGGCTCCCTTTGGGGGTTTTTCAAACTGTGCCGAATACTCCAACGGGGCCTAACTACATTGTGTACAAGCCTGAACATTCCTTATTAAGATGTCAAATTTGCTGTACTGGGGTTTTGCAAGGCCCCATATGCTGCAGCAGTTTATTTTTAAATGTGGGCTTAAAAGGAGGTTTCCTGGGTTTTTCCACCCTAAGTCTTTTCCTTGAGTGAGGCTTGTATTCCTCTGGCCCCCTAGACTGTACTCCATCTGCAGTCTTCTTTCTCTTCCCCAATCTTCATGTTTTGCACTTGGGGGGGTTTGAACTCCAGGACCAATTGCGGGCCCCCGGCCCGCACCTGTCCGGATCCCTTTTATTTCTCCCCGGGTCTTCAAAATCGTGTGGGGCATTTTAAACCAGGCCTACCCTCTCTCCCTTGTGGCATGGGCCCCCCTTGGGGGCCCCGGGGCCACAAAACCCACTGCCTGTGTACCCAATTTCACAAATAAAGAAAAAAGCCTCGGGAAGCCTTATCATTGAACCCCTCCTCAAAAACGTGACTAAAAACATTTCGAAAACAATACCGGGGGAGATTCGGACCCCAGACCTCAGGGGGTGAGCTGAGTCCCAAAGGGGCCCAGCTACAGTGGTCACCCGTGACATCACAAAAACCCAAACTGGGTTAACCTGATCAGACCTTTGCCCGCCCCATGGGGGGGTAATCCCCCAATGGGGGGGCGGATCAGGGGAAGAAAAAAAAAATTTTTAAATAAAAAAGGGGGCCCCCAAAAAAAGGGGGACAGACCCCCCCTTTTCAAAAAAAAATTGGGTGAAAATTTGCCACTCAAATTTTTGGACGGGGGGGGGCTTAGGCTCCCACTAAAAAAGTTCTCCACTACTTTTGTACCCCAATCCACATTTCATCTTTCCAAAGTGACCCCTTTGGGGTGGGCCCTCTTGAAAGCCAAAAACATTGCATTTGCCCTCTGTGGGGCAGCCCCCACAGATGACAGGTTTTTTGGGTTGTTTCTTGATGGCTTTAAAACCCCTGTATTTTTGCAAATAAAAAGGGTGAAAGGTTTGTTTTAAATTGGCGGGGTTCCATGACATCGTAATTTTAACATATGGGGAGAATGTCCCAAATCCGTAGAAATGAATGTTATAATTGTACAGAAAAAATTTTATAATTCAATGTCCCCAATGGGTATTTATAAAGGGGTTTAAAACCCAAAAAATTAAAAAGGGGGAAAAAAACCCTTTCTAGGAATTTTTTTTCCCAACTATTTTATGTACCGGGTAAGCGTGGTTTGGGGCATCACATGGATTTCCACATGGTTGGGGGCTGGCTTTGGGAAAGACCTGGGTTTTTAAAAAGCTAAGGGGGGGGGGGGGTACTCCTTTTGTTTAGCAAAACCCCAGCCATCCCCCTTTTTCCCTAGGTTTCCTGAAATCCCCACCCTGGGTTGACAGGGTCGGGTTTCCTGGGGGATGAGTGAGGAAATAAAAAATTTGGGTTGGTAGTGACGGCCGGGCGGAAAGGCCCTAGGGTTTATGGGGGGCGGGAAACCTCCAGCCAGCAAATTTTCTTGTGTATCCCATTTGGGCTTTTGGTTTTAAAGTTTTTTCTAGAGTGTGTATATGTTTTTATATGAAAAAATAAAATATTTTTTCCTAACTAAGTTTTTTAAACCCTAACCCTCTTTTAAACCCAAACCCAGGGAAAGAAACACTTTTCTGGTTTGGGCGCTTTCCTTTTTTGACGGGAAAACCCCGGGTTTGGCCTTTTTATGTTTGGGAATGTGTGTAATTTTTCCCTTTTGCCCTTAGACAAAGCTTAACCCCCCCACTAATCCCACATTTCTCATAACATGGGGGCCCGTAAAGGGGAAAATTTACAAATTTTAGTGGAAATTTCAATTTTTGGCAACCGGGAAAATAAATAACCACTTTTTTAACGGGGTTGGGCCCAAGGAAGCATTCACTAAAAACCCACCAAAAAAAAACAAAAAATAATTTACCTTTGTGTGCAATTTTGCTGGTTTTTAGGGTGTTTTTTAAAACTAATACTCTGTAAATAATTTACCCGGGCCATTTTGGGGTTTTTTAGGGTGTTTTTTAATACCAATGTTTTGGCAAAAATTTACCCTTGAAAGGTACAATCTTGCTGTTTTTTTGGGGGGTTATGTTTACCCTAAATTTCGGGGGAATAATTTTCCTTTGCAGGGGCGGGTACCCCCATTTTTTCTGAAAGGATTTTTTTGGTGTCAATCCTTTTTTAATTTTTGGGGTGAGTCAAAATGACAATCCCCCTTTGGGTAATATACTATTTCAGTGCTGTACTTTGCAAAGTGCTTTATTATTTTATATCAAAAATTTCTGTGGATAATAGAAATTTTTGGGTGGTATTTTTTCTAAAAAATGGCTGACACAGGAAAATTCTTGGGATACATGTATTTGGAAGGTGATTTTGGAAACCCAAATTCCCATGATAGGGACCGGGAAATAAGGAAGTAAAAATTTTTAACGAAAAAAATTGCCCAAAATTTTGCAGAAGAAAAGGAACAGTTAAAGATTGAACGTACAAAGATCCGGGAAAACAGAGACCCTTTAGAGGAGTTTTAGGGCTCAAGAAAAGCTAAAGAGACCGCTTGCTTCTAAACCCAGCCACGACCCAAGGGTAATTTTTTTTCATTTGGATAAAGCCAAAAATTTTGTGCCCAAATTCCTAGAGAAAAAAATCCAGACCATTTTTTTTTCTGTTATTTGAAATACGGCCAAACCCCAAATTTTGGGCCGGGGTTGGGAATGGGCGACATTACAAAAACCCCAAATTATTTGGGTAAAGGGTTCCCGGGGGCCCTTTTTTGGGGTTTTTTTTATTTTGGGTTTTTTCTGATTATCATAAGTTTAAAAGAGGTAGTTTTACTGGCTTATAAATTTGCTGGAAAGGTAAGGCAAAGTTTAGAGGACTAAAAAGTTTCGGGCAGGGCAGCCCTTTGGGGGAATAGGGCAAGGAGAAGATGCACTTCTAAATAGGTGGTGCGCTAAAAGGGGGGTGGTGGGCCAAATTATAAGGGTGTAATTCCCTTTAAAATTTTTTTGTTAGGGGGATCTTTTGAGAAATGTTCCTCCTGCCCAAAGGCTATCTTGAGGAAAAGGGTTTCCTTGTGATTTTAATAATGCTTTAGAGCGGGTAAAATTTTTGCTAACCAAAAAAAATGGTAGTAGTTACCACCCCCACATACTAAAAAAGGTACTTTTCTCCACCCCCCAATGGGAATAAGAAATTTCAGAATTTTAAAAAGCCACCCTTTTTACCACCCCTAATAACCCCCCGGGTTTTTTAATAACCCTTTAATTTTCCCCAGTACCTCCCCCCGAAAAGGGTTTTTAAAGTCATTGCCCACGGGTCCGGACTACCGGGGACGGGAGAAAGAGTCCACTTCCCCAAGATCAGGGGCCCCCCACCCAAATTGCCCTAGTTGCAGGGGGTTTTTTCCCCTTATCACTGTACATATTCAATAAACAGGGCCACCTACAGCCATTTTTTCGAAAGATCCTTAGGGACCGGGCGCAGCAGATCTTCTCCGTAAATAAAACCAGTTACACAGATTTGTTTCATTGCAATCTTGCCCCAAGGTATCCAAAAAGACCAGCTGCTTAGACCCTGGGATAAAGGGTTTTATTCAAATAAGTTTTACGGGGCCTTACACCAAAAGGAAGGTGGGGCCCCAGGGGTTTTAAAGGGCCCCTTTGAAAACCCACTTGTAGCACATCCACCTTGCTTCGCAGGGGGTATTCCAGGGGTGGATGACACCTACACTAGTTTGGGACATTTTTCTTAAAGGGAAAACCCCGACCCCTTTCAGGACTCCATGAAAGGGTTTATGGGTAAGTCTGCGTACCAGCCCCTAGGTACCTACCTGTAGGTTTTTGCAGAAGATGTCCCTTTTTTGCAGGATTTGACCTTCTCTGGGCAACAATGTTGGGGGACTCCTCAAAATGGGAAAATTTTTGGGTTTTTGGGCAGGACCCGGGCCTTTACAAGGTGGTAATGACCTAATTGGGAGCGAGGGTGCCTAAAAATTTTTCGGGGTTTTCTAGAATAAACAGGGGAAAAAGCGGGGACCCTTTTGCCTCCCGAAAACCCTTCGGGGCACACTGTGGTAGGGTTTTTGGGCCCATGGGGAGCCTTTTTCATTGATTCTGACCGGGCAGGAGACTCTGACATGTTTAACCGGCAAAACCCGGGAACCTATTGGAGAATTTGGTTCTGGGTTTCGATGTGAAAAAAAATTCCCCTGACTCTGCAGCAGCTGAGTGGGGCCCCGGGGAAGGTTTGACCCCCCGGGAACGCAAATTCATTTTATCAGCTTTTTGTGAGGATGTTTTTTCCCAAATTACCAAGTTTTTAAAATTTTGGGCGAGTTAAACAAATGAGCAAGACTTTTTTTAAGAGGACCTGTGTTTACGGGGGCCCGCAGCAAAACAAATTAAAGTGTCTTTGTCAGTTTTTTTTACAGTTTCCCTAAAGGAAGGGCCCAGTTCAGTGTTAAGACAGGAGAGCAAAATAATCAGTTTTATTAATAAATTTTTTTTCCCAAAAACCGGTTTTACCAGAGCTAAAACCCTTTCTAAAAAAATTTTGGGTGTGTGTTTTTTTGAGATTTCGGGAAACATTTTTTTTCCCCTTAGGTTTTTCACAAATCACCCAGAAGTCATATTTTATGAAAATGTCCCTGTAGTTTTGAGACCTACTTTAAGAAATTTACCAATGTATAAACATCCAGGGGTCAAAAAAAAAAGCACCATGGTTTTCCCAGTCTCTCAGGGCCCTGCATGTTTGTTTTTAAACCCCGTACCCCGAAAGGACGGGAAAGGGGGGAATTTCCCTCCTTTTCATTTCCGTGTGGGAAACACCCTGGGGAAACATTAAGTCAGGGCTACATGAGGATGGGATGTTTTTTTCCCCGCGGTGTTTTTTTTCAATTTTTTAGAAAACTGCTTGGCTAAGATGAGTCGATGGGGACTATGGGACCAGCCTGGGCCCTCCACCCAGGATGACATGGGACCCTGAGGGGTGCAAAATAATTCCTGGAAGCTGGACAGATTTGGGGTTTGGCATTGGAGCCGGGGGCCGGAAGGGTATGATGGGGAACGTGTGGTGGGTTCAAAATATGGGGACAAGGTCCCTGGGGAAAAAATAATGGGAGCAGGAAAATTGTAAAAAGATTGTGGAAGACTTGGATCTTCGAAAAAACTGGTTGAGTGTTGGCTCAGCCATTTGCACCTTAAAAGGGTAGGGGTTTTTTTTATGCGAAAAATGGGGCCATGTTAACCCCCCTGAGGTAGAGGTTTTTTAAATTTTTTGCAATGTAGCAGGTCGGGATGATGTAAGGGTTTGGGGGAAATAGGGTTTCCTGAAGGGAAATGATGTGTTTTTTTTTCAAAAGACTGTGTTTGTATCCAAACGAGAGTCGGTGGACCCTTGTCTTTTTTACTTGGGCTCACACCGGGGAACCTTTTAAAACGGGCACGGGCGGGGGGGCCCGGGACAGTTTAAAAAATAAAGGGTTTTGGGCTCCCCTTTATGAAATACAAGCAAATTTTGGGGAATGAAACCCTGGGGGGGGCATCTGATTTCCCCTGACCAAGTGTGCCAAGGAAAACACCAATTTGTAACTTTAAAATCCTGAAAATGAAAACCTTTTATTTCCATTAAAACCCCCAAGGTCTTTTAAATTTTAATCCTAAATTAAAACCCAAAAACCCCGGTTTTGCAAAAAAAAACAAGGGGGTTTGGGGAAGTCTTGTTGCAAGGTAGAGGCAGGGCCCAAATAAAGCCTCCCCAGCTGCTTTCTCGGGAAAAAATAACAAGGGACCAGAAAAAGTTATAAACCACCATGAAAAGGAGGGTCATGCTTTTTGTGTTGGGAGTGCAACCTTTTTTTGGGAATAAAAAATCAACATCAGTTTACCCTATAACTGTGTATAAAAGGGCCCTAACCTTTTTTGTTTTTTCCTTTACTTTGAGGGAAACCAAAAATCAAGACTTACCCAAAGGGGTGCCTTTTTTCTCCAACCTCTTTATCTTTTGATTCATTATGTGGGAAAGGGGGCAGAGAATGTGGTTGCGATGAAATTTTCTCCCTTTTAAAAATGCAGGGGGGGGGGAAAAACTTTTTGGGGGGGTGAAACAAAAATAAAAAAAAAGAAGGGCAGGGGACAGATAACTGGAGGATCAAAATTCCCTAAAGGGGTTGTGTTTTGGGGGAGACAAATAATGGCCCTGCCAAAGGGATGAAGTTTTTTTTGGGGGGCGGAAGCCCCGGGCCCCGAGGGATAGGGGGTTTCCCTTTTTGGAAAGTGGGGGGGTGTGTGGGTTTTTTTTTATTTCCTCTTTTCCCGAGGTAAATTTTGGTTAGGACTCTTTTTTGGTTTTTGGAAACCCGCCTTGTTTTTTTGGGGGGTTGGTAAAAGGTTTTACCCGGAACCTTTCGGGGTTTTTTTGAAAGTGGGTTTTATGGGCCCTCCCCCCAAAAGGGTTTTTTTTGCCTTTTTCCAGGGGTTTTTTGGCCTAATTTTTCCCTTTTTCCTTTTGATTTTCCCGGGGGGGGGGGCCCCGGGGGAACCCCGGGTTCCCTTGGGAATGGGAATGTAAAGGGGATGTGCCCTAAGGTTAATTTTCGGGGTTTTTGTTTTCCGGGTTTTTGGAACTCCCCAAAATGTATTACTGTTTAAAAGTTTTTTTTTGGACCTAATTTTCCCCCCTTTGCCCCCCCCCACTGAATTTTTTGTTAAAATTTTTTTCAAAAAATTCCCGGGGATTTTTTAAAAAATTTAATTGTGTTTGTTTCTTGAAGAATTTAAAAAAGATAAATTTTGGATTTTTTTTCCTTTTTAACCCTTTTTAAAGGGGACTTCTTGTTTTAAAAGTTTTTTTTTGTGGTTTCACCTTCCGAAATTGGGCCTTTATTTTTTAAATACTGAAATTTGGTTTTTACCATAAAACCCGGATTTAAGGGGACCCCCTTTTTTTCCCGTTTTAACCTTTTTGGGGTTTTTTTTTTTCTTTTTTTTTGGGAAAACCTGCCAGGGTTTTAGGGAGGTGGGGGGGGGGTGGGGTTTTTTGCCTTTTTGCTAAAACAATTTTCTAAGGGGAAGTGGCTTCGTTTTGGATAAGAAAAGAATTAATTTTTATTTCCTAAGTTCAATTTGGGGGCTTTTAAAAGGTTTTCCCCATTTTTAAAAAACCCGCAATTTTTTTCCCCAAAAGGTTTTTATGTTTGGGGGGTTTTAATCCCCAGGAATTTTAAGGCCCCGGGGTCAGACCTTTAAATTTTGGGGTTTATTTTTCTCTTTTTTTTTGCCCAACCCGGCCTAGGGCCCTTTTTTGGGTTTCCGTATTTTAAACCCGGGTCTGGGGGAAAAACAGGGGGGGTTTTGGGTTTAGGAAAAAAAAATGGGTTTTGGGTTTAGAGTTCCCGGAATGACTCGGTAATGGGTTAAAAAAGGGTGGACCTAAACTGTTTTTGTGTTTTAAAGGGCGTTTTTTTAAAAAAATTTAAGTGATTTTGGGTGTAAAATAGGTTAAAAATAATAAAAGAAATTTTTTTTAATAAATTTTTTCCCAACCCCCTTTTTTTAACCCCGGGAATAACCTTCGTTTTTGTGGGGTTTTTGGATTTGGGAAAGGCCCCGGGGGGCCCCGTTTTATGCTTTGATGTTTAATTTTTCCTTTTTGTTTTAACAAAACTAACCCCCCCCTACCCCCTTTTTCTTCCTAACCCCCCTTTTTAATGGAAAGGGGGTTTGGGATTTTTGAAATAAAATTTTTTTTGGGGTGGGGGCCTGGACTGGCTTCCAATTTAAGGGGGGCAACCAAACCAGCCCCTTTTTTTTTTCCTATTTTTTTTTTTTGGGGGGTTTTTTTAGGATTTTTTTTTTAATGTGGAAAAAAGTTTAAAAAGAAGGAAAAAAATAGGAAAAAAATTTTTTAAAACCTTAAAATTTTTTGGGGGCCAAACCCTCCGGTTCAAAACCCATTAAATAAAACCCTTTTTTTAATTCTTTTTTTAAGGGAAATTGGGGGCCAAAAATTTTTCTTGAGGGTTTGGGTAACCAATAACCCTTTCCCCAAAAAAAAATCAAGTCCGCTACCCCTTTTGGTTTTTTTTGCAAAAAGGATTTTTTTTTTTTCTTGCAAACCTTTTTTTTGTTCGGGGGGCCAATTTTTCCCCGGAAACCCTTTTATTTCAAAAGGGCCCAAATTCATAATTTTTTTCCCCCCTTTCCTTTTTATTTTTTATTTTTTTTTTTGGGGGTGGATTTTAAAATTTAGAAACATAATTTTTTTAAAAATTTTTTAAAAAAAATTTGGGCCCAAAAAACAAAAAGGGTTTTTTTCCCCTTTCAAAGGGGTTTTTTTTTTTCCAAAAAAAAACAAAAGGGAAGGCCCTAGGAAAGGAGGGGAAGGAAAATGAAAAAAGGTAATTCAAAATTTTTTTTCCCTCCCCAACCCCTTTTTTTTGAAAAGTTCCGGGTGGTTTGGTTTCAAAAGGAAATTTTTCCCTCCAAATCTTTTTTAAGAATTTTTAACCCCCGAAATTAAAAAGGGGCCCTAGACGGGGGCTTATATACTGAGTAAAAGGGGACGTTTAAACCGGTGGAGGCGGGGTCATAGTTTACCATCCACTAGTCGAAGTAGGGCCTTCGCCAAAGGGGTTTAAAAAATGGGTTTAAAAAATTCTTTTTGGGAACAAGATCCCATGATAAAGGGAGTGTCTAAAAGTTGTGTGAATGGGGTTTGAAAAAACCCACAAATTAAGATTAGACACTTTTCAGCATAGGGGAATCACAACTGTCAGACACTGAGCATCATGGGACTTTTTTACAAAGAATTCATCAACACTTGTTCAAAAACCCTTTTGGGCGAAGACCTACTTTGACTAGTGGGGTTTTACCACTAAGACCCCGCCCCCCACCTGCTTTTACGTCACCCCACTACAGTATATAAGCCACGTCCCACGGCCCTATCTGTACATTCTACAAAAATTTATGGAATGAACCCCATCGACCCAGGTTTTAGGGGCTGATTACCTCATTCTCCTCCTCTCCTTACGCCTTCCTCTTTGTATTGGACTTTATGGGAAACCACTGTGTGGGGAAACGTTTTCCCGAAAAAAAATTCCCTTTTCGGGAAAAATTTTCCCAAACCAACTTTTCGGGGGTTTTTTAAACCCTTCATCACAAATTTTTTCAGGGTTGGGGAAAAATTCAGTTTCATAGATTAAACATCATAGCAGCATATTTGTAAGAAACCCGGGAAAAACCCAAAAAAATCAGACAAGGGATTTAATTTTCCCTTGGGGGCCTTTTTTAAACCCTTTTTGTTATAAATAAAGGTTAAATATCTTATTATTATTCAAAAAAGGAGATAATACTTTTAAAATTAACTATAAAGGAGATATACTATGAATAAGAGAAGATTTTCATGGTGTTAGCTAAAAAAAAAAAAAAAATCATTCTCTTTCCCCTTTTTGTCCGGGTTTCATTCATTAGGCACTTTTGCTCTTTACCTTTTAAATGTTTTTTGCTAGCGGGTTTTTACATGTGCGGGCAGTCTGTTCCATTCCCCTTTTTTGCTGTACTATAACAGGTTTTTTTTAAGCCCCAACCAAGGGGGGGTTTTTGGGTTTTACTTTTCAATTATTAAATTATAATCAACATAGGGGCCCGTAGCCCAGTAGGTAGACACTGTGCTTGTCTGTAAAAGGGAAATTCAAACCCGGGCCCTTCCCCTTTCTTTTCTACACTGTTCCCTATCATTCTCCTGACATGCATGGTCCCCAGGGGAAATTTCCCCGATATCTTACTAGGGCGAAATGATGGGGTTTCCCCCTTACACCCAAAATTAAAATTATTTACTCTTCTCAAATTTTTGTTCCCCTCCAAAGAATGTGACTTTGTTTTCCCTTTTTTTTTTTCCCTTTTGTCTACAAAACCCTTTCCCGCAAACTCAATTCCTGTGTTACTACAATTTCATATCTTGTGGGGTCTTTGCGACACAATAACAATATTTTATATTGGGAGATCTAATTTTTTTAACTTTTATATCTTATGTCTCTGTCATTTTTTGAATAAATGGGAAAGGCAGATAAAGTATATTACTAAAAATAGGGTCAATACCAGACATATTGTTTTCCCAGGACCCCGACAGCTGACAAGAAAAAATTTTTTTCCCCCGTCTCCCTATTGGGCATCCTCCTACTATGCTATAGCTCCTCTCACAAATGTAATAATTTCATGATAAAATTTTTGTATCAAAAGAAAAATAAAACCAAAAATTTTAAAAAAAAAACCAAAAAATTCACCCCATGTTCAGCCAAAAATTTCCGTGGGGCCTTAAACACATGTTCAAATAACTAAAATTTGCTGTAGAAACATTCATGTAATGGGATTTTTTTCCCAAATGTTGGGCCCAAAACTTAAAATATTTTTGTAAACAAAACACTTTTCCAAATTTTTCGATTTTTTTTTCTTTTTCCGCACATCGAGTAGCTCAAGGGTTTGGGCACGCGGGGTTTTGGGCATAGATACGAAAATGCCCCTAAACAGTTTTTTCATAAAACCCGATAAAGAACTAATTGACAATTTAAAGGCAACTTCAATAAAGTCCCAAAGGGTTTTGCACAGCTTTTTGGGGACCCTTTTGGGAAACAACTTTTAACTTTCGGGTGTTTTTTTCATTAAATTTTGGGTTTTCATAAATGGTAAAATTTAAAATCTTTTAAAATTTGTTTAATGTTTGTACTTTTTTATAATATTTTTTTAAATAAGTAAAAATATTAAAAAAACGAAAAAAATGGGGATGAAACGTGATTTCATTTTACATTCCGACTTATGGAGTGGCCCATTTTATAAGTTTAGATAAAATTTTTGTATGTGTGAACAACAATATTTAATGTTTTAAAATGGGATAAAAAAGAGATGATGTTTTAATGTTTTAATTTTAATTTTTTAAAGACCATAATTTTTAAAGGGATGGACCAGGGAAGTCAGGGGAAGGTACTGGGCAGATGACCAAAAGCTCCAGCTGCGGGGCGTTTATATAACTAAACCCCAACCCAAAAACACTTGTCCTGTTTTCCCGAAGACCTTACCTAAAACCCAACCTGAGATGGTGTTTTAAAAATTGGACCCTTTTAGTAATTGGTCATATAGAATTTAAAGGTTAAAAGAAGAAGGGAAAGATTGAGAATTTTGTACATTATCTGGAAGGGCACTGCAAATTTTTAAAAAAACCATTTATTCTCATGGAATGCTAAGGGGGTTTTGGGGGGGCCCCGATTATTACAAAGATTTTAGTTGAAATTTTTGTATTTGCAGAACGCGGGGTTTTAATTTACAAACTAAGTGCACAAAATTTGGGGGGGGTTCACAGATTTGTGGGTGTGGTTTCACAGTAGTGGGGTTTTGCACATTTGTGGGTTTTGTGCACAGTAGTGGGGGGGTGAAAAGTAAATTGGGGTGATTAAAAGTATGGGTTTATGTACAGTGTGGGGGTGTGAAAAGTATGGGGGATGTAAAAGTAGTGGGTTTTGTGGGACAGTAGTGGGTGTGTGTACAGTATGGGTGAGTGTACAGTTTGTGGGGGTGTGCACAGTAGTGGGTGTGTCACAGTAGTGGGGGAGGTACAGATGGGTGTGTGTAAAAGTATTTGTGTGCACAGTTAGTAAATGTGCAAGAAATAGGTTTTTTGACCCTATTAGGGGTTTTGCACAGTAGTAGGTGTGTGAAAATTTGTAGGCGGTGCCCCGGGATTGGGGATTTTCACAGTAGGGGTGGTGCCCCAGTAGTGGGGGTGTGTACATAGTAGGTGTTGTACAGTAGTGGGTGGTGTACAGTAGTGGGGGGGTGTGCACAGCAGTGGGGGGGTGCACAGTATGGGTGGTGTTTCAGTAAATAGGGGGTTTGTACAGTTTGTGGGGGTGGGGTACAGTATTTGGGTGTGCACAGTAGTAGGTGGTGCCCCAGTATGGGTTTGTGCACAGTATAAGGGTGTGTGGGACAATAGTGGGTATGTGGGACAGTAAATAGGGGCGTGCACAAATGGGTATGGCACAGTAGTAGGTTTTTGTGCACGTAGTAGGTGTGGGGCAAAAGTTTGGGGTGTGTGCACAGTAGTAGGGGTTGGGGGCACAGTATGGGTGGGTGCACAGTAGTAGGTGTGTGAACCTTTTTTGGGGGGGGTGCACAGTAGTAGGTTTGTCACAAATAGTTAAAGGGGTTGCACAGTTGGTTGTGTGCACAGTAACAGGGTTTTGGCACAGTAAAGGGTGCGTGCCCCAGTAGTAGGTGTGGGACATAGTATTGTGTGCACATAGTGGGGAAATTTCACGTAAATAGGTGTGGGGGCACAATAGTGGGGGTGTGCACAGTAGTGGTGTGTGCACAGTAGTAGGGGTTTTTGCAAAAGTTGTAGGGGTGTGCACAGTAGAGGTGTTCACAATTTTGGTGTGTGCACAGTAGTGGGGGGTGTCAAAAGTAGTGGGGGGGCGGGAAAAGTAGTGGGTGTGTGCACAGTAGTAAGGTTTTGTGCACAGTTTTGTTGGGTGTTTTGGGACAGTATGGTGTGTGCACAGAAATGGGGGTGTACATAGTATGGGTGTGTGCACAAAAATTAGGTTGTTCACAGTAGTTTGGGGGTGTGCCAGAGTGGTGTGTGCACAGTAGTGGGTGTTGCACAGAAGGTGGTGTACAGTAGTGGGTGTGTGGGACATTTGTCCGGGGGACAGTAATGGGGAAGCTGGAGTTTTGTCCCGGGAGTCGGGGAAAATTTCAAAAAGGAAAGGGAAACATATAAATTTACCTCATAGGGGACAGGAGCCGTAGTGGGCAAACAAGTGTGTCAAAAAATAAAATAAAACCAATATGCAAACAAAAAACCACGAAAAGCAAAAAAAGAGGGCTCCACTAGCAATAGTGAGGATTTACGAAAAACCAAATGGGGGGAGCTCCATTTCTGGTGCAAGGGAAAGGGTAGGAATAAGAAAAGGGGAAACAAAGCACCAACAGGGAATACAGTCACAGAAACCCAAGGCAAACGGAAACCAAGCCTGTGCATATACTATGCACTTGGTATCTGCAGACATGGGAAATCTGGAAAAACAGACGGGACGTGCAACTATGACCACCCTACAAAATGCCGTGCCCATATGACAACAGGAAAATGCAAACTCCCTCCCTGTAAGCTTTTTCACCCTGAAATGTGTACCTCTTCAGTACAGGAAAGACTGTGCTATAACTTAAATTGCCAGGCACACCATCTAAAGGGGACAAAAAGATACAAAACATCCAGGCCATGGGAAAACCTGGGTAGCCACAGCCACTCAAGAGGGAGAGGTTTTTTAGTGCCAGGAAGTAAAAAAAACTGGCAGGAAATGGCAGAAATCGTACACCAAATCCAGTCATTCCTGGAGTGGAACCACAGTTGATGGCCTCCACTCCAAACCAACAGATACAGATATTAATGCCGGAAAAAAATCCCCCCCCCAGCACCAACAATACCACCAGTCCGATGACATTCTTCTTTGCAAATATACAGGGTCTAAAGCCAGCAACAAAACAACAAAATACCTTTCATCCGTGGACTGCTTGCAGAGGCAAAGGCAATGTTCGCGGCTTTCACTGAGACCCACATAAAGGATCACTTGGACAACGAAATATGGATCCCAGGTTACAACCAATACAGATGTGACAGAGTGAACAGGCAAAATGGGGGGGGGGGTTGGCCTGTACATTGCAGAGTCACTTGTTTGCACAGAACTGCTTAATGCCTCAAATGATGTAGTGGAAGTTTTAGCAGTAAAGGTCGAGAACCAAAACCTAGTCATTGTGGTAGTCTACAAGCCTCCGGATGCAACATCCCAGCAATTCCAGTAACAGCTGTTAAAAATTGACCACTGTCTGGAAAATCTTCCAGCTCCTGCACCCAACATCTTACTCCTGGGGGATTTCAACTTAAGGCACCTAAAGTGGAGGAATATAGCAAATAATGTTGTTGCAGTAATAACACCAAGAGGCAGCTCTGATGAAAACTCACACTCACACGAGCTTTTAAATCTCGGCACAAAATTCAATTTAAACCAGCAAATAATAGAGCCTACTAGACTGGAGAATACTCTAGACCTCATCTTCACTAACAATGATGATCTGATAAGAAATGTCACCATATCAAAAACAATATACTCAGATCACAACATAATTGAGGTTCAGACATGTATGCGTGGAGCCCCAGACCGACATAATGAGATTAGTCACGAGGGAGCTTTCACCAAATTCAACTTCAATAACAAAAACATAAAGTGGGACCAAGTAAACCAAGTCCTAACCGATATAAGGTGGGAAGATATACTAAGCAACACAGACCCCAACTTAGCCTAGAACAGATTAACTTGGTGGCACTCGATGTATGCACAAGGCTTATTCCTCTAAGAAAAAGGAGGAGTAGATGTAAAATTAGAAAGAGACAGGCGCTCCCTTTACAGGCGACGGAAAAGAATAACAGAGCGGCTAAAAAGGTCAATACATCTGAAATGCGTAGGGAGACACTGGTCAGAGAAATAGCAAGCATCGAACTTAAGTTAAAGGAATCTTATAGGAGTCAGGAATCGCGGGAAGAACTAAAAGCCATAAATGAAATCGAAAGAAACCCAAAGTATTTCTTCTCCTATGCCAAATCAAAGTCGGAGAACAACGTCAAGTATTGGGCCCCTACTTAAACAAGATGGGTCCTACACAGATGACAGCAAGGAAATGAGTGAGCTACTCAAGTCCCAATATGACTCAGTTTTTAGCAAGCCGCTAACACACTGAGAGTCGAAGATCAAATGAATTTTTTATGAGAGAGCCACAGAATTGGTTAACACAAGCCTATCCGATGTTTATCCTGAAGCCAAATGACTTCGAACAGGCGATAAATGACATGCCCATGCATTCTGCCCAGGGCCAGACTCATGGAACTCCGTGTTCATCAAGAACTGCAAGAAGCCCTATCACGAGCCTTTTCCATTATGGAGAGGAAGCATGGAACGGGGTCGTCCACAGTTACTAAAAACAACAGACATAGCCCACTCCACAAAGGGGGCAGTAAAGCAACAGCAAAGAACTACAGACCGATAGCACTAACATCCCATATCATAAAAATCTTTGGAAAGGGTCCTAAGAAGCAAGATCACCACCCATCTAGAAACCCATCAGTTACACAACACGAGGGCAACATGGGTTTAGAACAGGTCGCTCCTGTCTGTCTCAACTATTGGATCACTACGACAAGGTCCTAGATGCACCTAGTGTTCGCATCGCTATTGGGCCGTGCGGACGTGCTGCGCAGTAGCTCCTGATTGAGTTGGCTTTTGCGCAGTGTTGACGTGTACTTGGCTCTGTGAAGACCTGTTTGCGCGCTCTCTAGAATTGAAGCAAGATGCCCTCCATCGAGCAACTTTACCAACAGCTTAAGGAAGAATTGAGGATGGCGAATATGGAAATTCGGCGACTGACGAGGAAAACAAGAAGATTCGTAGCAGTCCTCCTGTTTTGAGTCCTCAGGTCAAGAAGGGAAACTGGTCAGTGGCTGGACAGCAGGGAAAGAAGTTGACGATCAAGAAGATGAATGGAAAGGTAGAAACGATGAAGAAGAAAGAGACTGCCGTGGAAACTGTTGTGGAAACATCCAATACATTCTCAGTGCTACCCGACGAATGTGAGTCGACACTGGGAACGAGACGACGAAAGACATTAAGGAAGGTAAGAATATTGTTGTTGTTGGGGATAGCCAAGTTAGGTATATGGATAGGGCGTTCTGCTTGAAGGACAGGAGTAGGAGACAGAGAGTTTGCTTTCCTGGGGCTGGGATGGAGGATATTGTTAGCCGTCTGGATGACATCATGAAAGGTAATGGGAGCAATCCTATTATCTGTCTCAGTGCTGGAGGCAACGATGTTGGCAGACGTAGGAGTGAGGACCTGATTAGCAGGTATAGGTCAGCAATAGAAATAATTAGAAGTAAGGGTGGGAACCCTCTCATATGTGGTTATTTTGCCAAGGAGGGGAGTTGGAAATGAATGGTTGTCCAGGGCAATTGGTGTCAATTGCTGGCTGGACAAATACTGTAAGAAAATGCAGTAACATTCATTGACAACTGGGACCTCTTCTATGGCAGAAATGACATGTTTGCTAGGATGGGGTTCACTTGTCTAGGTGTGGGGTGGGAGCACTGGCAACTGCAGTGGAGGGAGCAGTTAGGACTTTAAACTAGGAATAGTTAGTGGTATGGGTTTTGGCAGGAAAGCAGTGAAGTCCCAGTGTAGTAATATTACGAGTTCTAGGGGAACTAGTAATAATAAGAACGAGATAGATATTGAAAAGCCAGGACCTTGGGTGATAAGGACAGTAATAGGTTTAGTAGAAAAATAGAAATGAGCAGGAAGGGTAAAGAGAAAGGAGAGTCTTTCAATGTTTATTATGCTAATTGCCGTAGTGCTAGGAATAAGATGGACGAGTTGAGATTAGTTGCTAGTGTAGGTAACATTGATGTATTTGCCTTAACTGAGACGTGGTTTAATTCAAAAGTCGGGACATGCCTGCGGAATGTCATATTCAGGGTTTTAAATTGTTCCAAGAAGATAGAAGTATTGGGAGGGGGGGTGGGGTGGCATTGTATGTCCGAGATCGCTTGAACTGTTGCATAAAAACGGGTATTAAGTCTGAAGTAACACATACAGAGTCTGTTTGGATAGAATTTTCAGAGGGGCATGAAAAACTGATTTTAGGAGTGATATACCGTCCCCCAAACTTAGATAGGGACCAAGGGAAACTACTATGGGAGGAAATGTTAAGGCCACAAGGCACGATAATGTAGTAATTCTAGGAGATTTTAAACTTTAGTCATGTTGATTGGAATTTCTTGACTGGGAATTTAGAATCATACGACTTCTTAGAAGTATTTCAGGATTGTTTTTTGAAGCAGTTTGTGACAGAACCTACAAGGGGAAATAACCTGCTTGACTTAGTTATGGCAAACAATGAATCCCTTGTTAATAATTTAGAAAATTTCAGAGGAACTGGGTGCTAGCGACCACAAATCAATTACATTTAGCATTGAATGGAAGTACGTTAGTAGCGATAACTCAGTAACAGTCCCCAGATTTTCGCTTAGCAGTTTACATGGCTTAGAGAACACTTATCATCTGTTGACTGGGGTAACGAAGAGAGCTATCAATATGACAGTTTTCTGAACACTATACATGCTGCTCAAAGAGCGTTTATCCCATATAAAGAAATTAGATCAAATAGAATGACCCAAAATGGATGAAAATAGGCTCAAATATTATAGGGCAAAAGAAAGGAATTATAGGCGTATCAAAGAGGTGAGGGTATCTTTAAATCAGTATATTGACATTAAGAGGGACATTAAAAAGGGGATAAGAAAAGCTAAAAGGGACTATGAAATTAAAGTTGCTAGGGATTCTAAAACTAACCCAAAAAGTTTTTTCCAGGTCTATAGAACAAAAGTTAGAGATAAGATAGGTCCCTTAAAAAATAACTATGGGCACCTTTACTGACAAAGAGAATGAAATGTGCTTGATTTTAAAAATTATTTTCTCTCAGTTTTTACACAGGAAGACACTAAAAATATTCCAGAAATTTAAATTTTTACAGTGGGCTAGAAGAAGATAAATTATGTAACATCACAGTCACTAGTGAGATGGTTTTTGAGGCAGATAGACAGACTGAAGCAAAATAAGTCCGCCAGGTCCTGATGAGGGTTTTTTTAAGGGTTCTTAAGGAATGCAAAATGGAACTCTGTGGAAACCCTTAACTAATATTTTAATTTATCTCTTCAAACAGGGTGTAGTGTCTGATATGTGGAAGATGGCTAATTTTAACTCCTATTTTTAAAACAGGGGGCAAGTCGTTACCCTCAAATTACCGCCCAATAAGCCTGACCTCAATTGTAGGCAAATTACTAGAGTCAATTATAGCTGAGATTATAAGAAGCCATCTCGATAAGCATGCTTGATTAATGATACTCAGCATGGATTCACAAGAGGCCGGTCTTGTCTAATATTTTATTAACTTTCTTTCAGTAAAGCTTTTGAGGCTGTTGACCACAATAAAGAATTTGATATTATTTACTTAGATTTTAGTAAGGCTTTTGATAGAGTTCCGCACCATAGACTGTTAAAGAAAGTGGCAGCTCATGGCATTGGGGAAAGTGCTCTCGTGGATCGGTCATGGCTCACTGGACAGGAAGCAGAGAGTGTCCCTAAATGGGGTTAAATCCGAGTGGGGATCTGTAACAAATGGGTTCCACAGGGATCAGTCTTTGGGCCCCTTGTTGTTATAATATATATCAATGATCTTGATGAGGGAAATTACTAGTGATATGAGCAAATTCGCCCATGACACAAAGATAGGTAGGATAATTGATTCAAACGTAGATGTTAGGGAACTTCAGGAGGATTTTAAACAAACTCTATTCTTGGTCAGAAAGTGGCAGATGCAGTTCAATGTAGAAAATGCAAGGTTCTGAGGCTTTGGGGTGCCCATAACACTATTTCTTATAAATTAAATGATGGGAGAACTTAGCCATACAGTTTGCAAAGGACGGGGGGGTTATGGGGGCCCAAAACCCTTAAACCAAGCAGCAATGCCAAAGGGTAGGGAAAAGGCAAATAATTACTGGGATTTATATCAAAAGTGAGCAACGAAGTCCAGAGGTCATATGCGTTTTATACTCTTTAGTAAGGCCTCCCCTAGATTATGCCAGTCATTTTGGGGTCCCCGTATTACAAAAGGGGACATAAATTGTTAAAAAAATTTTCAGCTTTAAAGTACTAAATTAATACTTTGCTCAGAAATTTCCCCTTATGAAGAAAATTGAAGTTTTTAAGTTACATTCATTGTTAGACAAGAATGGGGGGAGACCTGACGAAGTGTTAATGGAAGATGGGTATAAAAAAAGGGGTATTAATAAGGTTTTTGGGGATGTCTCTCCAAGGGGAAAACGGCGTAATGGTTTTAAATTTAGGTAAGTTTAATTTAGAAAGGACATGGGAAAGTTTTGGGTTGGGGGAAATAGGGTAGTTGATGAGGGGAAACAGTTCCCTATTGGGTTATTGGGGCGGGGATTTTGGGTTTTAAAAATTGGGTTTGGAAAAGTAATGAGTGGGGGGGGTTGGTTTTGGGGGGGACTTTCAATCAGAGCTTTTTCTTGGGGTGGTTTAAAAAATTGGGTTGGGAAAATGTTTTGTTTGGGATAATTGAAAAAAACCCTCCTGTAGGGGCCAGCGGCCTCCTGCAGTTTTCCCTCCTTTTCTTAGTTTTCTTATGTTTTTAAAGAAAAAAAGAATGCAAAATTAAAAATTTACAGACTTTGCAAACCCTTCGAAAGTGTGACCATGGCGTAATAGCGCACAAAATGGTGTAAAGGAAAAACAGGAAAAGTGGTCAATGGATCTATAATTTTCCCCACAAAAGAACACGGAGTGTCTCAACAAGTAAAGTCCCAGGGAGCTCGGTGAAAACCCTGTTCCACAAGGCACAGTACCCCTCCCCTCTTGTTCCTCATCTCATACCGACAAGACAAGGATTCACCACGCACCCTGCTTCCCTTTTCAGATGACACCCCAATTGCATGACAGTGTCTTCCATTTCAGACCTGCAAGGCTCCCGGCGGACTCAACAAATTTTCAGTGGGCTGCGAAAGCAATTGAAGTTCAACGTGAAAATTTCAATTACTCATAGGGAAACACAGGGAAATTTTAAACTTCATCGAGACAAAAAAAATTCGCACAAAAAGGCGAAACACAAGTCAAAGACCTGGGAGTGAAAAATGTCGGGATCTCACTTTAAAGGGCCTAACTTGTATCAATGCATCTGCTAGAAAATGACGGTGGATAATGAGAAAACCTTTAAAAAGGGGGGCCCAAACCCCTATGACACTTAGGTCACTTTTTTATCTAGGTGGAAAATTTTCTGCAACTAACAGCCCTTTTAAGGGAGGTAAATTCTGACTAGAAAAATTTCAAGCCTTCACAGGCGCATAACGGGATAAAACACCTCAATTACTGGGGGCACTTTAGGTTTCCCAAACCGTATTTCCCGGGAAAGCGGCGGAAATACATGATTATTACACCTGGAAAATCCTAAGGGACTAGTTCCGAACTTGCCACAAATCATCACTAGGAAGCAAAAGACTTTGGGGGACGATGCACATCCCGCCAATGAAAAGTAGGGGTGCACTAGCACGTTAAGGACCTACAATAAGTGTAGGGGCCGAGAGTTCAACTGCCTCCCCGCATAATAAGGGCGATTACCAACAGACCCCTGGCAGTCTTCAAGCTGGCACTGGACAAGCACCTAAAGTCGGTTCCTGACCAGCCGGGCTGTGGCTCGTACGTTGGTTTGCGTGCAACCAGCAGTAACAGCCTGGTTGATCAGGCTCTGATCCACCAGGAGGCCTGGTCACAGACCGGGCGCGGGGGCGTTGACCCCGGAACTCTCTCCAGGTAAACTCCAGTAGTGGGTGTGTGCAGAGTAGGGTGTGTGCACAGTAGTGGGTGTGTGCACAATGTGGGTGTGTGCACAGTAGTAGGTGTGTGCACAGTAGTGGGTGTGTGCACAGTAGTGGGTGTGTGCACAGTAGTGGGTGTGAACGTTTTATAAAGTAACTTAGTTAAGACTTACGAATAGTGGGTGTGTGTTGTGGAAATTTTTGATAATTTTCCTATGATTTAAATATAATAATTGGTATGGATAATAATGTTTATATAATAATCCAGGTATGTAATGTCACTGTGACTTTTAAAAGGTGATGTGTTACAGGGAACTAATGAATTCCCCATAATTTCCTTATATAATGTAAAAAGTAAAGTGGAATTATTGTAATATTAAGAAATTTACATGCAAGGGGGGCCTGTGGCTGGCTGGCAGAGCTCTCACTTCAATGCAGAGGGCCGGGTTCGATTCTGGCAGAGTGGAAACATTGCAACACACATTATATCAGTTGTCCTGTTCACCTAGCAAGCAGGTACCTGGGGTGTTAGTCTATGTGGCATGCAAGAGTACATCACCTTTATTTAGCGTATGTACACACTCTCATATAGGCTGCCTCACAACCAGCAAACCAAGTACTAAGGGTTTAACGATTCATGGGGCACCATCGTTAAATCAGTACCTTGGTTCTGCCAATCATATGTGGGTCTCTCAATGGCAGATTTGTGGTGTCACACATGTTCCACCATTGAGAGTTCCACACAGCTGCTGGTTGAAAGCAGTGGTCTAGTCTGGCTGCTGTTTTTTGCCTTCACTCACCGTGTTGTACACATATATTTCCAATTATTGTATATAGTGTACATAGTTGTAAAAATCTATATATACTTGGTGAAGGAAAATACAATTCAAAGTTCACTCCTGTGTTTATTTTGTTCCAATTCTCTTTATGCCCCAGCATAATAGGCCTTGATTACCGGGGACATTCGCTGCCTGACCACGGTCGAGTGAGGTTGTGCGCTGCACCCCTCTGCTGTTCAGGCGAGCTACCTTGTATCAACATGGCGCTGAGTGTGAGGAGGCGCGTAAATACCATTGGTATTGAGCTGCTTCGTGGGGCGATTTCACCCTCTTCAGTGCAAGTCTTACTCCCGACAATCATTAGGGAGACCTATGGAATCCAGGACGATGAGGTGTATGGTGTAGCCCTGAATGGGGCTTATAGAATCTTCGTCAAACTGAATTCCACGTCCGTGTATGAGTCTTTGGTGACGAGGTTCCAAGACGTGAGTCTTGACGCTACTCCAGCTGTGAAGGTGCGTTTGATCGACGTATCTCGCCACTTTATGTGGGTTAAGATACGTAATGTCCCATTTGAGGCAGATGAGGCTGACATAAGGAGTGTTTTTGAGACATATGGAACCGTACATCTGGCACAAAAGGGCAAGTGGACGGCAGGTGCTTACATGGGACGTCCGGAGGGTACCTTTTCCCTGAAGATGACTCTGAGACATCCATACCGTCTTACGTCGTGTTGGAGACTTCAGGACGCAAGTTATGGTATCGTATGCGGACAGAGACGTACGTGCAGAATATGTGGGGTGTACGACCATATGGCGGCAGAGTGCGTGTGAAGCTGAGGAGGGCGCCAGCGCAAACTGGTGAAGCACCAGTTACCAGCGTGATAGCTGTTGAGAGCCCAGTGCGCAAGCAAGGGCCTGGGCGCTTGTGGAGTGAGAGGTGGAGGATTCAAAGAGGAGAATGGCATGTGTGAGGTAAGCTGTGATGTAAAAGGATCTGTTACTACACAAGGACAAGTACAGAAGTGCAAGTGCAGGAGGAGGTGCAGGCTCTAGAGGAAGAGCTTCAGGAGGTGTTAAGGACATTGACACCGCCTGCAGAGGATGTTGTTCCTGAGCTGGTGAGAGACACGGCGTTGCCTGTAGAGGAATGTAAGGATAAAAAAACATAGCAGGGTTGACGGGTCAACTAGTAAGAGAGAGTTGTCGCCGTGTGCTGTGGAACGGGGCGTGGTGGAGGTTGAGGTTCATCGTGAGGGAACCTCAGAAGATAACATGGATGTAGAGGGCATCACGAGGAAGAGAGCGGCGGCGTCAGACTCAGATGTCCTGACGCCGGCGCAGAGGTCTGGGAGGAAGGAAGAGCAATGTCGAAGCAGTCACGATAAGAGGCATCGCAAAAAAGGGGGAGGGGTTGATGGTGTTGTGAAGCCTTGTGCTGGCTCTGGGGCAGGAGGCCCTGGGATGAATGAAGAGAGGAGGAAGGGTTGGAAACTATAAAGAGGCCTTAGGTGTATGACTGTGAACGTAAATGGACTGTGTAATAGTGTGAAGAAGGAATGGTTTCGAATGTTTCTGTATAAATATAGGGTGGATGTAGTGTTCCTGCAAGAACACAATTTCAAGGAGGGAAGAGTGCTCGAGGTGGAGGGGTTTCAGGTCATGACTCTGCCATCTGCACGTCTGAAAGGTGGGTGGGTATATTTTCGGGGGAAAACCGTTTGGTTGCA
>NC_069399.1:66805327-66810373 GCF_026875155.1 Cherax quadricarinatus | reverse complement strand
CCCCCTTGCTGCTAACCGCTGCTTCACTTCCTTGAGAGACTCCAAAGCCAAGCTAGTTTGGTTGAAGCATCATGGCCACTTCTGTGCAAATACTTTGGATAGCAGCTTTGGAAATGAGGTGGCAAAAAGTGTTGTCCACTGCAGTTGGCCTAATTCCTCCATTCTTCTTTTTAAGGGCACTAAATGATGCACCAAAAGAGAAAGGTTTAATTTCGTTAGGAATCAGACCAGCCAAAAAATTAATGATGAACCTTGTGATCTCTAAAAGTAGCATCTTTGCAATCACCCCAATAACTGGATTATCTATTTCCTTTAAATGATGTGGTCTTATTCCAGTGTAGCCCCCAGCAGAGCCTGACAGGAATGACATTATTGCTTTGTAAATGTCTGAGTCTTGCACAATCAATGGTTCCACAGTGAGGACAGAGGTGTTGGAAATGTCCCTGGGTTCTCTGGCAGGGTGCTTTCCTCTAAGTGCTTCAGCAGTGTCAGCATCCCTGGGGCAACTGTATTTTTGTTGGTGATAATCCTGATTGGCCTCACTGTGTTGGCCTCTTTAATTTTCATGCTCACCTGGACTCTGATCTCTGATTTTTTCACTGTTGGTGGAGTGAGTAGGAGGTCTGCTTTCCCGTTTTTGTATTGATGAGGAAAGCAAATGAGGTTACCGGCTCTAGGAAAGTCTCTTAAAGATTTAATAATCATCGTGGCTAGTCTGTTGTCCCCTCTTTCCGGCACAGCTAAGCAGGTATTGCCAAAAAGTAGCAAGTTGTGCTATGCCTTGATGATTGGTAGATCATTTAGGATAGCAGAACCATCGTTAACCTTTTTTAAGAGGTCTGTAAGTTTCCCGGCTGTGTGAGTGTCATGGAACCTGCTGCTTTAATTGCTTCGATGATATTATCTGATGAGATGGGATCTGTTGGAGTGTGTTCAGGTGCCTGAAGTGGCTGTGGGTCATTACTATCCACTGGAAGACATCATGAACCAGGGCAGCTACCTTGTTTGCGGAGGAAACCATTAGAGAGGAGACAACGAAGCTGTAAGCTGATCGACACTAACCTCTCCTAGAATTTCCAGCCATGCCAATTTCCTGGCTGCTAGCTTCCTCCTGATTCGCATCCATCTAGCTAGCTAGATTGTAGGAGTGGAGTACGACATAGGGGGTATGGTGCATGGAAGTGCACAGTGTGGAAGGTAGTGAACTTGACCGTGGTGGCCTGGTGGGGCTTGGGAGGGTAAAACTGCCCTGTTCTATGGGTGCCGCTGGGAGATGAGTGGGGGAGTCACAGGTAGTTGGGTGAGAGGCGAACGTAGTTGGGTGAGGGGTATCCCGGGGAGTGGGGTGAGAGGAGTACACTACACAGGGACTTGCACGCTATATATTGTTCATACTGTCTTACAGTAAACACATTATTTATCTCCCATGCACATCATGAAATATGTGGGTATGTGCACTGCTGAACCCCAGTGTGTTCCCTCATCTTCACCTACTCACCGCGACTCTTTACTCTTTACTCCCTCGTTAACATTAACACCACATTGTTTTTTCCACAACATATGCCTCTAATTAACCCATGCATCAACACTTAAATAATTTCTAAATAAACTGGAAGCATAGCGCATGGTGCTGGAGGAAAATGTGTTTGTGAAAGCTTTTCGAGGTTCGTATATTATAAAGTCACTTAAAAATAACTCGGGGAATCTGTCTCATGTCCCACCATTACTGTACAAGCGAGCGCCCATATCCTTTCGCATGCTATTTCATTACTTTTTAACAAGTCACTAGAAACTAGCACCTTCCCGAAACTACTCAAGATGGCAAGGGTTACACCAATACATAAAGGTGGTGACCCTACAGACTTAAACAACTATAGGCCAATATCAAACTTACCATTGCTATCCAAAATCTTTGAGAAACTCGTGCACAGGAAACTATATTCATTCATAACAGCACAAAACATACTCAACCCCTGCCAATTTGGATTCAGGAAAAATAAAAGCACTAATGATGCAATCATAAAAATGCTAGATCTGCTTTACACAGCATTGGAAAATAAGGAATATCCACTAGGAATTTTTATTGACCTAACAAAAGCTTTTGACACAGTAGACCACGACATCCTACTACACAAACTTGACCATTACGGTATAAGAGGCCATGCGCTTGCTTATTTCAAATCTTACCTTACTAATAGGTATCAGTATGTCACCATTAAAGACACAGCGTCAACAACACGGCCACTTGATACTGGAGTTCCGCAGGGAAGTGTCCTTGGTCCCCTGCTCTTCCTCATATATATCAATGATCTTCCAAACGTATCCCAACACCTGAAACCCATTCTCTTTGCTGACGACACGACTTATGTCATCTCTCACCCTAATCTTGCCACCCTCAACACCATTGTTAACGAGGAGCTGATCAAAATATCGACTTGGATGACAGCCAATAAACTTATGCTTAACACTGACAAAACCTACTATATTATATTTGGTAGAAGAGCAGGAGATGCACAAATTAACATTAAGATCGACAACACTCTAATTACCAGACATAATGAGGGCAAATTCCTAGGCCTATACCTCGACAACAACCTGAATTTCAGCACCCATATCAAACACATAGCCAAAAAAGTATCTGAAACGGTTGGGATCCTCTCCAAGATACGATACTACGTGCCGCAAAAATGCCCTTCTCACACTATACCACTCTCTTATTTATCCATACCTCACCTATGCTATTTGTGCTTGGGGATCAACTGCAGCAACACACCTATAGCCAATAATAACCCAACAAAAAGCTGCAGTAAGAATAATCACTAAATCCCATCCCTGGCAACACACCCCTCCACTCTTCATAGATCTAAACTTACTCCCTGTTCAGTACATCCACACTTACTACTGTGCAATCTACATCTACAGGACCTAAAACTCTACTATCAACCTTGACCTAAAATGCTTTCTTGATAGTTGTGACAGAACCCACAGGCATAACACCAGACACAAACATCTCTACGACATTCCCCGTGTCCGACTAAACCTTTACAAAAATTCAATGTATGTCAAAGGCCCTAAAATCTGGAACACCCTACCTGACAACTCTAGAACTGCAGACACATTCATCACCTTCAAAACTACCATTAGAAAACATCTTATCTCCCTGATACACCCCATCAACTAACTACACGAATACCACCTGGTGGTTCACACTTACACTCACTCACCCATTTGACCATAAACAGAAATATTAATCTCAATCATAAAATAATGAATCCTGTGGTACTCCAATACTGAAACTATGTACTGTGCCAAAACAAAAGCATTCACATTGCTAAACTCACAAACTAGTATTTAGTCACTTAGTCATAATACCAACTTACCTCATAATTTGTAATATTTTAAAATAAAGAATTAAACTAAGTCTGCCCGAAATGCCTAGCCATGCTAGGCGTTCTAGTGGTACACTCTGTAATCATTAATTTAACTACATGTAAACCACACAATAACCAAATTCTGTAAATTCAACATTGTAATCCTTATAGAGAATAAACTTTGAATTGAATTGAATTGAATAATCTTGAACAGCGTCCATGTACACAGTGTAGGCCTTGTTCCTATCTCCCACTCCCATTGGCCATCTTCCTCACTACCTATGCTCATCAACCTTCACAAACTGCACAACACTTCCACTATTTATAACGTTGAAATGATTCATTTGCAATGTCTTCTCGCGACATTCAGTCCTGTTCAGTCTTGACCTGGTCAACCTCTTTGATCAGGAGTTATTCTTCTAAATCCCACAGCTAGCCCACCATACGTCCCACCTTGCCTGACATGGCGTATATATATATATATATATATATATATATATATATATATATATATTATATATAATATTTTATATATATATATATATATATATATATATATATATATATATATATATATATATATATATATTTATATATATATATATATATATATATATATATATATATATATATATATATATATATATTATATATATATATATATATATATATATACGCCATGTCAGGCAAGGTGGGACGAATGGAGGCTAGCTGTGGGATTTACAAGGATAACTCCTGATCAAAGAGGTAGGGCTAGTGCAAGTATGAGTAGTGGGGGGGGGGTTGAAGAGGGTTGGAATAGTTTTAAATATGCGGTATTAGAATGTGAGGCAGAAGTTTATGGTTATAGGAGGGTGGGTTCAGGAGGAAAGAGGAGTGATTGGTGGAATGATGAAGTAAAGGGTGTGATAAAAGAGAAAAAGGTATCTTATGAGAGGCTTTTACAAAGCAGAAGTGTTATAAGAAGAGCAGAGTATACGAAGAGTAAAAGAAAGGTGAAGAGAGTGATGAGAGAGTGAAAGAGGAGAGCAGATGATAGAGTGGGAGAGGCACTGTCAAGAAATTTTAATGAAAATAAGAAAAAAAATGGAGTTAGTTGGGGAGATGGAGCTTTTGGGTAGATGGTGGGAATATTTTGAGGAACTTTTAAATGTCAATGAAGAAAGGGAGGCGGTAATTTCATGCACTG
Organism: Cherax quadricarinatus; assembly: GCF_026875155.1. Taxonomy (NCBI): domain Eukaryota; kingdom Metazoa; phylum Arthropoda; class Malacostraca; order Decapoda; family Parastacidae; genus Cherax; species Cherax quadricarinatus. Next base: position 66,805,813 of record NC_069399.1, on the reverse strand, counting down.
GCCAGGGAAGTATACCATCTTTTAAGAGTGAAGAAGAGCAGGATGTAAGTGTGGGGGAGGTGCGTGAGGCATTACGTAGAATGAAAGGGGGTAAAGCAGCTGGAACTGATGGGATAATGACAGAAATGTTAAAAGCAGGGGGGGACATAGTGTTGGAGTGGTTGGTATTTTTGTTTAATAGATGTGTGAAAGAGGGGAAGGTACCTAGGGATTGGCAGAGAGCACGTATAGTTCCTTTATATAAAGGGAAAGGGGACAAAAGAGATTGTAAAAATTATAGAGGAATTATTTTACTGAGTATACCAGGAAAAGTGTACGGTAGGGTTATTATTGAAAGAATTAGAGGCAAGACAGAATGTAGGATTGTGGATGAGCAAGGAGGTTTTAGAGTGGGTAGGGGATGTATATATCAGGTGTTTACATTGAAGCATATATGTGAACAGTATTTAGATAAAGGTAGGGAAGTTTTCATTGCATTTATGGATT
>NC_069399.1:66790327-66800327 GCF_026875155.1 Cherax quadricarinatus | reverse complement strand
ACCCGAATTGGTCTGCTGCTTCACTGCCACTAATACACCTGTGTTCGGCGAGAATAGGGGCGGCAAGTCGAAGGGCAACACCGATGCGGATGGTCTGTGGGTCGAGGCGTGTGCCAAGACTGGAGTTGGGAACAGCCAACAGAAAGTCCCCAGCATGAGGGGCTCTCACTGCCAGGAGGCGGGCTCTATCCTTCCCTGACACACTCTGAAGCATTGTTGAGGCTATATTTTCCATTATTGGACCATCCCAGTGCGATTGTTTGTAGTTGTTGGGGGTGCAGGTCTGGTTTCTGAGCCCGTTAGATTATCCCAGATCATTGCTCCGTCAATGAATTTTTGGTCCTGGACTCCAATCTTGTCCCTAAGATGTTCAGGGAGAATCGCTGCTACAAGCTCTCTGGATGCAATACACGAGGACAGAAAAGCAGGTAACGCAATCTGTGATGACTTGCGGACACCAATGCCTCCTAGTCTGACTGGAAGTGTAGCTTGGTTCCACTGCCCGTCTTCTAGAGTAAGGTTAAGTACTTTCGTAAAAATCTGCCTCAGAATACTGTCATATTCGTGCAGTATAGGGTTATCATATGAAGGTCCACATCTTAGGAAATATGTCAACCTGGGCAGACTCAAGCACTTTGTGAGAAGGTACAAGGCATCGTGGGTGTCCGGATTGCTTATTCGTTGTTCCATTCTCCTTAACTCTTCCAATTTCTTCCTGAGAATTGTGTCAATGGCATTGCTTCCCGTATATATATATATATATATATATAATATATATATATATATATATATATATATATATATATATATTAATATATATATATATATATATATATATATATATATATATATATATATATACGTCGTGTCGAATAGGTAAAATTGTTCAATTGGCAAGAACTCATTTAAGATTAAATCCTTTCCAAAATTTTCTCTTATACGTTTAAAGATATATCTTTTATTTATGTTAATGTAACAAATAATTATTTTGTACCAAACCTTATTATAACAAGCGCAATTTAATTTAGCCTAATCGAACTAAATATATTTTAGATAAGATTACATTAATTTAATAATAAACAAACACAATTAAATATACTTTTTTTTCGTTTGGTTCAGAATGATCTGCGAAATTATTGTATACAAAAATTTTTGCTTGCCTTATTCGGCAAGAATAGCATTGTTATTGAAGCCTAATCGCAAGTTTTGCTTATTCAGCACGACATAAATAAATATATGAATGTATGTATAATCTAGAATTGCGATTAAAGCCCAAAATTGCAGCCATTTGTAGGTAACACGATATTTGGGGAATGTGCAACATCCATGTCTGAATTTCCAATTATTCGAAGATACCTGGACAAATTGTCACTGGGGTCAGAAGATACCTGGACAAATTGTCACTGGGGTCAGAAGATACCTGGACAAATTGTCACTGGGGTCAGAAGATACCTGGACAAATTGTCACTGGGGTCAGAAAATACCTGGACAAATTGTCACTGGGGTCAGAAGATACCAGGACAAATTGTCACTGGGTCAGAAGATACCTGGACAAATTGTCACTGGGGTCAGAAGATACCTGGACAATTGTCACTGGGGTCAGAAGATACCTGGACAAATTTCACTTGGGTCAGAAGATACCTGGACAAATTGTCACTGGGGTCAGAAGATACCTGGACAAATTGTCACTGGGTCAGAAGATACTTGGACAAATTGTCACTGGGGTCAGAAGATACCTGGACAAATTGTCACTGGGGTCAGAAGATACCTGGACAAATTGTCACTGGGGTCAGAAGATACTTGGACAAATTGTCACTGGGGTCAGAAGATACCTGGACAAATTGTCACTGGGTCAGAAGATACTTGGACAAATTGTCACTGGGTCAGAAGATACCTGGACAAATTGTCACTGGGGTCAGAAGATACCTGGACAAATTGTCACTGGGTCAGAGGATACCTGGACAAATTGTCACTGGGTCAGAGATACTTGGACAAATTGTCACTAGGGTCAGAAGATACCTGGACAAATTGTCACTGGGGTCAGAGGATACTGGACAAATTGTCACTGGGGTCAGAGGATACCTGGACAAATTGTCACTGGGGTCAGAAGATACCTGGACAAATTGTCACTGGGGTCAGAGGATACCTGGACAAATTGTCACTGGGGTCAGAGGATACCTGGACAAATTTTCACTGGGGTCAGAAGATACCTGGACAAATTGTCACTGGGGTCAGAAAATACCTGGACAAATTGTCACTGGGGTCAGAAGATACCTGGACAAATTGTCACTGGGGTCAGAAGATACCTGGACAAATTGTCACTGGGGTCAGAAGATACCTGGACAAATTGTCACTGGGGTCAGAAGATACCTGGACAAATTGTCACTGGGGTCAGAAGATACCTGGACAAATTGTCACTGGGGTCAGAGGATACCTGGACAAATTGTCACTGGGGTCAGAAGATACCTGGACAAATTGTCACTGGGGTCAGAAGATACCTGGACAAATTGTCACTGGGGTCAGAAGATACCTGGACAAATTGTCACTGGGGTCAGAAGATACCTGGATAAATTGTCACTGGGGTCAGAGGATACCTGGACAAATTGTCACTGGGGTCAGAAGAGAGTCGGATGAATTTCTCTACGAATAAATGCAATGTAATACACTGAGTACAGTGTTCATACGGGTACAAGTTATCAGGAAACTCTCTCATAGAGACAGAGGACGTGAAAGACTTTGGAATAGTCACAAACAATGATCTACAATATACTAAGCAATGGTTTACTACAAACAAGGTTAGAGACAGCTTGCTTCATAGCAAGAAAATTCTAGCACAAAATTTTTGAAACAATATTGACACTACAGAGCTCTCACCAGACTTTATCTTGAAGATTGAGACACTTATGCAGCATATGGGAATCTTTATTCAGGAAACGTTTCGCCACACAGTGGCTTCATCAGTCCAATACGCCTTCCTCTTTGTATTGGACTGATGAAGCCACTGTGTGGCGAAACGTTTCCTGAATAAAGATTCCCATATGCTGCATAAGTGTCTCAATCTTCAACTTGTCGGTTTTTCAAACCATTCATCACAGACTTCATCTTCAATATGCTGTCCAGTTCTCTTCACTTTATTGCATAAAAGACATAGACAAATTTAAGAGCAATGTAACTTATCCTATCACCTAACATGTTTTTCTCTCAGAAAAAAGAGACTTCAAAAGGATCAAATACACACCTTTAAGATATTAAACCCCTTTGATAGTCTCACGAGAATCTTCTTTTTAAATATAATGTGATATAATTACATGTATCAATACTACGAGACTTTGTGGTATGAGGTTGAGCACGAATGTTGGTAAGAGGCACTTTTAAAACAGTTCTGGGGGAACTAGAACAATTTTACTACAGAAAATGAGAGTGCCAGATTAATTTAGTCTTATAGGATTGGCTGGACATTCTTGGCAAACATAGAATTCATTTTGTAAAAGTTTTCTTTATGCAGTGGCCATCGGTATTTCAAAAGCAAGTACAATAGTCAACGCTTGTTGTACCTGACTGTAACTAAAGTTACCAGTCAAAGATCAACCTGGCGATCAAAGGTGAAACAAACGCAGAAGGGTAATCTTTTCTTTATCCCTATATTCCTTCACCAAAATATGTACAGGATTTCGGAGTTAAATCAACAGTATAACAATAATAAGCCAAAAGCAAAGAGCCACACATATCAAGAAGTTTACACTTCAGAACTGAAGAGAGTACAAGTATACCAGACCAGCTTGAGTGAGCGCTGCCCCACAGCCACGTGGTCATGGACAACATTACCTCGGCTGGTAGGGTCAACTCTCTCACTATTGGTTGATTGAACTGGACAATTAATAGAGCACTGAGGCCCCAGAACTGCTTATTCGGAATTGCCAGTTGGCTGGTCGAGAGGGAATGCCAGTGAATAAACTACAATGTACTCGCCACACATCCCAACCGGTATCCAATGTTTGCTGCCAAGCTTCTCTGAATATTTGACTTTATCTGCTTACCTGTGGTGTACCTGCTAAAAATACAACTACTGGTTTCTAGAAGTAGATAATAGTAGTACAGTCTCTCCAATAAATTTAATGCCTTTTTGGCACAGTACCGTATGTGTTCTTCTGTTTCCTGCCACTTGTGACTAGAGAGAGAGAAGGGTTAAGGATGGATAATATTATATAATCCCTAATCGAGATAGAAAAAGATAGTCCTGAGCAGATAGCCTCAGTGTTGACTCAACTCTCGCATTTGCCTTTCTCACGTACTCCTCTGTTATTCCCTCTTCAGCAACGATTCCAGGCAGATTCTGTTTTGGACTCATCCTTCAAGTTCATTCTGATATCTCCTCCCAGGCTTTGACTCTTTCTCTTCCCATAGATTATTATTACAAACAAAACTAAGCACTAAACTCCCTCGGGTCATACATTTTTCGCATAGACATTCCCTGATCTAGCGAAGAGCCTTTCTCATTATCCTTGCGTACTCTTCCAGCAAGTTGAGCAATCTCTTGTAAAGTACCTTATCTATTGACTTTTTTTACAACTTCAAAATATGCAGACCATCCGAGTGGGTAACTCTAGTAGGTTTGTAGAACAGGAGTTACGTTTCCTACTGTTATGCTGAGTTTTCGTTTTGTCGCTGTGCTCTACAGGCGTTCCACTCCTCCTCTTAGTATTTACTCCATTAACTTAGAGTTACAGAGCATACACATCAAAGATTCTGGATTGTTTAGTTAGTGCTTCCAGTCTGTCGCTTTGAGCACTGAGACATTTAATATGATCCAGTCTCCGAAACGTGTATAATATCGAAAGGTTTGTGAATGTTTCGTTCCTCTCTATAGACCCAAGTTGTTATTGTTTTTGGCTTGTCTACTTCTCATAACAGCTTCTTCACTTCATCAACTGTTGTGATGTTGTCTGATCTCCTCTGCTCTATCCACGCTTTCCTGTTATCTGTCACTGTCCATGATTCCTCAATGAATACTTGAAACACTTGTTTAGTTTCTCACAGACCTCACAGTCCTTGTTATCTTTCCTTCTTTTTTCTAAAGTACAGTGACTTTATCCTGTACTGTCATTTTCCTTCTGATGTCACCATTCATAAGATTTTGTTTTGACTTTGCTTTTGCCTTTAGAACAATCTCTTACTGACACTCCACCTCCCTGTTCATTTCTGATTCTTCTGCTATGTTCTCTGTTTTCTGTCCTCCATTGATTACAGTACTTTCTCAACGCGCGCCTGTGTTTCTTGTCTTCCCCTTTCTTCATCTGGATTCTATCTTTTCCACTTCCTGTTTTCCTTGTGGATATGAATTTCTCCTTCACCTCCATACACTTCCCTGCTAAGGACTATATCACCTCAGTGTCTTTCCTTCTAGTTCCCACTCTCAGTGAACCGTATTAAGGTCTCCCGCCTGGAAGCAATCCCTTTCTGCAATCTGGGTTGTTAATCTTCCTTCCTCACCAACTTTTGATGTCAATTTTTACCTGATAGTGGAAGTTCAGAACTACGTGGTAGCTTCACGGTCAGCTTGGCATAATGCTAAGCATCCAAGATCAGGACCTGGTCAAGTCTCACCGGTTCATTCACTCGTTCCGTGTCCCTCGAGAGTTTACACATAATGTTCTCCAGCACTACAGTCTCTCTCTCTTTCTCTCTCGCTTTACTGTCTCTCTCCTTGCTCATGCTCTCCCATTCTCTCCGTCAACAAAGGAACGATCTCAGCTGCTGGAGTCGTCCGTCACACGTCCAGATGCGGATGTTTGTGAGCTCACAAAAATAATGCTCGTCACCTTATTAATTTTACTTCATTTTCTCGGCACCTCAAATTGAGTTGTTAGCAGAGAGCCGTTAATCTTCTGGGTTTTATGAGTAATCTACTTGATGTTATGATCCAGCTATAAAATTTCACGGGTTTCAACGTGATTCTAATATTTGTTTTTAGAGAGAGAGAGAGGGGGAGAGAGAGAGAGAGAGAGAGAGAGAGAGAGAGAGAGAGAGAGAGAGAGAGAGAGAGAGAGAGAGAGAGAGAGAGAGAGAGAGAGAGAGAGAGAGAGAGAGAGAAGAAACTGAGGGAGGAGAAAGAGTAGATTTTTAGATTTTGCCACCGAAGTGGCTAGTTTATTGTGCACCCCATATTCATCTTGTGGACGGTATCGCAAGAGCATATGGATATACAAAAGGCCTAGGAACTAAGCCTCAAAAGGGTTACAGGTGTACATGTGGATTTATATCTACAGTTCACTTATCTGTTACAAGCAAATTTAGAAAATTGGCTTAATATATCTGGCATCTAATTGTCATTAATAAGATATCTTGACATGTCACCATGTCACATAGGTTATTATACTGTCTTTCTCTATATTCGTCAATAAGTGGACAATTAAGCACATAGTGTTCAAGACAGTGACCATATGCCTGATCACATAATTTACATTTAATTTGATCGTCATCTGTGTGTCTCCCAAACTGCTAGAAGTACTTGTAACCAAGCCTAAGCCTGGCCACTACAATATCAATCTGTTCACACTGCAAGTGGAGAGAGAGACAGAGAGAGAGAGAGAGAGAGAGAGAGAGAGAGAGAGAGAGAGAGAGAGAGAGGAAGAGGAAAAAAAGAGCAGGTGGGGTAATTCCTAGCTAGTCCAGAGCTTGGCTATATATAGCCGTGGCTTGGCGTGTGTTCCAGGGGTGAGCCGCTGCTTCACCAGGAAAGTCAACCACACTGCAAATTGATTAAGGTGTGCAGTTTTTATTATGTTTATTAATTGATAAACAAAGGGTAGTTGGTTAGTAATTATTCATACATACATACCTATACATATATACATATATATATATTATATATATATATATATATATAATATATATATATATATATATATATAATATATATATATATATATATATATATATTGTAATAGAATGCTATGTGGAACATAAGTTAACATGTAAACGAATACAGTATTTCACATGAATGCAAAATTGCATAATGTGTTTGAATTGTAACTTAAGTTGTGGTGCTCATCAAGCTCAGACACGAGTCAGGGACCCAAGATTCAGCAGGCGTTCCCTCTCTGGATCACCACATTGAGGCACTGAAAGAGGAAAGTTGCAGCCCACGAGTCTCTGGTTGCGATGAGCCTGGAACCCTGATCTTTAAGGAAACACATAGCATGCTTTTTCCCAGGGCCCAGAATCTCTTGATTCTACTGCGACGAAAGAGCACTGGTGGGCCAATACCCTATACTTGTTGAACTTAAAAACTTCCCAGTGATTAGCAGCACATCCCTGCTGACCAGCATTAATGGATGTGTCATCCAGGGTAGATTCACAAGTATACTCCCACCCCAGCAGTCCATCGTTCTTCCAAGGTGATAATGTGATTCCGTCAGGGTGACTGACAGGTTTGTCCAGGATTCTGGGCAGTGAAGCTCCGGCTTCTCTCAGTTGGACACTGGGTTGTGGCAAGACTTCTTTTGATGATCTCATTGACTTCATGGTGTCTAACATGCAAGTTTAATAAACTTTAACAGTTCTGACCATCCAGATTGTACTGGTCGACTACCGCTCTGCCACAGACACACTGGAACTCAATGTAAATATAGGCAGCAGTGCAGGGAAAGGGAGGGAGAGGCACTGCAATTCAGACGTGTGTTATTCACAGAGAGGTGAGGGAAGGTATGTGAGGTGAGACAACAGACAGCCCACCACCATGCAACAGACAGCCCACTATCATGCAAGAGGAAGTCCACCACCATGCTATAGCCCACCACCATTCAACAAACAGTCCATCATCGTGCAACAACCCATCATTATGCAACAGACAGCCCACAACCATGCTGCAACCCACCACTATGCAACAGGCAGTCCATCATCATGAAACAGCCCACCGTCAAGCATTAGACAACCAACCACCATGCAACAGACAGCCCATCATTATGCAACAGACACCCTATAATTATGCAACAAACAGACCTCTATCATGCAACAGACAGCTCACCACCAGGCTACAGTCCACCACCATGCAACAGACAACTCATCATCATACAACAGGCAGTCCACCACCATGCAAGAGACAGCCCACAATCATGAAACAGACAGCCCACCATCATGCAATAGACAGCTCACCATCATGCTACATTCCACCACCATGCAACAGACAGCCAATCATCATGCAACAGATAACCCACCACCATTTAACAGTCAGCTATCATGCAACAGACAGACCACCATCATGCAGCAGCCAACCATCACGCAACAGACGGCCCACTATCATGCAACAGACAGACAACCATCATGGAACAGACAGCCCATCACAGAAGAGAGGTTAATTTGATGTATCAGTTTTTTGCTTAATTTATAAGAGAGTGCCTCTCCGTGACTCAGCAGAGCACTGGTCACTACTGACTACATTACAGAGTGCCTCTCCGTGACTCAGCAGAGCACTGGTCACTACTGACTATATTACAGAGTGCCTCTCCGTGACTCAGCAGAGCACTGGTCACTACTGACTATATTACAGAGTGCCTCTCCGTGACTCAGCAGAGCACTGGTCACTACTGACTATATTACAGAGTGCCTCTCCGTGACTAAGCAAAGCACTGGTCACTACTGACAATATTACAGAGTGCATCTCCGTGACTCAGCAAAGCACTGGTCACTACTGACTATATTACAGAGTGCCTCTCCGTGACTCAGCAAAGCACTGTTCACTACTGACTATATTACAGAGTGCCTCTCCGTGACTCAGCAGAGCACTGGTCACTACTGACTATATTACAGAGTGCCTCTCCGTGACTCAGCAAAGCACTGGTTACTACTGACTATATTACAGAGTGCCTCTCAGTGACTCAGCAGAGCACTGGTCACTACTGACTATATTACAGAGTGGCTCTCCGTGACTCAGCAGAGCACTGGTCACCACTGGCTATATTAGAGAGTGCCTTTCCGTGATCCATCAGAGCATTGGTCACTACTGAGTGTATAAGAGAGTGCCTCTCCGTGACCCATCAGAGCACTGGTCACTACTGAGTGTATAAGAGAGTGCCTCTCCGTGACCCATCAGAGCACTGGTCACTACTGAGTGTATAAGAGAGTGCCTCTCCGTGACCATCAGAGCACTGGTCACTACTGATGTACAAGAGAGTGCCTCTCCGTGACCATCAGAGCACTGGTCACTACTGAGTGTATAAGAGAGTGCCTCTCCGTGACCCATCAGAGCACTGGTCACTACTGAGTGTACAAGAGAGTGCCTCTCCGTGACCCATCAGAGCACTGGTCACTACTGAGTGTATAAGAGAGTGCCTCTCCGTGACCCATCAGAGCACTGGTCACTACTGAGTGTATAAGAGAGTGCCTCTCCGTGACCCATCAGAGCACTGGTCACTACTGAGTGTAAAGAGAGTGCCTCTCCGAGACCCATCAGAGCACTGTCACTACGAGTGTACAAGAGAGTGTCTCTCGTGACCATCAGAGCACTGGTCACTACTGAGTGTATAAGAGAGTGCCTCTCCGTGACCCATCAGAGCACTGGTCACTACTGAGTGTATAAGAGAGTGCCTCTCCGTGACCCATCAGAGCACTGGTCACTACTGAGTGTATAAGAGAGTGGTTGAGGGGAGTAGACGTGTGCTGGGGATCTGGACCTACTAATTCGCAGACCTACCCATTTCTCCCGACTGATAAGTCATCATTAAAACTCCTACTGTTGGAAGACAGCTTCAGTGTTGTGAGAACTCTTATGTGCGAGCTGTGACTAAGGATATACCTAGTGAAACACTGGAAATAGTTTTCCTTTTTGCAAAGGCCCTCACAGGCCTCTGCTTCCCCTCTGCCTCTCATTTGACCTCAGCCTTTCGCCTCTATCAACATACAGTGTAGAGGCGAATTTTGCTAGTCCACTGCTACTCGTGCCTCTCAAAATGCTCACAACTCATCGCTTTACCAACCTGAGGAATAACGACGAGTGTGCAGT
>NC_069399.1:66777772-66789827 GCF_026875155.1 Cherax quadricarinatus | reverse complement strand
ATACTTAAAGACCCCCCTTCTCTTTCCCCTTCCCTGCCCTTTCTTTATTCCCTAAACCTATTAGCCCTTTGTCAATTAGTGCCCCTGGCTTCTTACCCCACCCTTTTTGCCTATTACAGATCCCCTATACTCATATTACTACCCTGAATTCACGTTTTCCCGCAAAAACCCATCCCACTATTTCCTAGTTTAAAGCCCTAACAGCTCCCTCCACTGCTTTGGGCCCGTGCTCCCACCCCCCCCCCCTAGTAAGTAAAACCCTACCCTGGCATACATTCATTTCTGCCATAAAGAGGTCCCAGTTGTCAATAAATGTTACCGCATTTTCCCTTTACAGTATTTGTCCAGCCAGAAATTGACACAATTGCCCTGGACAACCTTTATTTCCCAACTCCTCCCCTTTGGCAAATGCCACATATGACAGGTTTCCCCCTTCCTCCTAATTATCTCTATTGTGACCTATACCTGCTATCAGTTCCTCACCCCGCGTCCCCAAACACGTTCCCTCCGCACTGAGACAGATAATGGATTGCCCCCTTCCTTCATGATGCATCCAGACGGCTAAAAAATACCTTCATGTTGATAAAATTAGACACATGTGCAACCTTGGGTACTTATTGAGGAAACGTTGCCCACGTGTTCATCAGTCCATCAAGAAAAACTTGAAAAAAAAGGTAAAAAAAAAATACACTTCAAATGTTTAAATATTTCAAAGAAGGTTGTAAAAATGAATGTCAACAACTCCCAAAGGGAACTTATGTCAATTATCTTAGCTTGTAAACCCCATTATTCAAAAAATTTATATAAATAAGAAAAAATTTATTATATAAAAAATACAGAAAACAAAGGTTTAAAAATAAAAAACCCCAGCCATGTAGCGGCAAGCAAAAAAATTTTACTACTTCCCTAATACAATAAACAAAAAAACTTTTTTTTTTAATGCCCTAAAAAAAAATCATTCATATGACTTTTAAATGTATTCATAGATAAGAACATAATAATAAATCTAATTTGAATAAATCAGCACAAATGATAAATCCGCCTTAACATATCAGGCGTAAGAGAGTAATTCTCATTGTACAAGTCCGTGTCCAACGTGTATGTGGTCTCATCTTTCTACATACAATAATATGCTTATTATCTACACATTAGACAGTACAACCACACTGGACGAGCAATTGTCCGTCACTTCCAACATAATATACTGCCCTACTCCACTCTCTGCACAGTATAGAGGAAAAGACCCCCCCTCCCTTCATTTATACTTTTTCCATCATTCACTACTACCTTGAGGGAACATGAGAACTATATGAATAGTGTATAGTCCGTGACACACAAGAAACTGTCCATCTCCACAGGTGCTTGTGCCCGTGGTCTATACATTATTCACTCACGCATCACTCATCCAAAATATGCAAACATTTGTTTTCATCCATAACCAGGGAGGCGACCCCATTTCCACCATGACTTCCCTTCCCCATCAACTCTTTCCAGTCATACCCTCCCCTCCCTCGTACATTACAAGTCTAATAAAACTTGTAACGTAAGTTGCCTATATCCCTCTGAAAAATCCCTCTCCCACCTTCTCCCATAAATTTCCCTATTTCTACATACTGTTTTATAGAAAGTTACTGCTAACACCCTCCTCTTCACCTCACTAACCTGTTTCCCCCGCAATCCCCACACTATATATAATAATATATATATATATATATATATATATATATATATATATATAATAATTATATATAATATATATATATATATATATATATATATGATATATATATAATCATATAAATATATGATCTATTATAATGTACCCCACAGCTCTGATGACACTCTCATCCCAACCCCCCACGTCGAGACTTAATGCTCTCAATACAGAAATTCCTTGACCTCCTATCCTATATATCACCCTATTTAACCACCCCTTGACACTCCTCAGTCCTTCACAAAAATATACTACATGAAACGCAGACTCCTCGACACCACATATCCCGCACCCCCCCCCCCCCCTTCAACCACTCGTCTATCCCGTAGAACCACACCCAACGGTAAAATGCGGTGCAAAAAACGATACATTACGCCCCGAACACGAGGTTGCAACCTCATCCTACTCAACCTATCCATATACTTCCCCATGCATACATGGGGAAAATTCCCTCTACAGGTGCTACAACCCTCCCTGCTAACAATCTACACAATCTACCTATTTTGACCTTCCCCGGCTCTCGATCCCATGCCAAAGCCCTCAAAATGGTTTCACACTCACACAACTCAATTCCTGTATACATCTGTTTCAATCTGTTATGGATCCTGGCCAAACCTCCCCCACCCACACCTTCTCTCATCACCTCCCTTTTAATGAAGACACATTTGACCCTCTGCTTTAAGTCCAGCAATCCCAACCCCCCCTGGTGCACAGGTAACATTACCACGTCCCTTTTAAGCCAATCACAGCCCGAACCCCACAAGAATTTAAAAACCCTCCTAAGTATGTTCGTTATTGCCATCCCAGTTAATGGAAACACGGCTGCCACGTGCCATACTTTGCTATACAGTAAGACGTTAATAACAATGGCATGCTGCACAAGGGTCAAATGATAAGGTCGCAATGCACCCAAGCATCCCTGAATCCTGTCTACAATCCTAATCGAGTTTTCTATGCATGCCACAGTCAGATCGTTTGTATAGATAAGACCACAGATTTTTAACGAATTCACCTGCCTCCTCACGACTGCACTACCCCACTCCACCCTTTCTGCCCAAGCTCCTAACCCCATGACCATGGACTTGTCCGAATTCGCCCTCATACCAGTTGCCCTTGCGAACATTTATACTACCCCATCTAATGCATTCATTGACATCCCCTCCCGAATCAGAACAGTAGTATCATCTACATACCCTATTAAGACTGGCCAAACCCTAGCAAATCCACTCGCTGCTCCCTCTCCATTACACATAGACTGCTCCATCAATCTATAAAAGGGATCCTGTATGCACACAAACAATAATTGTGACATAGGACACCCCTGCCTAAGTCCCCTACCCATTACAATCTTCTCACCCAATCGACCATTAATCTGTAACCTCGCCATTGCACCTTGGTACAACATCTCAACCCATCCCACTATTTCTTCCCCAAACCCCTGTCCCCTGAGAATGACTCTCAATGCTTCTCTGTCCACTCTATCATATGCCCCTTGCCAATCCAGTGCCACCAACCCTCCAACCTCCCACCCCCTTTTGCCTCCACGAAATCCCTAATAACCCATGCCCCTCCACACTATAGACCTCCTTGGCAAACCAAACTGAGTTTTCGATACTACCCGCCCCGCTACGCACTTAAACTGATTCCCCAAAATCTTAGCAAACAACTTATAATCCCCGCATAACAACGAGATCGCCCTGTAATCCCGAAGCGTATGCTGCCCCTTACCCTTTGGTACCAAGACTAGGACAGCCGTTGCCTGCTTCTCTCCAAAATCACCCCTCTCCTTCATGCAATTTAATAACCTAACCAAAAAAATCCTCATTAGCTCCCGATGCTGCTGATAAAACTCTGACGGGAGTCCATCAATTCCCTGTGCTTTGCCCTTTTGCATTCCACTTAAAGCCCTCCATGTTTCCCCCTCAGTTATTTCCCTACCCAGTGCTTCCCTATCACTGTTACGCAACTGACATATCACACTCTCACACACCTGTTCTAAAACCCCAGCCTGTACCCCTTCTCATTGCCAGTACTTCTCATACCACTTATCCACAAATGCCCCCATTCCTTCTGTAGCTTGAATGACCTGCCCCTCCCTGTACCCCTCTATCGGCTCATGAACCTCCAACCATGGAATAGCCATTGTCTGCTGTCGTTGTTTTTGCCTACGCAATACGCACGATGAAGGTCTATCGCCCCATAACACCTCTTCCACCCCCGCCTGTACCTGCACCGCTTGGAACCTCTCATCCTGTACCTCGCGCAGCCTCCCCTTAATTGCCATAATATCATCCATAGGATAAGTTCCTGCCACCGTCCCCCTCGCATAACAACCCTGTAACCTGTCCTCCAAGTAGTTGGCAAGCCCATATTTTAAAGAATTGATACGTTTCCCTTCACTTACGTAATACTGCTTAATCCGTTCTTTAGCCACACCATCCCACCACATCATAACATCCTCCACCCCATTTACCTCTGCACTTAACCCCTCCCACAGCATTTCAAATCCCTCTAGCCCCTCCTCATCGCCTAACACACTCATATTTAACTTCCAATATCCCCTAGAGATACCTGCTAGTGACTCCCACCCCACCTCTGCCACTACTGCCCGATGATCCGAATAAGCTACTTCTATTGTGTGGAAAAATGTCAACCAAACCCCTTGAGATATATACAGCCTATCCAGCCTAGCTGTGTAACCCCTTCTTACAAAGGTGTGCTCTACCTCCCATGCCCCTCCTCCAACCGCATCCCGCAACTGAATATCCCTCAAGAGATCTCGCAAGGCCGCCAGGCCGCCGACACGTGCCCCGCTCCTTTTGGTTCCACTTCAGCCCTCCTAATAACGCAGTTCCAGTCCCCACCAATGATGGCCACTGTAGGTAAGCCACATAAGAAGAAAACTAGTTCTTTACATACAAAATCCCTCTTTACTCTCACATCATTTTCTGCTGGTGCATACACACTTACAAGGGATACCCTCGGCACCATCCACCACCCGTCCACACGCAATTCTCTCTCCCCTCCCCCCTCACTTCTTAACACCAACGGGCTCGCCTCCCTGATCATGATACCCACACCACGTTTCGGATGTACAGATGGCATAGTCACCACCTGAAACCCTGCCACTTCCAGCACTTTCCCCTCCTTGAAATTGTGCTCCTGAAGAAACACTACATCTACTCTATATTTGAGCAGAAGCATTCTAAACCATTCCCTTTTTACACCTTTACACAGTCCATTCACATTCACAGTCATACACCTGAGGCCGCTGTTAAAGTTTCCACCCCTGCCTCTTTTCTCCATTCTTCCCAGGTTCACCTGCACCTGGGTTTCTACAAGTCTTCACATCACCTTCCCTCCCATCCCCCTTCCTCCGGTGCCTCTTGTCTTGGCTACCATGACGAAATTCATCCACCCTTCCAGGTCTCTGTGCCGGCGTCAGGACATCATCAGAGTCTGATGCCGCCGCTCTCTTCCTGTGAAGACCTCGTCATCCATGTTATCATCTAAGGAGGTCGCACGATGGACCTCAACCTCCACTGTGCTTCGTCCCACGAAACACGGCAACGTTTCTCCCACACCCCTCGCCATGTCTTCCCTGCTATGTGTTTGTATGGCACATTCCTCCCCTGTCAACGCGGTGTCTCGCACCCCTGCGGGTACATCCTCCTCCTCTACAGGTGGTGACAAAGTCCTCAACACCTCCTCAAGCTCTTCCTCAATCGCCTTTACCTCCTCATGCACACACACACTTCTGCACTCGGCTCCTTCAAATTATCGGTTTCTGGTGAGTCGCAGCTTGCCTCACACACGCCAGGCTTGTCGAAGGGCTCCACCACCTCGCTCCACAATCGCCCATGCTCTTGCTTGTGCGTGGGGCTCGTAGTAACAGCGTCCACACTGGCAACAGGTGCTTCACTAGTTTGTGCTGGCACCTGCCGCTGCTTCACACACATTACCGCCAAATGATTGTATGTCCCAAATAACCTGCACGTATGTCTCTGTCCAGTGTATGATACAAGAACCTGCGTTCTAAAGTCTTCCAACACGACATAAGACGGTATGGGATGTCTTAGGGTCATCTTCAGGGTAAATGTCCCCTCTAGACGGCCCATATAAGCACCTGCTGCCCACTTGCCTTGCTGTGCCAGACGTACGGTTCTATACGCCTCAAAAACACTTCGTATGTCAGCCTCATCTGCCTCGAATGGTACATTACGGAGCTTGACCCACGTAAAGTGGCGGGATACGTCAATCAAACGCACCTTCACAGCTGGAGTAGCATCAAGACTCACGTCTTGAAATCTATGCACCAATGGCTCGTACACAGATGTGGAATTCAATTTAACGAAGATCCTATATGCTCCATTCAGGGCAACACCATACACCTCATCGTCCTGGATACCATACATCTCCCTAATGATGGTCGGGAGTAACACCTGCGCTGAAGTGGGTGAAATTGCCCCACGAAGCAGCTCTATACCGATGGTGTTTACACAATGCCTCACACTCAATGCCATGTTGGTACAAGGTAGCTCGCCTGAAAGCAGCAGAGGGGTGCAGAGCACAACCGCACACTACTGTGGTCAGGCAGCGAATGAAGTCCCAATATGACTCTGCATTTAGTGAGCCGTTAATCAGACTAAGGGTCGATGATCTAGATTAATTAATTTTTTTATGACCGAGACTCAGAATTTGGTTTATTCCAGAATTTCTGATATAATTCTAACACCAAAGGACACTGAAAAAAAGCGCTGAATGAAATGCAGATGCATTCTCTCCCAGGCCCAGACTCGTGGAACTCCGCGTTCATCAAGAACTGCAAAAAACACCTTTCACGTGCCTTAAATATGCTATGGAGAGGAGCATAGACACAAGGTTCATTCCTCAGTCACTAACAACAACAGATATAGTCCCAACTCCAGAAAGATGGCAGTAAAGCAAAGGGTAAAGAAAGGGTTTTAATAAGCAAAATCGCCAACCACTTGGATACCCAACAGTTGTACAACCCAGGGCAGCACGGGTGTAGAGCAGGTCGCTCCTGTCTCCCACAACTACTGCACCACTATATCATGGTCTTGGATGCATTGGAGGATAATAAAAATGAAGATATAGTTTACACAGACTTTGCGAATCATCGTGTAATAGCGCACAAAATGCGTGATAAAGGAAAAACAGGGAAAGTTGGTAGACGGAGCTGTAACTTCCTAACAAATAGAACTACAAAGAGTAATAGTAAACAGAGTGAAGTCAGTGGCGGGTACAATGAAAAGCTCTGTTCCACAAGGTACAGTACTCCCTCCCATCCTTTTCCTCATCCTCGGATCTGTCCTCCTATGCTTATGATACCAGAATTTGCACGACATCGTCATCCATCGAGGACACTACAAATCTCCAAGCGGACATTAACCAAGTCTTCAAATGAGCCTCAGAAAACAATATGAAGTTCAATGAAAATAAATTTCAATTACCCTGCTATAGTAAACTCGCTGAAATAAAAACTGGATTGGAGTATAAATCAAATTCCAACCAACAACAGAGCAAAAAACTAGTATGAAGGACCTGGGAGTAATAATGTCAGAGAATCTCACTATCAAAGATCACTGCAATGTTTCTATTATATCTACTAGGAAAATGATAGAATGGATAATGAGAGCCTTCAAAACTAGAGATACCAAGCCGACGATGATTCGCTTCAAATCCCTTGTTCTCTCTAGGTTGGAATATTCCTGTGCACTAACAACCTCGTTTAAGACAGGCAAAAATGCAGACCTGGAGAATATACAGAGAACTTTCTCTGCACGTGAAGTGCAATGAATTACCTAAATTACTGGGAATGCTTGAAATCCCTTGACCTATACGCCTTGGAATGCAGACGAGATAGATACATAAGACACGCTTCGAAAATCTTAGAGGGACTAGTTACAAATCTGCACACGGAAATCTCTCCATACGTAAGCAAAAGACTAGGCAGGCGGTGCAACATATCCCCAATGAAAAGCAGGGGCGCTAAAGTCAACACGCTAAAAGTCAACACTCTAAGTGCCAGGGGCCCAAGACTGTTCACCTGCCTTCCAGTATATATAAGGGGTATTACCAATAGACCTCTGGCTGTCGTTAAGAGGGAGCTGACGGTTTGTGTGCGGCCAGCAATAACAGCCTGGTTGATCAGGCCCTGATCCACCGCGAGGCCTAGTCATGGACCGGGCTGCGGGGGCGCTGACCCCAGGAACACCCTCCAGGTATACTCCAGGTATTAATTGGGTTCAAAGGCTATCAGCTATAATTAGTGTGATTATAGCTGCATGTCACTTGTTCACCACCGATCAAGGACACTTTAATCTCAAATATGGGCCTATAGGGATTAAGTGGTTGATTATTGGGATTTAAAACCTGCACTAGGAACAATAAAACTAACACCTAACTTTTTCACCAGAGCAGATTGTTTTAACTTCTAAAATATGTTAAGCGGGTCGCCATGCGGACAAGACTCTCAACGAACATATGTACGTGGATATATACACCTTTCGGTGTATATATCCTATAAGGGATTAAATTCTAGGATATACCGACCTCATCGTGTACAATAACTGCTGCTTTCTGTATATATCTTTTTTGATGCATGTAGAATCGTAATGACTTATTTATGCAGACATTATGATAGTAACCAGATATAAACATGTAAATAGTTCATTACCACTGTAACTTGTCCAGCTATCAAAACTTTGCGGTCCAGTCCCTGGATCCATTATGTACCTCTGTAATCTTTTGACTACCACCCACACCATGGGTATGGGGTTCGTAATAAAGATATTTTATTTTTTTTTATTAACACATGGGCCTTCTTCCACCAAGGCAGGGTGGCCCGAAAAACAAAACTTTCATCATTCACGCCATCACTGTCTTGCCAGAGGTGCACTTACACTACAGTTAAAACTGCAACAATAACACCCCTCCTTCAGAGTGCAGACACTGTACTTCCCATCTCCAGGACTCAAGTCCGGCCTGCCGGTTTCCTTGACTCCCTTCATAAATGTTACCTTGCTTACACTCCAACAGCACGTCAAGTCCTAAAATCCATTTGTCTCCATTCGCTCCTCCTAACACACTCACGCATGCTTGCTGGAAGTCAAAGCCTCTCGTACACAAAACCTCCTTTACCCCTTTCCTCCAACCTCTCCTAGGCCGATCTCTACCCCACCTTCCCTCCACTACAGATTTATACACTCTCGAAGTCATTCTATTTTGTTCCTTCCACTCTATATGTCCGCACCACTTCAATAACCCCTCCTCAGCCCTGTGGATAATAGTTTTGGTAATCCCACACCTCCTCTTAATTTTCAAACTATAAATTCTCTGCATTATATTCACACTACACCTTGCCCTCAGACATGACATCTCCACTGCCTCCAGACTTCTCTCTGTTGCAACATTCACAGCATATGCCTCTCAACCATACAAGAGCATTGGTATAACTATACCCTCATACATTCCCCTCTTTGCTTCCATGGACAAAGTTCTTCGTCTCCACAGACTCCTAACCTTTTTCCCCTCATCAATTCTATGATTCACCTCATCTTTCATAAACCCATCTGCTGACACATCCACTCCTAAATATCTGAATACATTCACCTCCTCCATACTCTCTCCAATCTTAACCCAGTACTTCATCACCTAATTTTTTTTGGTTGTCGTCATCATTTTACTCAGGCTGGAGTCTTTCAGTGTCTTCGATGGATGACACTGTCATGCAAATTCGGGAGTCATCCGAAAAGGAGAATACGGTGCTGTGGCTTACATCTCAGTCTATGACAGATATGAGGATAAGGAACAGGATGGGAGCGAGTACTGTACCTTGTGGGACAGAGCTTTTCACTGCAGCCGCCCCTGTCTACTCTGTTTACTATTACTTTTTGTGTTCTGTTTGTTAGGAAGTTGTAGATCAATCTACCAACTTTTCCCATTATTCCTTTATCGCGCATTTTGTGTGTTATGACACCATGATCGCACTTGTCGAAGGCTCTCGTACTGCATCTGCATTTTGTTTGTCATCCAGAGTATCCAAGACTATATCATAGTTGTCCAGTAGTTGGGATAGGCAGAAACGACCTGCTGTAAACCCATGCTGTCCTGGGTTGTGCAACTAATGGGTATCTATGTGGGTGGTGATCTTGCTTCTTATAACCATTTCAAAGATATTATGAAGTGGGACGTTAGTGCTATCGGTCTGTAATTCTTTGTAATTGTTTTACTGCTACCTTTGTGGAGTGGGCCTATGTCTGTAGTTTTTAGTGACTGTAGGTTGACCACTGTGTCTATGCTCCTCTCCAAAGAGGGAAAGGGGCTTCTTGCAGTTCTTGTAAAAACCTCTCCCTGTGTTTATTTACGTTATTATATTTATTATTTATTGATTTTTTCTCTTTCAATGAATTCAGGTGGAAGACTCGTTTAGTCTTCAGACTGGAAAGTCTCGGTTGTCCTGGCATCAGGTGAACCTTCTCCTTACAGTTATCTGCTTTCGATGATTAACCCACAATACCGTGCTGAAACAGTTTACAACTAACCCACAATACCGTGCTGCAACAATTTACAACTAACCCACAATACCGTGCTGCAACAATTTCACAACTAACCCACAATACCGTGCTGCAACAATTCACAACTAACCTACAATTTGGATTGTCTAGTATTTATTTTTTTCGTCTTCACCCGTTGCTAGAATGAAATATTTTGAATTACTTTAAAGTAAGTGTGAATGGTTCAGAGAACCATCTATATTTCTGTCAGACACAGCAACATCTTGGGATCTTAATAAGGGAATTCTTCACTTGCCTAACCTTTAGGCATGACCTTTCACATTTGGATGTCAAATGTGACACCACCTACGACAGCTGCACCTCACCTGCCTATGATATATAAGCCACTTCTTCGCACATATGCTGTATTCTTTTCAAGATTGATGGACTGATTACATTGACTCAAGGCTGAGGGACTGATTACCTCAAGCTCCTCCTTCTCGTCATCATTCTGCTCTGTATGGACTGATGAAGCCACTGTGTGGCGAAATGTTTCCTCATTAAAGATACCCAAGTGTTGCACATGTGTCTAATTTATCAACTTGTCGGTTCTCTGAATCATTCATCTACATTCTTTTAATGTTATGCACAAACCTTATTGATTTTTACAAATTAAAAAGCACTCACCTGAAGATGTATTGTACAGTGGAGTGAAAACTGAAGTCATCTTCCGAGATTTTATCTTTTTTCACTTGCGAAATTATCATACTTACAGAGAAACGCTTAACCCGTGAAAGCCATACAGCCCCAGTGAACTGGAAAGCATCATCTCTGTACCAAAATAGTTGGTGATAGCTCCAATTCCTTGGATTAAGAACCCTTTAACAACACTATGATACATAATATTTAAGTATGGTGCTGTTCTACGAGGTAATACAAACACAGTATGTATGGTACATTTATTTGTACAATGTATAAACAGTACACTTACATTCACTGTTAAAAGAAATAGGCTACATTTGGCACTTTCCATTAGCTTACACTAAGCACGTTATGAATATTCTTGAAGCCAAGACTCGCGTCCAGCTCAGCTGCTGGTGACGAAGTAACCATTGTTGCACCTGTGTGTTCCAAAGACTTTGTATATTTGTGAAACGCTGTTGGATCGATCCTCCGAACTTCTACAGAGTCGCAGAGACATTCTCCACCCAGGCTAATTTTGGATAGACACCTCGTATTGCCGGTACGAGGAGACTATTAGCTTGTGGCCTCTGTTCCTCTTCTCGCAGAGAGGCAAAGACTTCCTAGACTCACCGCACTGTAGAAACAGTATCTTCACTCCCCCTCCCCACCTTGTTGACTCCCAGATCCAGCGGGTTTATTAGGAGTCAAGTTTTTCGGTGTGTTGATCTCAGATTTCAGCG
Source organism: Cherax quadricarinatus (assembly GCF_026875155.1). Taxonomy (NCBI): domain Eukaryota; kingdom Metazoa; phylum Arthropoda; class Malacostraca; order Decapoda; family Parastacidae; genus Cherax; species Cherax quadricarinatus. The sequence goes on along the minus strand of NC_069399.1, from coordinate 66,778,170 downwards.
ATACGAACTCAGGGTTTGGATTCTCATGGATTATTCGTGGACAACGAAATGAGAACTAGTGTGGGTGACAAATATAAATACAAACTGGGTTAGGTAAGGGAAAGGGTGGGCCTGGCGAAGGAAAGGGGCGTGGGGTGAGCGTAAGCCCGGACGGGGGTGGGCACTGGCTTGAGACAGGCAGGGTACATGGGTTGGGCATGGGACGTGACAGGAGAGAGCATAAGGTAGGAGTGATCGTGGGTATTGTCCCCTACTGGGAATTTGAAAGCCATATAATACGGTTCAGAGAATGAGCTTCTTGGTGACACGGTGAATGGTATCTAAACTAGTCTCTGCGACCGTTCAGCACGATGAGTGAGATCTAACTCCATGTCTGTGAGCGTTCAACTTATCTGTTA
>NC_069399.1:66755272-66772772 GCF_026875155.1 Cherax quadricarinatus | reverse complement strand
ATGCAGGTCATGTTCAAGCTGATCACTGCGTGTGCGAGACATGCAGGTCATGTTCAAGCTGATCACTGCGTGTGCGAGACATGCAGGTCATGTTCAAGCTGATCACTGCGTGTGGGAGACATGCAGGTCATGTTCAAGCTGATCACTGCGTGTGCGAAACATGCAGGTCATGTTCAAGCTGATCACTGCGTGTGCGAGACATGCAGGTCATGTTCAAGCTGATCACTGCGTGTGCGAGACATGCAGGTCATGTTCAAGCTGATCACTGCGTGTGCGAGACATGCAGGTCATGTTCAAGCTGATCACTGCGTGTGGGAGACATGCAGGTCATGTTCAAGCTGATCACTGCGTGTGCGAGACATGCAGGTCATGTTCAAGCTGATCACTGCGTGTGCGAGACATGCAGGTCATGTTCAAGCTGATCACTGCGTGTGCGAGACATGCAGGTCATGTTCAAGCTGATCACTGCGTGTGCGAGACATGCAGGTCATGTTCAAGCTGATCACTGCGTGTGCGAGACATGCAGGTCATGTTCAAGCTGATCACTGCGTGTGCGAGACATGCAGGTCATGTTCAAGCTGATCACTGCGTGTGCGAGACATGCAGGTCATGTTCAAGCTGATCACTGCGTGTGCGAGACATGCAGGTCATGTTCAAGCTGATCACTGCGTGTGCGAGACATGCAGGTCATGTTCAAGCTGATCACTGCGTGTGCGAGACATGCAGGTCATGTTCAAGCTGATCACTGCGTGTGCGAGACATGCAGGTCATGTTCAAGCTGATCACTGCGTGTGCGAGACATGCAGGTCATGTTCAAGCTGATCACTGCGTGTGCGGACATGCAGGTCATGTTCAAGCTGATCACTGCGTGTGCGAGACATGCAGGTCATGTTCAAGCTGATCACTGCGTGTGCGGGACATGCAGGTCATGTTCAAGCTGATCACTGCGTGTGCGAGACATGCAGGTCATGTTCAAGCTGATCACTGCGTGTGCGAAAGGTTCAGAGCATGAGTTTATAGTATTTTTTTATTCTCTATCAGTGTGACGTCGTAGATTTGAGTTGTAAAAATGAGAGCGTCCTCAGTGTAGTCCATTGAATCCACAACTGATATTTTACCGTATTAACACTTGTTCGTATGACCCCCTCAACAGCCCCCCCCCCTCAGGCCCTACGAATTTAACGTTTATTAAATTTGAGGGAGTAAACTAAATCGGATAAAAACAAAGGTTAATGCGTAGTTTTATCAGTAAATATATTTCCAGTTTGGACTCTCGAGGTAAACAAAGCACAGACTCGAATGTAAATTTTTGGTCGAGTGGAAACTCCACTTTGTTACAGCACTGGTCAATGGAAATGATGCAGTAAATTAACATCTGTTTTGATGTTTTCGTTCCTGGAGATTTCTTGGTGGTGCTGATGCAGTGGTTCTTTTAGCTAAAATCAATGTGTGCCTCTAACTTCGGCCCCACGATGGAAAGTCTTTTTGACCTTCACCGGGAGACTTTCACTTCTCTAGCTTCCATCCTAGACCTAGGGTTCTCCTCGGAGACATCAAGTCGTACTTGATGTCTCAAGTACGGCTTCCACTCTTCAACATTAGGTCTTTGACACCTGCCAGGTGGGCGAATATCTTAGGTGGATGCTCTTTTTTAGTGGGCACTAAGATGACACTAAGGAGACGCTGGGTGAAGGAAGAAAAGGAGCAAGAAAGGGAAGGAAAGAAGGAAGAAAGGAAAGGAAAAGAAGGCGGAAGGATGGTTTCCGGAAACTAGAAAAAGAAGGTGTTACAACCCTCAATGAAAATGAACAGCTTAGTAATTTATAGTATGAAAACTTACGCATATATATATATATATATATATATATATATATATATATATATATATATATATATATATATATATATATATATATATATATATATATATATATATATATATATTATATATATATATATATATATATATATATAATATATATATATATATATATATATATATATATATATATATATATATATATATATATATATATTTCATATAAAAATTATTACTTTGTATGAACAGGGCGAGTGTATCGAAGGAACTTGACATTCGTATATAGAGATGTGATGACGATGGTGGTGTGTTATCAGTGATGGATGAAGAATATAGAGAATTATTTATCAAGATTCGGCGGTGTGTGTGCATGTGCGTGTGTTTGTGATGGTGAGCATCGTGGCACTCAAGTCTGTGTGTGGTGTCTCTGGACCGTAACGTCCATGTGCGAGGCCAGACCACGGATCTGAAGACCACTTCACCTCTCGATACACTTTTGCGCGCACGGGCGGAGAGGCCAGACTTCACTAGGCCTAGAGGCGAAGACAGCCTCTTTGTTTTATTTTATCGTTTTCTGTAAGGATATCCTAGACGTTTTACGGAGCAGTGTGTTCACGGATACTCTCTGTGGATGCTGGCTTCCTTCAGGATTTGTGAGCTCCTAGGTGGAGTGGTGGCTGAGGAGAGGCGCTGGGATCTGAACACTGTGTTCTGCAGTGTTCTTTTCCACTTGTCTTGTGTGTCTCTTAGCTTCATTAGCCAAGTTTGCTGGGGGATGAGAGAAATAAATATGAGCGGAAGTGTCAAACTGGGGGATCAAAAGTAATTTTATTAATATGCCTGACTGTCTGCTTTTGTGATTATCTCTATTCACTTGTCTATCTGAATGTCTACAGTATATGCTTATCTGTCTGCCTCTCCATAAGTTTGCCAATCTACATGTCTCTATGGTTTCCTGTATGTTTGCTTTCCTATATGTTTGCTTTCCTGTTTTTGTCTCTGTGCCTACTGGTCTGCCTGTCTCTGGGTCTATATGCTTGCCTGTCTAACTATCTATGCTTCACTGCATATTTGCTTGCCTCTGCATGTGTCTTGCTGCTACCAGTTTATTGACTATTGCCTGTTCATTGATAATTATACACAAATAAATTTGTTTAGTCCAAAAAGGGAGATTGTTTTGAAGAGCGACTATATAATAGTACAAATAAACTCTCACTTAAATGGTATGTGGACAGCTGGTAAGTTTATCAGTTTAAAGATGATGTCTTGGGTGCAGCACAGTAAGTGCTGTAACTCTTACCCACCTTTTTTACCAGAGTCTGTGGCTGGCAGGTATCATAGAACAGCCACCCTGACTTATGAAATCGTAATAGCACAGTTGCAAGCAAACGACGGTACGGGTGAGGTTAGAACCCGGAGCGAGTGACTCACCTGCCATGGGTTCACGCCTCACCCGCACCGTGGTTTGTTTAACAGCCACCTTGTTTAACCAGTCTGTGGCTGGAAGCTGTCATGGAAGATTTATGTTGTTTAACCCAGTCCATGGCTGGAAACTGTCATGGAACCACCTTATTTAACCATGTCTGTGACTGGGAGATAGCTTGAAACACCCACCTTATTTAACCCAGTATGTGACTAGGAACACTCCTGAAAAATCCACCTGTTCAACCAGTCTGTGGATGGAAGGAAATACGAAACACCAACCTTAATCTGATCAGTTTGGGCCTGGAAGGTGTAGACAGCGACGATCTGCTGGAAGCGGTTGAGGTTGACGAGAACGAAGGCAGCTTCGAGCTTGGAGGCTGCAGACTCCTGAGGAGTGACGTCGTGGATGAAGAAGCGGTCCAAGGAAAGAGGCTGCTTGTAGACGATGTAGCGGAGGGCGGAGTCGCTCCCTGTAGATCCCCTGGAGCACGAACTTGGCCAGTTCTCCGTCAGGGACGATTTCTGTAGGAAATACCAGTGGTTAAAATTCTTTGTCTTAAGAAAATAAAGTACTGCATTTAGAAATGTGTCTATCCATCCACTGTCTCCAATAAGTTCTTTACTTTATTATCTCTAGTTGTTTCTGGTAAACAAACATTGATATAGATAGGTGAAAATGGACACCGGGAAATCAGAAGTGTGTTCTTAACTTGATATTTATCAAAAGTTACATTATCGTCCATGGATTACTCTTTCACCTCTCATATAAGTGAGTACAAATAGGAAGCGCGTCTATCTTGCGCTCAGCATACGGAGGATCAAGCCTCCACCACGTCTTGCGCCGGATAACCCACCTGGGTTTAGAACTTAACATCAATTATTATCATTTTTAATTATTATTTTACGTCTCTTCCTCTTCCCTGTTATGTGCCCCTCGTTAGTGCTTATTCTTTACACTGAATTAATGACACCATTTCCACCTCCTCTGTTAAACTCTTCTTACTCCCCAGTGACTTGGTGTCATATACAGATTTATTTTATACGAATTTTCCGAATAAGATTCGAAATTACCTTTTTATGGAGTCCCTTCTTCCTGCGGGTGATGAGGAGCATATCGTCGAAGAGGATGACGTACATTTCCTGGGGTTTGTTGTGGTCTAACATGTGTAGAGAACCTTCAAGGATGATCTGTCTTCGTGGTGACACAATCAGACGCTCACAAGGCTGTCGCGAGATGGCTCCCTGTATTGAGAGAGAAAGAGGAGAGATAGAGAAGCAAACAGCAGCAGAATGAGTTGATGGCGTGATACGCTGAGAGAAATGTATAGTAAACTAACAGATTGTCATACCTGGAAAAGTCTTCCTCCATTACTCAGCGTTTGTTATGGTCTGTCTAAGTGAAATAACAGAATCATAGTCTGTTTACTTTAGACAACTTTTAAAAGAATTTAAAAACTCTGGAGAGGTTTTCACCGAGACTCCCAGGCACCTTAGAAGAAACTGATGAGACGAATGTGGAAATACCTGGGAAAGATAGATAATTTTCTGCTACTATCTGTCAAGGACTATTTTCTATATAGATTAAGAACTATAATGTATTGTCTATATGTCTGAGACACCGTTAGTAAAGCAGAAGATATTCTTCCCGCTTACAACAGTGTGTAATAGTATGTAACAGTGTGTAATAGTCTGTAACAGTGTACAACAGTGTGTAACAATTAATAACAGTGTGTAAGAGTGTGTAACACTGTGTATTAGTGTGTATCAGTGGGTAATAGTGTCAAATAGTGTGTAACAGTGTGTAACAGTGTTTAATAGTGTGTAACTGTTCGTAACAGTGTATAACAGTGTGTAACAGTGTGAAACAGTATGTAATAGTGCGTAACAATGTGTAACAGTGTGTAACAGTGTGTAACCGTAGTTTAGAAAGAACAGTTAACAGTGAGCCACCTGAGCTAATAATAAGAGTAGTAGTAAATGTAGAGCTAGAGGCAGTTTGCTAGCTCTATTTTACCACTACGTAGGTTTAGAAGTAGAGCTAGTAAATATAGTTGTTATAGCCACCTGACTACTACGTAGTGGAAGAAGTAGAGTAGAGATAGTAGCGTTGTAGCTCTACCTGTACTCTACTGTAGTGAAGAATAGAGCAGAGAATAGCTGTTTAGCTCTACCTTACTACTACTGTAGTGGAAGAAGTAGAGCTAGAGATAGTAGCTGTTGTAGCTCTACCTGTACTACTACTGTAGTGGAAGAAGTAGAGCTAGAGATAGTAGCTGTTGTAGCTCTACCTGTACTACTACTGTAGTGGAAGAAGTAGAGCTAGAGGTAGTAGTTGTCGTAGCTCTACCTCTACCACAACTGTAGTGGAAGAAGTAGAGCTAGAGGTAGTAGTTGTCGTAGCTCTACCTCTACCACAACTGTAGTGGAAGAAGTAGAGCTAGAGGTAGTAGTTGTCGTAGCTCTACCTCTACCACTACTCTTATAATTAGCTAGGGGATGGTAAATCATTGTTAATTGTTCGTCCTGAACAAATTTCTGACAAACATCAGCTATCCATTGATTTCGTTTTAGCTCAATATAGTATCTAATTGAATTCTATGTTTGCTAAGTACTTGTCCAGCTGGTTCATAAGTGACTATTGTTTTCGCACTTACAGTTTCAGTAGGCAGTTTATTCCATTTCGCTCTGATTGTGTTTGCTATTAAAAAAAAGAAAAACTTTACACACGTTAGTGTTGGATTTCTTACCTCAAACTTTTATTTCATTATTACTAGTTAAGTGCACTTCCAAAAATTCTTAATGTTTGATTGTATCAAAATCTCTCAGTTTCTTAAAGATCTGAATGAGATCTTCCTGTAGTCTCCGTGTCCTTATACAGAAAAAGTTAAGTAGTCAGAGTCTTTCTTAATCAAGGTTGTTTCTGAGTGATGGTACAAGCTTTGATGCCATTATCTGTATCCTCTTCAGTCTGTGTTTATCTTTTATATAACCTGGAGACCATGACAGCATATTGAAGATAGTCTAATAATTACGTTACAGAGAGTCAATATATTTTCTGGTGTTTTTTTCTCGTTTCTTGAAACGGGTATTAATTTGCTGCTCACTGACAGGCTTTGTTAGGTACTCTTGAGGATCTTTCTGATGATTATCTCAAGATCATTGTCTTCTGTTCCACTTTATTTGTTATCACACATTTAATATTCCTGTTCGAGATAATTGTATTCAAAATACATTACTTTGTACTTGTCAACATTGAAGTTTGTCTTCCATGTCTCCGACCACAGCGCCATCATCTCTAGATCACTCTGAATACTCAAACAATCCACTCTGGATGCTGCATTTTATAGGAAACAGAAGCTTATCACGACATTTCTATCGGGTTGGTCCAAGTCGGACCGAAACGTCTTCGTAAGTTTCAGTTGTCTATGTGCGGGTTATTTGTATATAGTTCCAGTCACGGTATTATGCCCTGTTATTCTTTTTTTTCCCCCAAGTTTGTGTCTTCCCCAAATTTTACATTTTTAATTTTTTCTTTTTTAAAGAATTGATCCAGGAAGAACTTGACTGTACGTCTCGTAACTCAGACATCTCATTCGTTATTTACTATTTGTGAGTCAGCCATTAATCCAGCTATCTTCCGTGCAGTACTTCGTCGATTATTTCTGTTTGGGGGGAAATCTGGATATACTGCATCTGGTGGGACTTTTCATCCCAGTTTTTCCTGTGTATAATTTAAAAACTCGAGTAAGTGCGAACTTTCGTTGTGAAATCCGTGTTGATTTTCGGTTCTTAAGAAATTTTTCTCGGGAAAATTGACGATCTTGTTCTCATCAACAGTCTTCATTGGCTTACCTAAAGTTGTTGTTAAACTGATGGAATGAAAGTTGAGAACACAGGGTTTATTTCCCTTGTTGAATACTGGTGGTACCATTTTGCTAATTTCCAGCCTATAAATGGCATCTGATCTAGTGATTTTGTTAAATATTATCGAGAGTAGGTTAGTAAATTAGTGACTGCCTTCTTATAATACTCTGGAAGCCAGGTCACCTGGTCTACTTGATTAATATTACATCTAGACAGCTAATTTCGTTATTATTTACTTTGTTAGAGTTAGTTCATAAAAAAATAAATTATGCACTCTGAGAATGTTTGTGTCGTGATCAGCTGTAAGTAAAGATCCTCAGGTTGTGTTGGGTATTTGTCCACACATCTCCGTTTCTGGAGTTTATCTGGAGAGAGTTCCGGGGGTCAACGCCCCCGCGGCCCGGTCTGTGACCAGGCCTCCTTAAGTCAGTGTCCCAGGATGCGACCCACACCAGTCGACTAACACCCAGGTACCCATTTTACTGATGGGGAACATAGACAACAGGTGGAAAGAAACACGCCCAATGTTTCTACTCTGGCTGGGAATCGAACCCAGACCCTCGCCGTGTGAAGCGAGAGCGTTAACCACCAGGCCACCAGAGCCGTTGCTGATAAGTAAAACACACGTGCAACAGTTGGGTATCTTTATTCTGAAACGCTTCACCTACAAAATAGAACTCTTCAGTCGAATACAGGAGGTAGCACAAGCAGAAGATATGTAAGACTATGCAATCAGTCTATTACCCTCGTAGACGTAGTTTTGAGGTGGTCAGTCCCTCAGGCTGAGGAATTAACCAGCCACTGTCTCGCAAGCCAGACAGCGGTTGCAAAAACTTTATATAAAATAAAAAATTATATTAGTGGCATAACCTTAATCCTGTTTCCAAATTCTGGACAAAAACCGCGTAAGGCTGCCAGACTCGTCTGGTTGAAAATGTTATTTCAACACAACGTTCAACCTCAGTAAAGCCAATCTGATCAAGGTGTCGCTAATGGACCAACTCCGTGGACAGTCAGAAGACGCGTATTAGACCACATGACGGGCAGTCATCATCTAACTCACTCTGGCTTAGCTTCTGGCAGAGATATCACTCCATCAGTGAGATTTTTCACTGATTCACGTGTGTATCACATTATAAAAGAATAAATGTTTGATTAATGAGACCAAAGTGACGAAACGAATGCTGATGTTAAAGCACGTTTTTACCTTCATCCTGTCGCTCTGTCGCTTATACATATACATCGTGCAAGCGAACATTTGTGTATGCAATAATTTCGAAAAAAATCATTCTAAAAATAACGAAAAAAATATATTTCGTTGTGTTTGTTTATTATTAAATTATCATAAACTTATCTAAAATATACCTAGTTGGATTAAGCTAAATTAAATTGCGCTTGTTATAATAAGGTTAGGTAAGTTTTCTAAGGTTCTTTTGGTAAAAAAATTAATTTTTACATTAATATAAATGAAAAAATATATATCTTTAAACGAATAAAAGAAAATTTTAGAAAGGACTTAATTTGAAATGAGTTGTTATTAATTGACTAGTTTTTACCTATTTGGCACTACACACACACACACACACACACACATACACACACACACACATACACACACACACACACACACCACACACACACAACACACACACACACCACACACACACACACACACACACACACACACACCACACACACCACACACACATATATATATATTATATATATATATTATGCAAAACAACCACTCTGAAAGAATAGAGAAATTCCAAGCGCTTTCGTGACTACTCACATTATCAAGGAACTATGTTCCTTGATAATGTGAGTAGTCACGAAACGCTTGGAATTTCTCTATTCTTTCAGAGTGGTTGTTTTGCATATTTTGAAATCACTGTTTACTGTGATCTTATTGCATATATATATATATATATATATATATATATATATATATATATATATATATATATATATATATATTTATATATATATATATATATATATATATATATAATATATATATATATACAGTGGAACCTCGAAAATCGAACTGCTCCCAACTCAACCAATTATATAAGTGTATTTTTGAGGGTTTGAAATGGACTAATCTAATTTACATTATTCCTGATGGGAATAAATTTATTCGGTAACAGCACTTGGACAGCCTTCTGGACTGAAGAAAGTTCGATATTTGAGGTTCACTGTATATATATTATATATATATATATATATATATTATATATATATATAATATATATATATATTATATATATATATATATATATATATATGTCGTGCCGAATATGTAAAACTGGTCAATTGCAAGAACTTATTTAAAATTAAATCCTTTCTAAAATTTTCTCTTATACGTTTAAAGAATATTTTTTCATTGATGTTAATGTAAAAATTTATAATTTTGCACCAAAAGAATCTTAGAAAACTTACCTAACCTTATTATAACAAGAACAATTTATTTTAGCCTAACCCAACTAAATATATTTTAGATTTGTTTACAATAATTTAATACTAAACAAACACAGTGAAATATATTTTTTCGTTATGTTCAGAATGATTTTGGCGAAATTATTGAAAACAGAAATTTTAGCTTGTCTTATATGGCAAGCTGAGCGTTGGGTATTTAAAACCAAAAATCGCAAAATTTTTGGCCCCATTTGGCACGACATTTTATTTATTTTATATGTTATATATATTATATATTAATATTATTTTTATATATATATAAAATATATATAATATATTTATATATATTTATATTATATTTATATATGCAAAAAAAAACCCCTCTGAAAGAATTTGAGAAATTCCAAGCGCTTCGTGACACTCACATTTTTTCAAGGGAATATGAAAATAAAAACGAAATATTTAGGAAAACGCTTGGAATTTCTTATTCTTTCAGGTGGTTTTTTTTGATTTTTGGGAAAACCCTGTTTACTGTGATCTTATTGATTTTATAAATTTTTATTAAAATTTAATATATTTATAAATATATATTTATATATATTTTTATATATATATATTTATATATTTTTATATATATATATATATATATAAAATGGGTGATGGTACCCTAGTGGCCAAAAAACAAAAATCTCTCCTAGAGGACATCAGTAAAATTAAAGACATGGGAGAAAGCCTGGGCCTTTCTTTAAACCCCACCAAATGTGAAATAGTTTCTACCAATCAACAGATGATCCAGAATATTAGTGCCGTTTTACCAGGAGCACGAGCCATTGATCCAGCCAATAGCACTCTCCTTGGTGCTCCTCTTGGATCCAACGCCATCGATCTGATCCTAGAATAAAAAGTCCCAGACCTATGGACGATGGAAAGCAGGATGAAAGACATTGACACACATGATACCTACTACCTACTCACCAGGTGCCTGTCAATCCCAAAACTTACCTACTTTCTGAGATGCCCCCCAGCCTTCAGCAGTCAGAAACTCAAGGAATATGACTCTCTCCTTAACACCATGCTAGAGAGTGTATTGAATCTTTCCCTTGAAGATGGACAGTGGATGCAAGCCTCACTTCTGGTCAGTCTTGGAGGGCTGGGAGTACGCAGATCCTCCCAGTTTGCTCTACCAGCTTTCCTATCCTCTTCCATAGCATCAAAAGAGTTGATAAGACAAATTATTCCTGATACCCTCAGTGACTCAGCAGGAATAGAAGACCCTAGCTATGCCAGTGCCATCACTGGATGGGAGATTCTTGCTGCTCCAGCACCAAACCCTAGTGCAGCACTGGCTCACAAACAGTCAAGTTGGGATGGCCCGATCGCTGAAAAGGTGCTTGCCAACATGCTCAGGGCTGCAACATCAGATAGGGAGATTGCCCGTCTCCAGGCTGTGAGCGCACTTCACTCCGGGGACTTCCTCCAAACAGTTCCCATATCGGCAATGGGAACGCGACTCGGCTCTAAGACTCTCTGTATTGCAGTGGCTGTGCGCCTTGCTGCCCCAATTCACGCAGAATATAAGTGTATTTGAGGTGAAGCGCAAGCAGACCAATATGGTCTACATGGTCTTAACTGTTCCAAAACCATGCAAGACACAATGAGGTAAATGACATCATTAAGAGAACCCTTGCTACAGCTGGATGCCCAGCCGAGAGGGATCCACGATCACTTGCAGCAAACAATACCCACAACCCAGCAAACCGCCCCGACGGGATCACCATCTATCCTTGGAAGAATGGCAAGCTCTTAGCATGGGACTATACCTGTGTGTCCACACTGGCTGACACCTATATCCATCACAATGTTGGGCGACAGGGAGGAGCTGCTGACCACATGGAGGAGTACAAGATCAGCAAGTACAGGGACATAAGCCAACAGTATCAATTTGTCCCAGTGGGATCAGAGACCTTGGGGTCATGGGGATAAAATGCCAAACGTTTCCTTAAAGAATTGGGTTCCAGACTCATCGACACCACCAGGGACCCAAGGGCAGCCACTTTCATGTTCCAGCGCCTCAGCGTCGCCATCCAGAGGGGAAATGCTTGCTGCATATTTGGCTCGCATCCAGCCTCGGAGGAACTGGAGGAAATTCAGGATCTTTGATACATTGCGCCATTGTATTCATGTTTATTTTTTCTATAAATGTATTCTGTTTATTAATAAATGTTCACATAGAATATAAAATATATAGGGGGTGGTAGGAGAAGAAAATATTCAAACAGCTCTGGGGAGAACCTTGAGTTTTCCCTGAGGTACGTTTATTGCCTTCTCTGAGGATGAGGGTCCCCAGTCCAGCCATAGAGGTGGTACTTCCCTATATAATATATATATATATATATATATATATATATATATATATATATATATATATATATATATATATATATATATATATATATATATATATATATATATATATATGGAGGTACCACCTCTAGAGCTGTCCTGGGACCCTCATCCTCAGAGAAGACAATAAACGTACCTCAGGGAAAACTCAAGTTCTCCCTGAAGCTGTTTGAGAATTTTCTCCTACCACCCCCTATATTTAATATATATATTTATATTAAAGACAAAATACATTGACAAAACACTAACAAAGATAGAATAGAAAGTAAAACTATATTAATATAATATATATATTATATATATATATATATATATATATATATATATATATATATATATATATATATATATATATATATATATATATATTATATATATATATATATATATCTATGCAATAAGATTATGGTAAACAGGCGATTTCAGAATATGCAAAACAACCACTGTGAAAGAATAGTGAAATTCTAAGCGCTTTCGCGACTACTCACATTATCGAAGAACAATAAAAGTAATGCATCAGAAGAAGGCATATAAAGGGTCTAGACCACACCTCACCATCACATCCCACAACAAAGCAACACCTGACACGCGACTCATAAGAAAGAGAACTCTGCAGCAGGCCCACTGCCCCAACTAGACAGGTCCTTCACGACATCCCACAAACAAACTATTCTACCCAAAAATTAAGAATTTTAAAATTTATTATTTGTCAAATGTATTATTAAATTCTTCACAAATTCTATTAATTATAAATGGATCTAATTTATATAAACCAAAGGAAACATTCATATTATTTTCAAAACTGTTTTTTATGAAACAAGATTCAATTATATTCCTGTCGACCATGGACTTGCTTGATACAACTTTCTCAACTTTTTGAAAATCAGTTGGATGGTTAAAATCTCTCACATAAATAAATAGAGCATTGGAATCTTGTCCAGTTCTAATGCTATATTTATGTTGTTTTAATCTTAGTTCGAGACTTTTACCAGTTTGACCGTAATAAACTTTATCGCAAATTTTACAAGGAATCTTATAGACACATCCATCAGCATTTTGGGGGGAATTTTTTATCAAAATTTATTTTTTTCCTGCATCATGATTTTTAAATACAACTTTGATATTAAAAGTCTTAAGAAGAGAAGGCATATCAACGAAGTTTTCATGGTAAGGGAGAACCAACATATTTTTAGTTGAATAAGGCTGGTTGTCCCTTTTTGGATTGTTAAATGTATTTTTAGCGATTTTAAAAGATTTATCAGTTACGTTTCTTGAGTATTTCAAATCATTAGCTATTTCATAAATTTTGGATATTTCCTCAACTATGAACTCTTGGACTACAAATACGTAAAGCTCTCAAAAACATTGTTGAGAAAACAGAGTTTAACTCTATATTGATGTGAAGAATAATAGTGTACATAGTAACAGTTAAGAACATAAGAACATATTAATGGAAAATTAATATTTTTTACCAAAAGAACCTTAGAAAACTTACCTAACCTTATTATAGCAAACACAATTTAAATTAGCCTAATCCAACTAAATATGTTTCAGATAAGTTTACATTAATTTAATAATAAACAAACACAATGAAATATATTTTTTTCGTTAGGTTCAGAATGATTTTTGCGAAATTATTACGTAGACAAATTTTCATTTGCCTTATTCGGCAAGAAGAGTGTTGCTATTTAAGCCAAAATCGCAAGTTTTACCTATAATTAGAATGTAATGAAGTGACTGATGCGGGCCAGGATTTGAAAGGGGTTAAGAAGAGAGAGTAACTCTAAACTATCAAAACACATGAACTCTCAGAGAGAGAGAGAGAGAGAGAGAGAGGAGAGAGAGAGAGAGAGAGAGAGAGAGAGAGAGAGAGAGAGAGAGAGAGAGAGAGAGAGAGAGAGAGAGAGAGAGAGAGAGAGAGAGAGAGAGAGCGTGTCAATAAAACTAGGGATCCTTAACCTAACCTTGTCAACCCCTGTGTTAAAAAGAGAGAGAGAGAGACAGAGAGATCCAACAACGCACCTTGAGGAACTCCGGAATGTAGACCTTGGGGTCAAGTTCTGTGACGGGCGGCCACACGATGTTCCTTTGGATCTCCAAGAGACGCTCAAAGTTCTTCAGCCACTTCATCTTGTCGTCCAGTTCTCCTGCAAAGTCACGGAATGGTCAGTCTCATCCTTTTTTTTTTTTTTTTGTTGTTGTTGTTGTTGTTGTTCTCGATTTTGTTAAAACTGGATGAGCAGAATTATGCTTCTGAAGGAATAAAGTGAAATGAGATTAATTTCGTGAGAATTAGGCGAAAAGAAGTTTGATATGAAGATTGATTTTCAAGGAACTAGATGAAATGAAGTCTAATTTCAATGTAATTAGCGAAAAGTTTGATTTTGAAGGAGACACGAATTTTGATTTTCTAGTTGTTAGAAGAAATCAAGTTGGATTTTGGTGAAATTAGATGGAGAGCGGCAAAGTTTATTTACATTTGTTTCTCTGGAATACTGGAACTCTATTACGTCTTGAATAAAGCAAGAAGTAAGAAGACGAAGAACAAGTTTTAAGTCGCGTTTACTAGTATCAAGCGAACTACACACATGACTGTGGAGCAACCTAACGGTGATTACAGGAAGATCCCATATGTCTACCTACCTGGAGTCTACCTGGAGGATATTCCGGGGATCAATGCCCCCGCGGCCCGGTACACGACCAGGCATCCCGTTGGATCAGGGCCTGATCAAACAGGATGTTACTGCTGCCTCCACGTAGTTCAACATACGAACCACAGCCCGGCTGATCCGGTACCGACTTTAAGTATCTGTCCAGCTCCCTCTTGAAGGCAGCCAGTCTTGGGCCCTGGACACTTATTGTGTGTTCACTTAGTGTACCAAGGGCGCTCTTACTTTTCATTAGGGGTATATTGCACCGCCTGCCCCGTCTTTTGCTTTCGTAAGGAGTGATTTCTGTGTGCAGATTAGGGGACCATTCCTTCTAGGATTTTCGAAGAATAGGTTATGATGCATTTCTTTCGCCTGCACTCCAGCAGGCACAAGTCAAGTGCTTCCAAGCGTTCTCAGTAGTTAATGTGTTTGGTGGAACTGATATGTGTCAGTAAAGGTTCTCTGTATATTCTCTAGATCAGCAGTTTCACCTGCCTTGAATGGAGAAGTTATGTACAACAATATTCCAGTATAGAGAGAACAAGTGATTTAAAAAGGTTCAGCACTGGCTTGGCATCTCTTCTTTTGAACGCTCTCGTTACCCATCCTATTATTTTCTTCACAGATATGACAGTGGCACTGCTGTAATGTTTGAAAGTGACAATCTCAGACATTAACACTCCCAGGTCGTTCACATTACTTTCTTGCTCTATTGTATAATTAGAAACTGTTATATACTTAGTTCTAGCTATTACCTCCCCCAGTTTTCCATAACAGAGTAGCTGGAATTTGTCCTCATTGTTTTCTGTGTGCGAGTGTGTGTGTGTGTGTGTGTGTGTGTGTGTGTGTGTTTGTGTGTGTGTACTCACCTAATTGTGGTTACAAGGGTCGAGACTCATCTCCTGGCCCCACCTCTTCACTGATCGCTACTAGGTCCTCTCCTTCTCTGCTTCCTGAGCTTTGTTATACCTCTTCTTAAAACTATGTATGGTTCCTGCCTCCACTACTTCACCGGCTAGGCTATTCCACTTCCTGACGACTCTATGACTGAAGAAATACTTCCTAACGTCCCTGTGACTCGTCTGAGTCTTCAGCTTCCAGTTGTGACCCGTTGTTTCTGTATCCCCTCTCTGGAACATCCTATATCTGTCCACCTTGTCTGTTCCCCGCAGTATCTTGTATGTCGCTATCATATCTCCCCTGACCCTTCTATCCTCCAGTGTCGTCAGTCCGATTTCCTCGTACGACATTCCCCTGAGCTCTGGGACTAGCCTTGTTGCAAACCTTTGTACTTTCTCTAACTTCTTGACGTGCTTGACCAGGTGTGGGTTCCTGACTGGTGCTGCATACTCCAGTATGGGCCTAACATACACAGTGTACAGTGTACAGTGTCTTGAACGATTCCTTATTAAGGTATCGGAACGTTATTCTCAGGTTTGCCAGGCGCCCATATGCTGCAGCAGTTATTTGGTTAATGTGTGCCTCCGGTGTCGTGCTCGGTGTTATGGTCACCCCAAGGTCTTTCTCCCTGAGTGAGGTCTGTAGACTTTGTCCTCTGTCTGCGGTCTTCTTTGCCCCTCCCCAATCTTCATGACTTTGCATTTGGCAGGGTTGAATTCGAGAAGCCAGATTCTGGACCACATGTCCAGCCTGTCCAGGTCTCTTTGCAGTCCTGCCTCATCCTCATCCGATTTAATTCTTCTCATCAGCTTCACATCATCTGCGAATAAGGACACTTCAGAGTCTATTCCTTCCATCATGTCGTTGGCATATATCAAAAATAGCACTGGTCCTAGAACTGACCCCTGTGGGACCCCGCTCGTAACAGGCGCCCACTGTGATACCTCTTCACGTACCATGAGTCGTTGTTGCCTCCTTGTCAGGTTTTCCCTGATCCATTGCAGTTCCCTCCCTGTTATATGCGCCTGATCCTCCAGCTTCTGCACTAATCTCTTGTGGGGAACTGTGTCAAAGGCCTTCCTGCAGTCTAGGAAAATGCAATCAACCCACCTCTCTCTCTAGTGTCTTACTTCCGTTACCTTGTCATAAAACCCCAGAAGGTTTGTGACACAGGATTTGCCTTCCATGAACCAGTGCTAGTTTTCATTTATAATCTTTTTCCGTTCCGTTCCTCCTGATAATCTTCTCAATGACTTTACACACAATACATGTCAGAGACACAGGTCTGTAGTTTAGTGCCTCGTTTCTGTTTCCTTTCTTAAATATGGGGACTACATTAGCTGTCTTCCATTTCTCAGGTAGTTGCCCAGTTTCAAGGGATGTGTTGAAGATTGTGGTTAGTGGAACACACAGCATCTCTGCTCCTTCTCTAAGGACCCACGGGGAGATGTTGTCCGGTCCCATCGCCTTTGAGGTATCAAGTTCACTTAGCAGCTTCTGCACCTCCTCCTCGGTTGTTCGTATGTCATCCAACACTTGTTGGTATATTCCCTCTTGATGTTCCCTTCTGTGCTGTCTTCCCACAGCCCTTCCTGTCTCTACTGTAAAAACTTCCTTAAATCTCCTGTTTAGCTCCTCACATACCTCCTGATCATTTCTTGTGAGTTTTCCACCTTCTGTCCTCAGTCCGATCACCTGGTCTTTGACTGTTGTCTTCCTCCTAATGTGGCTATACAACAGTTTCGGGTCAGTCTTGATTTTCGAAGCTTTGTTATTTTCATACTGTCGCTGGGCCTCCCTCCTTACCTGTGCATGCTCGTTCCTGGCTTTGCTACTAATCTCCCTATTTTCATGTGTTCTCTGCCTTCTGTACTTTTTCCATTCACTATTGCACTTTGTTTTAGCCTCCTTACACCGTCGGGTAAACCAGGGGCTCGTTCTGGTCTTCCCATTGTTTCTGTTGCCCTTGGGAATAAACCTTTCCACTGCCTCCTTGCATTTTGTTGTTACAAATTCCATC
>NC_069399.1:66725272-66745272 GCF_026875155.1 Cherax quadricarinatus | reverse complement strand
ATATGGTATATACTGTTGTTGATCTGGTATTAGCTGTTATTGAACTAATATATACTGTTGTTGTGCTGGAATATGCTGTTGTTCTGCTGGAATATACTGTTGTTGTGCTGGCAAATACTGTTGGTGTGCTGGTATATACAGTTAGTGTGCTCCTATAAACTGTTGGTGTGCTGGTATATACAGTTAGTGTGCTCCTATAAACTGTTGGTGTGCTAGTATATACTGTGTTGAGCTGGTATATACTGTTGGTGTGCTGGTATATATTGCTAGTGTGCTGGTATATACTGTTGGTGTGCTGGAATATACTGTGTTGAGCTCGTATATATACTGTTGTTGAGCTCGTATATACTATTGTTGTGCTGGTATACTGTTGTTGAGGTGGTATATACTGTTGGTGTGCTGGTATATACTATTAGTGTGCTGGTATATACTATTAGTGTGTTTATATATACTGTTGCTGTGCTGGTATATACTGTATTGAGCGATCAGAGGTCAGTAAGCTGCAGTCAGAGATAACGTGATGTCACCTGGCCTATGCTGTCTGGGAATTAGCAAGGGGTGTTACTGAGCACCATGGCTTGCTGCAGTGCTTTAGAATCTCATGTTAAAGTGTTGAAGAAGAAGGTTCTACTTCTTCAGGAGGAAAATAGGAGGCTGTTGCTTCGCCTAGATAGGTTAGGGAGTGAATGTGAGATGGTTGGAGCTGGTAAGGAGGAAATGGCTACCAGCAGTGAAGTGGGGAGTGTCAGCTGCTTTAAGTGGCAAGTGGGTCACAATTCAGGAAGAAGGAAAATAAAGGTTAATAGAGATAACGTGAAGGTACGAAATCGATTCTCCGTTCTCCAGGATGAGTGTACTTCAGTAGTTAGCGAGGTTAAAGGTACCACTGACTACCCTGCTAATCAGGGAGGGAATATTCTGATTGTGGGAGACTCTCAGGTAAGATATATGGACTGTACTTTTTGTAAAAGAGATAAGAAAATCAGAGAGAGGGTATGCCTCCCAGGAGCTGGTATTGATGACATTGTCAGCAGGTTGGATAATATTATGTCAGGTAATGGGAACAAGCCCATTATCTGTCTTAGTGCTGGTGGAAATGACATCGGGAAGGGTAGGAGACAGGAGCTGCTGGATAATTACAGGTCAGCCATAGATGTAGTCAAGTCTAGGGGAGGGATCCCAATCATAAGTAGCATCTTGCCTAAAAAGGGAGTGAGCACTGAATGGATGTCTAGGGCAATTGGTATATATTGCTGACTTGACAGGTACTGCAAGAAACTTGCAGTCCCATTCATTGATAACTGGGACAAATTCTATGGCAAACACGATATGTATGCAAGGGATGGGGTTCATCTCTCTGGGGTGGGAGTGGTTGCATTAGCCAATTCGATTGAGGGGGCCATAGATGACTTGTCTAGGACTTTAAACTGATTGATTATAAAGGTTTGGGTGTCTGTAGAAACAATCAGGCTGCGGTATTAGGGGTGAAAACAGTAGCTATTACCAGGATGTCTCAGGGATATATTTAAAAGATAATATTCAAAATAAAGTTGCTAGTATAGTTAAGGTTTACTATACAAATAATAGGAGCCTAAGAAATAAGACAGATGAGCTAAGATTACTTGCAAGAGCAGGTAATATAGATATTATTGGTATAACAGAGACCTGGTTCAACTTGAAAGATAGTGAAATGCCTTCTGAGTGCAACATACAGGGTTATAAACTATTCCACACTGATAGGGTCAACAGGAAGGGTGGTGGAGTGGCGATGTATGTCAGAGATAATTTTAATTGTTGTGTTAGACAAGATATAAGATTAGAAACATCAGACACAGAATCTGTTTGGCTACAGTTTCTCGAGGGTTGTTAAAAATTAATTCTGGGTGTGATTTATAGGCCCCCAAGCCTTGATAGGGAGCTCAGTAAGCAGCTTTGGGGCGAAATTCATAAGGCGTCTACTTAAGAAAATGTTGTGTTAATGGGAGATTTTAACTTTAGACAAATTGATTGGAACAATGTGACAGGAAATCTTGAGTCTAGTGACCTTCTTGATACAGTTCAGGATTGCTTTTTAAAAAAGTTTGTGACAGAACCAACTAGAGAAAACAACCTGCTTGACTTGGTTCTTGCCAACAAAGATTCACTAATTAATAATCTTGAGGTTAATGATGAGCTTGGGGAAAGTGATCACAAATCACTTAGTTTCAATATATCATGGAATTACCCAGATAACTGCACTCAAGTCTCTTTACCAGACTTTCGCTTGGCTAACTTCAAGGGGCTAAGAAATAGGATTTGGGACAAGATGGGCCCACTTAAGATAGTAACTCAGGTCAGATCACTGACAGTGATAGGGAAATATGTGAACTTTTCAACACTTACTTCCTGTCAGTTTTTACTCAGGAAGATACTAGCAAAATTCTAGAAATAATAAATGATGTAGAACAGGACGATAATAAACTATGCAAGATTGGGTTAACTAGCGACATGGTCATCAGACAGAAAAATTAAAGCCTAACAAATCCCCAGGCCCTAATGAACTGTTTGCAAGGGATTTAAAGAAATGTAAAGAGGAGTAAGCCTTACCTCCAGAGTGGGAAAATTTATTGAATCAATAATTGCCGAGGCAATTCGTAGCTATCTTGAAAGGCATAAATTGATTAATGAATCACAGCACGGTTTTACAAAGGGGCGTTCCTGTTTTACGAATTTACTAACTTTTTTCACTAAGGTATTTGAAGAGTTAGATCGTGGTAATGAATATGATATTTTTTAAATGGATTTCATTGAGGCTTTCGATAGAGTTCCACACCAGAGGCTATTGAGGAAACTTAAGGCACATGGAATATGAGGAGAAATTTTTCCTGGGTAGAGGCGTGGTTGACAAATAGGCAATAGAGAGTTTGCATAAATGGGAAGAAATCAAAATGGGTGCACGTCACAAGCGGTGTTCCACAGGGGTCAGTGTTGGGCCCGTTGTTGTTCACAATTTTCATAAATGACATAGATGAGGGAATAAATAGCGACATAAGCAAATTTGCTGATGACACCAAAATAGACCGTCCAATTCATTCTAATGAGGATATTAGAGCACTCCAGGATATTTTGAATAGACTGACGCAGTGGTCGGAGAAGTGGCAGATGCAGTTTAATATAGACAAATGGATAGATGGACAGGAAAATATCCATACCACATGTAAAATAAATAATGTAGATCTTAATTTTACTGATTGCGAGAAAGATTTCGGAGTTTTGGCCAGCAGTAATCTGAAACCAAGACAACAGTGCATAAGTATACGCAATAAAGCTAACAGAATCCTTGGCTTCATATCAAGAAGTATAAACAATAGAAGTCCTCAGGTTGTTCTTCAACTCTATATATCGTTGGTTAGGTCTCATTTAGATTATGCTGCACGGTTCTGGTCACCGTATTACAGAATGGATAAAAATGCAGTGGAAAAAGTACAAAGGAGGATGACAAAGTTGATCCCATGTATCAAAAATCTTCCCTATGAGGATAGACTGAGGTCCCTGAATCTGCACTCTCTAGAAAGGCGTAGAATTAGGGTGGATATGATTGAGGTGTATAAATGGAAAACAGGAATTAATAAAGGGGATGTAAATAGTGTGCTAAAAAATATCTAGCCTAGATAGGACTCGCAGCAAAGGCTTTAAGCTAGAAAAATTCAGATTCAAGAAGGATATAGTAAAGCACTGGTTTGGTAATAGAGTTGTGGATGAGTGGAACAAACTCGTGGAGATTCTTCAGAATCTCCACGACTATGGTGCTGTTCGCACCTACTCCTAGGTTGAGGGACTGATTACCTCATCTTCTGTACATAGTTCTACTGTCTTCAAGTTATGTCCTAGAATTTGTATTGATAAAGCCACTGGATGGCGAAACGTCTACAATAAAGATACCCAGATGTTGCACATGTGTCTTACTCTCAAACTCCCGAGTACCGTCGCAGAGGCTAAGACGTTGTGTAGTTTTAAAAATAGGTTAGATAAGTACATGAGTGGGTGTGGGTGGGTGTGAGTTTGACCTGTCTAGTTTGTGCTACTAGGGCAGATGCCGTGCTCTTTCCTTAAGTGAACGTGACTGATCTGACTAGGTTAAGGCTTTGGCTTAAGCCGGTAGGACAACTGATCTGCTTCGCATGGACCAGTAGGCCTGTCGCAGTGTTCCTCCTTTCTTATGTTCTTGTGTTAGTGTGCTGGTATATACTATTGGTGTGCTGGTATATGCTGCTGGTGTTATGTTGCAGGTAGATGGACGAGAACCAGCTGGAGTGCCAGGAGTGCCGGCAAAGTTATGGCAGCGGCGAGAGGTGTCCCCGAAGCCTCTTCTGTGGTCACACTTTCTGCACGAAGTGTCTAGACCGAGCCATCGTCAGTGGCAGGCGGCGTTGCAGCTCCTGTGGCCGCCCATTCATCGCCACCTCTGCCGCTCAACTGCCCACAGACTACGCTCTTCTCAGGCGATGCTCTGCCAGGGCAGACGATGCAGGTTCTCTGAAGACTCCTGGAACTCCTGCATACAATTTGAAGCTCCAGAACGCTGATTCGTCGTCATCTACCCGGCATTCTTCCGGAGCTTCAAGTCACGATTCCAGATTTGTTAATTCTGCATCGTCGTCATCCAATATGCAAACTCTCAGCGCTTCGAACCACGACGATTCGAAGTCACTGAGCTCTACCTCATCATCCAGTCTACCAACTTATAACACGTCTGGCTTCCCTTCCAAATCTTCGAGCACTGATTCGTCACCATTTGATCTCCAGACATACAGTTCGAGGTTATTGTCAGCTACGGAATATAGTCAAAAGGATCTTTCCTCGGGTGCTCCTCAGATTACCAAGAATTATTTTTTCCCTCCGATAGACACAGTCACAATAACCACTTCCAGTCTAACACCAAGATTCTCTTCAGCTCCTGCTGTAACTAGGTCTCTTTCTAGTCCCTCAGACTCACGGTTAGGTTCTTCTTTCCTTGAAAAAGAGAAATTTTGTGATAATGCTATAGTAAATAGAGATGAAACCGACTCACCACGCTCGTCAGTCTTAATGAGAATCCTTAATAAAGAAGAACCATCAAGTAGGCCACCAGCACTTACTTACAAGTTTCCGACCATAAGAACTCGATTCAGCATTGGAAATCGGGAATCCAAAGCATCTTTAGAATCAAATAATGATGACGTAAGATCAAGCGAAGAAGGTGTGCGTAGCCTCCATGGTGAGCTGAAGAAGAAAAGATCTTCACCTCTCACTACGTCAGAATTATCTTTCAAAAATTCAGCAAAAACAGAAGCAGAGCAAAGTTACGTTGTTTCTTCTCATAGTCGACATAACACTTCACGCAGTGATTCCCTTACCAAAATGCACCCAGAATTAAAGTGTACTCC
Source organism: Cherax quadricarinatus (assembly GCF_026875155.1). NCBI lineage: Eukaryota > Metazoa > Arthropoda > Malacostraca > Decapoda > Parastacidae > Cherax > Cherax quadricarinatus. The sequence continues at coordinate 66,739,867 of NC_069399.1, read as the reverse complement.
TGCTAAAGACATAAGCTCAGTTCGGTTACCTTTGACAAGCAGAGTATCGAAGATCGCAAATCAGGACCAAAGGCTAGCTGACTCTAAGACTATTGAGCAACCAGACTCGGCTATCAGTTGTCCCGTGTCATCAGCACAACCTGACTCAGAGGTCTCTATTACTTCTCAAGGATCAGTGCCAAGCCTCTCTAAATTTAATGCAAAGCTTCACGCTCCTTCTGAAGAAAAACAAGCACAAATAAGAGAAGATAACATAAGTGCATCCGACAGACAACTGGGTTCAGATAACTTCAGTGCTGGAAAGCCCAAACAAAGGTCAAGGAAAACACAAAGGTACCGCTTCCAGTACTCCGAGTCATGTGTTGAATATGTGTCGCTCTATAACAACAAAGTCTCGTCAACGGTCAGTTCGTGAGGCGACATCCAGTTCTTCTAGTACTGACAATTCATCCTCTGGCAACTGTACAGAGAACCGTGAAACATTGTCTACTTCACGTTTGTCATCACGTTCACGTCACCTCAGGAAGGACTCTTCGTTAGCTCGTCTACGAAGCTTCAGAACAGACCCAACGACACATGGTGACGGAAATACAGAAATTGAGTCAAACGCTGTGATGGAAGATCAAACTGTGGCTCGACATCCTCCAAAAGGGACTTATTCTTCTTCTCTATCAAAGAAGAAAGAAGTTACAGGAACTAGGCAGCAAAAGCTCTGCTTCTCTAATTAGCTCAGATATGGAACCTCTAGTGCAGGAAATCACAGATGTATCAAGCAAAAAACAGCGACAGCCTGAACCTGATATCTCTATTCGTCGACAAGATGTTCCCGGGACTTCTGATAAGCCTGTAACAGCCACTCTTTTTCACCCAACCAAGACAGAGGAGGTTGATACATCAAAAACGGAGGTGAGAAGCAGCCTCTTGCGTAGTATGTCAACAGGCCCTGAAACCACTGATGAATCAAAGACCAGAGTAACTTCGAGGGAGGTCGGGAAATTAACCCGTTCCACTTCACTCGGATCTCATTTGCTAGCTCGAACAAATTTCGTATCAGAAACCATCAGAGAGGAGACTGACGAAAATTCGACAGTGGGTCAGCGATCGCCCAAAGAAAGATCGGATGACCATGAGAGGACACTTAACGATCTTGATACAAAGTTCTGGATCACTCATCAACGTCCTTAAGAGCACGTCTGCGGTCTCGGACAAGTTTCTTGTCAAGGACATTAAGTGGAGAAGAGGACTCTATCACGCATCAACAACTAGGTAAAGATATGGCTGATGGCTCTGAAGAGGTATCGCTTTTGCTTAATCCAAATTCGAAACTGACAAAATTACGTTTAGAAATGAGTAAATCAGAGAATGAGGGTAAAATCTCATCCACTGACGAGAGAAATAGCTTAAGCTATTCGGCTGGAGAGGGAACGACAGCTGAAGGTCAACAAGAAGGTTCCATCACCCAGTCGCATGAAAATCTAATGCGAATCAATAGTCAGAGAGCTAGTGCAACTGAAAGTGTTGACTCAGCGTGCTTCGGCTGGATCTTCATATCCTCTTGACTTAAAGACGTGCTTGCCTACTTCTCCTCCCCCGATCATTGATAATGTGTCGGCCAGCACCAGCACAACTCTCGCAAAAGCAGTCGAGATACGACAGGTCAAGTCTGACCACCGGCCACGAGATAAATATGTAAAGTCGTACGGAAGTGGCTTGAGCAACAGTTCAAGTACCGCGTCGAATACTTCAGAGTTGGTAACAACAACTTTTCCTCAGGAAATGCAACTCAGCGCAACAACGAATAGTCTTAAGCTGTCCAACTCTAGATACAAACGAAAACCTTCAGATACTGGCCGAGAGGACAGTAGAATATTATACTCGCGAATGAGTGGTACAGATAAGCTCGCCGAACTTCAGGTAGGAAGTGTGCCAAGTGTTCAGAGTGAGGCTGATGATGAAGACACTGAGGAAGACACGGAGGAAACACTGAGGAAGACACGGAGGAAGAAGAAAGTGAAGAAGAAAACTCTCCACAAAGACATGAAACGTTGTTATTAGCACATTCAAGAAGTAGACTAGAAATTAAAAAACAAACATTGGATGTCCATCACGAGGTTAATTCTCATACTGTTGAATATGGCAGAAATAGATTACGAACTGCTGCCAACACCAGAGAGAAAACTCCGAATGAAGATGGGATACATTCCAGTGTTATTAAAAAGAACTATTATAATAACCTGCTTACTCGTCCAACTCGAAGTGACTCTCATACAGTGATCACTGACAGCAACCCCGCTCCATCACAAGGCAATAAAACACTGGTTGCTAGAACCCAGAAACGAAATCTTTCTCACACAGTGGTCAGGGATAGCGTTCAGGATATATGGCGTGCTAGGAATGCTAGACTGAAATCCTCTCTGACGGCGAGGTTAAGGAAGAATTCTATCACCACTGACGAAACCTCAGAAAGGGAAGCTAACAGCAGTAGGGCTCTTGCCCTGCCTCGAGACCGTCACCAGCTACGGAACACCACTAGTACTGATCCTCCGTTGACAAACCAAAGAAGAGACTCTTTCCCTTTAAAGATGAGCTCCCGTCACTCGAATCATAAAGGGGTTACGAGCGAAGAGACATCAAAAGAAATGTCACTGCTATCAGCCAGACGAGGACAGAAACCTGTTCAGTCAAGGAACAGTCACTGTGATGATGAGAGTAATTCTAATATTTTTATTACTAGTAAGACAGAGATGGCAGCAACTTCTACAAGTTGTAAAGAGTCCGCTGATCTCGATGGCCTTAATGTGACCCACGAAAATCTACGCGCCGATGGTCAAAAACATTGTTACCTTCGAAATACAGCTTCTGATCCCGAGGTAAAGATGGCACTGTATACTCCCGTGTGTGATAAAACTAAAACACTTAATGGTAGAAAACATGAAGAAACGGTGACAAATGAGAGCAGCCAAAAGACAAGTTTGTTGCAGTGCTCTGAGACCGACGCAGACAGTGTTGACGGCCCGAACACAGTGACGGTATCAAGGAGTTTTTTGCCCAGAATAGATCCATTTAAAGTTGAGACAAATTTGGACTCACTTCAGACGGATGAACTGCTGCAAAAGACCCAGGATGCGTCAGTGATGTCACAAACACAACATGGTGGAACCAATTTAGCTGAGCATGACAGTCCCACCAATTCTAAACTTGCTGGTTATGGAGGTGACAATAAAAATGATATCCACGAGGCTCGTCTGGGCGTGAGCTTGTGTGATACCCACGGCTCTTTGCTGCACTTGTACTGCACGTCATGTGAAGAGTGGGCGTGTGACGAATGCCTGGATGTGGCACACTGCCAGCCTCCTCAGGGTCGATGTCACCTCATCTCTGCACCCGACGCTATTGTGCATATGAAGATGACCCAAACAGAATTCCTTAACTCCAGAGTGGACACACTGGACCACTTCCGGGAGGAGTTGCGGAAGCTGGTGGATGAGTCAGACAGCAGTATTAAGGAACACGACGCTAACATCAACAGCCTGAGGTGCCAGATGTACGAGGAAGCCTCGCTTCTAACATCCATCGAGTCCATGAAGACACTTGCGCTGCAGAAACTGAAACAGATCGACTACTGGGAGAACCTACTTCGCCAGAACGCTTCTCGCATCCGGCAGTCTTCAACGTCACAGGAGATGCTGGATGCTGCTCACCTGAACGAGACCAGCATCTTAGCTAACATCATTGAAGGAACTGCATGTCAGGAGATTCCAATAAATAACTTATAACCTTCTGACCTACCATTTAGTTATGGTCTTCTAAGCGTCCTTCATTTAAAAAAAACATTATTGCCTGAATGTACAGCTTACTCTGGTTATTAAGCAATCAATTCAAAGACGGCAGCAGCTCAGGAAATCAGATTGGACTGAGCATTTTCACCGTCATAAAAAGTTTATGACATTGAACATACATAAAAAATCCCGTTAAAGAAAATAAAAAATATAATCAAGTTACGATGATTGATTGCTATTGTTAAATCTGTGTAATTACCTAGACCAATCCATATTAACTGCAGGTTTTATTTTCGTAATTGATTGTGATAGAATTAATATACGCGCGATCGTGTGCTATGCTAACACCTGTAGATTACAGTTAGGGCCATAATTCACTCTGACACCCGGTTTAGCATAGTCTGGTAAATATACTACTACTACTACTACTACTACTACTACTACTACTACTACTTCTACCACCACTACTACTACTACTACAACTACCACTACTACTAGTACTACTACTACTACTACTACTAATTAATAATAATAATAATAATAATAATAATAATAATAATAATAATAATAATAATAATAATAAATACAGGTAATAAAATCATTACTAGTGTATGAAGTCATCTCTCAAGTGTATATACACTAGGAGATGAACACCTTTCAATATATATACACTGTTATGTACTTGTATACACACTTATCCTTAGGGTATATCACATTATTGTTACAAATATCATATTTTAAAATGTAATTAAACAAATCAAAGGAATTTTTTATTATATCTGTAAGTCAATTTATCACATTATAATATGATAATAATATCAACAAGTTAATATATCATATTATAATGTAATATGTAAATTAATCCACAACATTAAAATGTAACCTGTAAGTAAATCCATCATATTATAATATAATCTGTAAGTTAATCCACCTCATCATATTGTAATCTGTAAATAAATCCACCACATAGTAATAGATATATTATACAAGTAATCTTGGCTTCGAACTATAGACCAATAAGCCTTACCTCCATAGTGGGAAAATTTATGGAATCAATAATTGCCGAAGCAATTCGTAGCCATCTTGACAGGCACAGATTGGTTAATGAATCTCAACACGGTTTTACAAAGGGGCGTTCCTGTCTTACGAATTTACTAACTTTTTTCACTAAGGTGTTTGAGGAGGTAGATCATGGTAATGAATATGATATTGTGTATATGGACTTCAGTAAGGCTTTCGATAGAGTTCCACACCAGAGGCTATTGAGGAAACTTAAGGCACACGGAATAGGAGGAGAATTTTTTTCCTGGGTAGAGGCATGGCTGACAAATAGACAGCAGAGAGTTTGCATAAATGGGGAGAAATCAAAATGGGGGCACGTCACAAGCGGTGTTCCTCAGGGGACAGTGTTGGGCCCGTTGTTGTTCACAATTTACATAAACGACATAGATGAGGGAATAAATAGCGACATAAGAAAATTTGCTGATGACACCAAAATAGACCGTCCAATTCATTCTAATGAGGACACTAGAGCACTCCAGGATGATTTGAATAGACTGACGCAATGGTCGGAGAAGTGGCAGATGCAGTTTAATATTGACAAATGCAAAGTTCTAAATGTTGGACAGTTAAATAACCATGACACATATAAACTAAATAATTGTAGATCTTAATACTACTGATTGCGAAAAAGATTTAGGAGTTCTGGTTAGCAGTAACCTAAAACCAAGACAACAGTGCATTAGTGTTCGCAATAAAGCTAACAGAATTCTTGGCTTCATATCTAGAAGTATAAATAATAGAAGTCCTCAGGTTGTTCTTCAACTCTATATATCCTTGGTTAGGCCTCATTTAGACTATGCTGCTCAGTTCTGGTCACCGTATTACAGAATGGATATAAATGCTCTGGAAAATGTACAAAGGAAGGTGACAAAGATGATCCCATGTATCAGAAATCTTCCCTATGAGGATAGACTGAAGGCCCTGAATCTGCACTCTCTCGAAAGGCGTAGAATTAGGGGAATATGATCGAGGTGTATAAATGGAAAACAGGAATAAATAAAGGGGATGTAAATAGTGTGCTGAAAATTTCCAGGCAAGACAGGACTCGCAGCAATAGTTTCAAGTTGGAAAAATTCAGATTCAGGAAGGATATAGGAAAGCACTGGTTTGGTAATAGAGTTGTGGATTAGTGGAACAAACTCCCGAGTACAGTTATTGAGGCTAAAACGTTGTGTAGTTTTAAAAATAGGTTAGATAAATACATGAGTGGGTTTGGGTGGGTGTGAGTTAGACCTTTGACTAGCTTGTGCTGCTGGGTCTGGTACAGTGCTCCATCCTTGAGTGGAGATGACCAGACTGGGTGGGTCATTGGGATAATCCGGGGAGGGGGGACATGGACCTGCTCCGCATGGGTCAGTAGGCGTGTTGCAGTGTTCCTTCTTTTTTATGTTCTTCTTATGTTCTTATTAGATGCTCATGCATAATTTATTGTATGTGAGAGAATATGTCAGTATTTTAAGAAAGAAGGAAGACCATCTTTATTACTGAAGAATAAAATAAGTACTGTTTTAATGAGGAAATAGCACGTGTGTAGACACTTAAGGTTTTTATTGTGAAACGTGACCCTTCTGGGAGCCTGTTCACTGTTGTGATGCAAAGATTCAAGTGTGTGGTAGAGGAGACGTTGGTACAGAAAAGGTGTGTCTCCTTGGAGCTAGGAGATGCTCCTCTAATGAGCATCTCCTAGCTTAGTGGAGACACACCATACCCAGGTGAAGGAGGTGCGTTACAACCTAGAATCCGGTGCTACAGTAAGTTTCACGCTAACACACACACACACACACACACACACACTAGCATCATTTCCCATATCATTAAAGGTCATCTTCTAATGACAGACACAGTGTTAATTAACTATGACCCGCACAATGGTTTACAGACATAAAAAGCCCCATTGTCTTTGTTCGTCAGGCCGAACAATGACACCTACAAGTGCGTCTACAGCTGTGCTTGTGTGCAACCTTTGACACCTGCGACCTTACCTATCATCTATATTTTCCGCTTTGTAGGAGAAAGCTTATTAAATTTCCTTGATGAACGTCCTTTGAGTTGTCAGTAAATAATTATGATGCATTTGTTAGACAAAAACAAGACCATAGTTTTCGTTTTTTCTCTAAAAAAAATCTCTTTTTTTTTATTTTTGTATTTTTTTTTTTATCTCCAATCTCTCTCTCTCTCTTTCCCCCGCAATAAATATATATAAATATAATATATATAAAATAAATTATATAATATTTATATATAAAAAATATATATTTTATATATATATTTATATATATATAAAAATAATATATATAAAAAACAACCCCTCTGAAAGAATTTTAAAAAAATTCCCAAACGCTTTCGGAAAACTCCATTTTTCAAGGAACTAAATAGTTCCTTGTTTAAAGTGAGTAGTCCCCGAAAGCGCTTTGGGAAATTTTTCTATTCTTTCAGATGGTTGTTTTGCAAAATTCCCGAAACACCTGTTTACTGTGAACTTATTGCATATATTAATATTTATATATATAATATATAAATATATATATATAATTTGAAATATATATATAATAAAAAAATATTTTATATATATATATATATAATTTAATAAATTTAAAATAAAAATATAAAATTTTATATATATAAATTTTATATATATATAAAATATATATATAAAATATATATATTTATATATAATATAATATATATATTTTATAAAAATATTCCCAAAATTATATAAAATATATATATAATATATATATAATATATATAAAATTTAAAAATATATATATTTTATAAAATATATTAATATAATATATATATATATAAATATATTTTATTATAAAAATATGAAAATTTTAAAACATGTCAACTCCCTTTGGGGATCTTTATTGAGGGAAACGTTTCGCCACACAGTGGTTCATCAGCCCATACAAAGGAAATTTTGAAGAACAGGAGGAGAAGAGGAAATCAGCCCCTAAACCCTTGATCGTTTTGGGTCATCCATCAATCTTGAATAGAATACGGCATACGTGCTGAAAAGGAGTTTATAAATCGTTGGCGGGAAGGTGCAGCAGCCCATAGGTCGTGTAACATTTGTTCAATTTTTAAAAGTAGTTGCCAAAAATTAGGCAACTTCCCTATAAAATATATAATATATATATAAATATATATAAAATATATATTATTATATATAAATTATAATATATATATTTTATATATAATTACGTTATTGTAAGACAGTGGAACAATATATGGGTCAAGTCCAGTGTATTGTACTCCCCGGGGATAACCCCACTCAACAACCGCGCCCCCCCCACCAATTCCCAGGGGAATTTTTCCTTTTTCCTCTCCCCCCTCCCCCACCCCAAACTCCACCGGGCCACCACGGCCATACCCACCCAGCATGCATTTTCCACTCCATTCCCCTAGTCTAGAAATGGATGCCAACCAGGGGGAACCCAAGCACCAGGAAATGCCAGGGGCGGGCAATACTAGAGAGGCTAGTGTGGGTCTGCTTACAGCCTTTTTTTCCTCAACCCTAAGGTTTCCTCCCAAACACGGTATTGCCCGGGGTTCGGGAGTCCTCCTGTGAAAGTGATGATCCAACCACCTCGGGCACCTAACCCCCCCAAACAATCTCATCTCATCAACAATATTTTGGAAGAAATTTAAAAGCAACGGGTACGAGGACACTCCACATATTCCCAAAGCAGCCCTCCACACCACGGAAACTTACAGCCCTTCCGAAAAAAGTAAACGAGGTTTCCCACATCTTAAATGCTCCACCAACCATAAAGGCATGGCACAACTGCCTTTTGGCAATGTTTTTTTAGCTGTGCCGGGAAAGAAGGAAAAAGGCTACCCCTCAATATAATTAAACCCTTAAAGAATTTTCCTAAGTTGATAACCTCTTTCGCCTTCCCCGTCAACAAAAAAAAAAGGAGAGGCAAACCCCCACTCCCTCTACGACAGTAAAAAAGTCAGAGTCCGGGTGGCAAAAAAATTGAAGGGGGCAACACAGGGGGGGCAATCAGAATTTTTTAACAGTGAAAAAACATTTTGCCCCCGGGGATGCTGACACGGCTAAGCCTTAAGAAAACCCCCTGCCAGGAAACCAGGGGCACCAAATTTTCCAAACCCCCCTTCCCCACTATGGAACCATTGTTGGGGGAAGACTCGACATTACAAAGCAATAATGTCGTTCCCATCGGGCTCTGCGGGGGGTTACACGGAAAAGGGCCCACAGCTTTAAAAAAAAAAAAGGGTTTAAATCCAGTTATTGGGGGAAATTGCAGAACACTGCTTCAGAGATCAAAAGGGTTCCAAAAATTTCCTTTGGGTTTCCCTTTCCCTGATAAATTAACCTTTTCTTTTTTGTGCAACACTTTGTGTACTTAAAAAGAAGAGGGAGGAATTGGGCCAATTGCAGTCAACACGATACGCCCCTCGTATCCAAAGCTGCTGTCCGAAGTATTGAATATCGGCACGGGAGCCTGATGCTTAACCAAACCACTTGGCTTTGGGGTCTCTAAAGGAATGAACAGGTTATGCAAAAAGGGACAATCAGGGCAAAATTAAAATTTTTTAAAGAATCTTTCAATCTCCAAAATAGACGTGGTATACAGCAGTACAAGACCTTTTCCCGGGCCCCTCTTCCCTTTTTTTTCGGGGGGGTATAGAAAGGGAATCAATGCTTCTCTTTGGAGCACAAAATCACATATCGGGGTGTCCAAAAAGGAGATCCTCTTCACCCTTTCTCTTCTGTATAGCAGTTAGGGGAAAACACGTCAGGCTGACCCCCGAGCTAAACATCTGGGTTCCAGATGATGGGACACTAGCGGGACAAAGGGGTCCCACCTACAGACCCCTTACACAGGTAAAACACGGGGAAAAGGGAAAAAGGGGCCATCCTGAAACCTCCAAAGTGAAATCATCTCAACATCAAATATGATAAAAGCAGTGAGATCAAAACTACCAGAGCAGCAGCTTGCCCCCACAAATAGTGTCTTCTAGGGGAAAACTCTGGGGAACAATGCCATTACAAAATCTCAGGAAGAAAGTGAAGGTTTTAAGGGGAATGGGAAAAACGAAAGGCAATCTGACACCAGATGCCTTTTACCCTCACAAAAGGGTTTTAGTCGCCCAGGTTGACATATTTTCCCAAGATGTGGACCTTCATACGTAACCCTATACGCCGAAATGACGTACGAGGCAGATTTTTACGAAAATACTTACCTTACCTAGAAACGGGGGATGGAAACCCAAACACACTTTTCCCGCAGACTAGGAGGGATTGGTGTCCGCAATCATCACGATTGCGTTACCTGCTTTTCTGTCCTTGTTTGCATCCAAAACTTTTCAACGACTCCCCTGAACATCTTAGGGGCAAGATTGATCCAGGACCAAAAATTCATTACGGGGCTGATCGGGGTAATCAACGGGGTCGAAACCAGACCTCACCCCCAACAACTACAACAACGCACTGGGGGGCCAATATGGGGAAAAATTCCTCAACAATGCTTCAAGTGTGTCGAGAAGATAAGCCCGCCCCTGGGAGTGAAGCCCCTCATGCGGGGGCTTTCCCGTTGGCTTTCCCAACTCCAGCCTTGGGACACGCCTCGACCCACAACCATCCGCACGGTGTTGCCCTTCGACTTGCCCCCCCCTATTCTCGCCGAACACAGGTTATTTTTTTGCGTGAAGCACAGCCCGATTTTGGGTACCAGGGCTTGTTTTCCTAAATCCGAGGAAAATTTTCAAGACATGAGGGGGTTAATAACATTTTCAAATAGCCTCACAACACGGGGCCCACAGTAAGGGAGCCACCCCAACTATTAGATCGATGGGAGCCAGAAGCTCAATGGGACACCCTCAAGCCGGACAGATGGAAGCAGGTGTTTGGGGCTATACAGTCACTACCTTGGGTGATACCTACTCCAATACACCAGGGAAGAAGGAGGGGCAGCTGCCACTTCAGGATCCCAAAGTCTAGAAAAAATGGGGAACTTCCCATATTATACGTTTGTTTTCCCTAGGCCAGGAAACCCTTGGCTCATGGGGAAAGATGCACTAAAATTCCCTTAAAGGGGCTGGAAAAAGACTCATCAGGGGAACTAGGGGTCCCAGGCATAGTTTTTTGTTCCCCGGGCCGTGCGGCTGTTAAAGGGGGAATGCCCGCTGTATTTTTTGGGACAAAAGCCCAAGCTCTGAGGAGCTGGATGAGATTTTTCGCCTTATAAACATGATAAAAAAAAAAATAACAAAATGTGCCTTTTATGCCACCTTTATGTCAACAATGTATCTCTTTAATTCTTTTGTACCCTATTATGTAATAAAATATTTTTTATTTGTAAAAAAAATATATATATTATAATGAAACATGGGTGGTAGGGGGGGGAATATTCAAAAAAGCTTCAGAAAAAATCCAAATATTCTTCCTTGAAGCCTTTTAATCCACTTCTCCAGGTAGGTCCCACAATTTACATCAAGGTGGGCCCCATCCATATATAATAATATATATATTTATATATATATATATATTATATATATATAATAAAAAATATAAAATATAACATAATAATATACCTTTTATATATATTATATATTTAAAATAATTAATATAATAAAAATAATATTTAAATATATATTAAATATTATATATTATATAATATAAAAATATATATATATAATTTTGGGATAGGTTGGTAGACACAACCACTCAGGAGTACTACCGTCCTGTGGTAGTAGGGTTGGGAACAGGAACCACCCAGGGGGGACTGCCGCCTGTGGGAGTAGGGTTTGGTAGACACAACCACCCAGGGGGGTACCCCCGCCCTGGGGTAGTATTTGGTAGAAGCAGCCCACCCAGGAGGTACTCCCGTCCTGTGGTATGGGTTTGGTAGACAAAAACCACCCGGGGGGGGTAACCGCCTGGTAGTAGGGGGTAGCAGCAGCCCCCCAGGGGACTACCGTTTTTGGGTATAGGTTGGTAGAAGCGCCATAGGGAGGTACTACCGTCCTGGGTAGTGGGTTTTGGTAGATAGCAACCACCCAGGGAGGTACTACCCCCCCTGTGGTAGTAGGTTTGGGTAGACGCAACCACCCGGGGAGGTACTCCCGTCCTGTGGTGTGGGTTTGGGTAAAAGCAACCCCCCAGGGGGGTACTCCCGCCTTGGTAGTAGCGGGTAACAGCAGCCACCCAGGGGGGTACTACGGTCCTGGGGAGCAGGTGGGAAGAAACCCCCAGGGGGGTACTACCGTCCTGTGGATAGGATGGTAGACAGCAACCACCATGGGGGTATTTACCGCCCCTGTGGAGTGGGTTTGGAAAAACAGAACCACCCGGGAGGTACTCCCGTCCTGTGGTAGCAGTTTGGGGGACAGAACCCCCCCAGGGGTAATACCGTCCTTGGTAAAATGGTGACAGCAACCATCCATGGGGTACTCCGTCCGTGGTAGTAGGTTGGAGACAGCAACCGCCCAGGGGGTACTACCGTCCGTGGGAAGTAGGCGGGAACCAACCACCCTGGAGGTAGTCCGTTTTGGGGGGTAGGGGTTGTAACAGCAACCACCCAGGAGGTACTACCGTCCTGTGGTAGTAGGCTGGTAGACAGCAACCACCCAGGGAGGTACTACCGTCCTGTGGTAGTAGGTTGGTAGACAGCAGCCACCCAGGGAGGTACTACCGTCCTGTGGTAGTAGGTTGGTAGACAGGAACCACCCAGGGAGGTACTACCGTCCTGTGGTAGTAGGTTGGTAGACAGCAGCCACCCAGGGAGGTACTACCGTCCTGTGTAGTAGGTTGGTAGACAGCAACCACCCAGGGAGGGTCTACCGTCCTGTGGTAGTAGGTTGGTAGACAGGAACCACCCAGGGAGGTACTACCGTCCTGTGGTAGTAGGTTGGTAGACAGCAGCCACCCAGGGAGGTACTACCGTCCTGTGGTAGTAGGTTGGTAGACAGCAACCACCCAGGGAGGGTCTACCGTCCTGTGGTAGTAGGTTGGTAGACAGGAACCACCCAGGGAGGTACTACCGTCCTGTGGTAGTAGGTTGGTAGACAGCAACCACCCAGGGAGGTACTACCGTCCTGTGGTAGTAGGTTGGTAGACAGCAACCACCCAGGGAGAGTCTACCGTCCTGTGGTAGTAGGTTGGTAGACAGGAACCACCCAGGGAGGTACTACCGTCCTGTGGTAATAGGCTGGTAGACAGCAACCACCCAGGGAGGTACTACCGTCCTGTGGTAGTAGGCTGGTAGACAGGAACCACCCAGGAAGGTACTACCGTCCTGTGTTAGTAGGCTGGTAGACAGGAACCACCCTGGGAGGGTCTACCGTCCTGGCAAGTGAGGGTAAAACAGAAACCTGTAATTGTTTTACATGATGGAAGGATTGTTGATATTTTTTTTGTCTCATAAACACACTGGATAACACGTATATCTTGCTACTCCTACTTACACTTAGATCACATTACACATACATGTACACGCATTTACATATGCATATATACATTTCTTTCTTTCAACGCACCAGCCGTATCCCACTGAGGCGGGGTGGCCCAAAACAAAAGTTTCTCCTTTTACATTTAGTAATATATACAGGAGAAGGGGTTACTAGCCCCTTGCTCCCGGCATTTTAGTCGCCTCTTACAACACACATGGCTTACGGAGGAAGAATTCTGTTCCACTTCCCCATGGAGGTAAGAGGAAATAAAAAAGAACAAGAACTAGAAAGAAAATAGAAGAAAACCAGAGGGGTGTGTATATATATGCTTGTACATGTATGTGTAGTGTGACCTAAGTGTAAGTAGAAGTAGCAAGACGTACCTGAAATCTTGCATATTTATGAAACAGTAAAAAAATACACCAGCAATCCTACCATCATGTCAAACAATTACAGGGTTTCGTTTTACACTCACTTGGCAGGACGGTAGTACCTCCCTGGGCGGTTGCTGTCTACCAACCTACTACCTATGATATATACACACTCACACACACACACACACACACACACACACACACACACACACACACACACACACACACATACACACACACACACACACACATATATACATATATATATATATATATATATATATATATATATTATATATATATATATATATGTATATGTCGTGCCGAATATGTAAAACTGTCAATTAGCAAGAACTCATTTAAAATTAAGTCCTTTCTAAAATTTTCTCTTATACGTTTAAAGATATTTTTTTTTCATTAATGTTGATGTAAAAATTTATAATTTTGCACCAAAAGGAACTTAGAAAACTTACCTAACCTTATTATAACAAGAACAATTTATTTTAGCCTAACCCAACTAAATATATTTTAGTTTTGTTTACAATAATATAATACTAAACAAACACAGTGAAATATGTTTTTTTCGTAAGGTTCAGAATGATTTTGGCGAAATTATTGCATACACAAATTTTCACTTGTCCTATATGGCAAGATGAGCGTTGCTATTTAAGCCAAGATCGCAAGTTCTGCCTATTCGGCACGACATATATATATATATATATATATATAAACACTGATCTCTGGCTGAAGGAGACTCGAACCTAAGAACCTTGGAACAAGGTACGCAGTGCTATACCATTCTCACCACACTGGACCAATACCTTGGCGTGAAGCTTGCACTGTAAGCCTTCTCCCTGAAAGCTGGCTGCCTTGGATCAACGTCTAGCGCAAGCTGGACGCCAAGGTATTGGTCCAGTGTGGTGAGAATGGTATAGCACTGCGTACCTTGTTCCAAG
>NC_069399.1:66690272-66722772 GCF_026875155.1 Cherax quadricarinatus | reverse complement strand
CAGGGAACGAATAGGAAGTATGTGGAGAGCTCAGCTCGCGATTCAGGGGGGTAATCACAGAAGAGATAGAATGGCTTCCAGCAAACTGAAGTGGTAGGGTGCACCAACAAGTGCTGGACACACTGCACACAACCAAGGTGGAGGTGAAGAAGCTGCTAGGGGAACTAGATACCGCTAAGGCAGTGGGCCCAGATAATATATCTCCTTGGGTCCTGAGAGAGGCAGCAGATGCACTGTGTGTGCCACTAACAACAATCTTCAATAAATCTGTCGAGACAGGGCAACTGCCTGAGATGTGAAAGACAGCAAATGTAGTTCCAATTTTTAAGAAAGGTGACAGGTTGCACTAAACTACAGACCAGTGTCGCTGACATATATTTATGTAAAGTTATGGAGAAGATTATCAGGAAGAGTGGTGGATCGCCTAGAAAGAAATGGACTCACATATGACAACCAGCACGGCTTCAGATAAGGGAAATCCTCCGTCACAGACTAATTGGAGTTCTATGACAAGGTCACAGAAGTAAGACAGGAGAAAGAGGGATGGGTAGACTGCATCGTCTTGGACTGTAAGAAGGCTTTCGACACACTACCGCACAAGAAACTGGTTGAAAAGCTGGAGGAGCAGGCAGGAATAGGAGGGAAAGTACTGCAGTGAATAAGGGAATACCTGACAGGAAGGAAACAACGTGTGTCGGTACAAGACGAGGTGTCAGAGTGGGTGCATGCGTCGAGTGGGGTTCCACAAGGATCAGTCCTATGTCCGGTGCTGTTTCTTGTATACGTGAATGACATGATGAAAGAGATAGATTCAGAGGTGTCCCTGCTTGCAGACGATGTGAAACTAATGAGGGGAATACAAACCGACGAGGATCAGGTAAGTTACAAGGGGATCTGGACGGCCTGCAAGTCCGGTCCAACAAATGACTTCTGGAGTTTAGCCTCAGCAAGTGCAAAGTTATAAAGCTTCGGGATGGACAAAGAAGACGGCAGACGGAGTACAGCCTAAGAGGTCAGAGGCTGCAAAACTCACTCAAGGAAAAGGATCTTGGGGTGAGCATCATACCGAGGAGCACGTCAGTCAAAAAACTGCTGCATTAAACTGCCGCCTGGCAAACCTGAAAATAGCGATTCGACATCCAAGTAAACAGTCATTCACTACACTGTACACTGTGTACGTCAGGCTCGTACTGGAGTACGCAGCACCAGTCTGGAACCAACAACTGATCAAACACGTCAAGAAAGTAGAGAAAATGCAAAGGTTTGCAACAAGGCGAGTCCCGGAGTTGAGTGGTTTGTCCTACGACGAGAGGTTAAGGGAACTCAACTTGACAAAACTAGAGGACAGAAGGGACAGGTATGATATAATAACGACATATAAAAAACTGAGAGGAATTGACAACGTGGATGTGAGATGTGAGACAGCAACAAGGAGTCACAACTGGAAGATGAAAACTGAAATGAGTCACAAGGATGTTAGGAAGTACTTCTTCAGTCGCAAAGCTGTCAGGAAGTGGAATAGTCTGGAGAATGATGCAGTGGAGGCAGGCTCCATACATAGCTTTAAGAAGAGGTATGATAAAGCTCATGGAGCAGAGAGTGGACCTAGTAGCGACCAGTGAAGAGGCGGGGCCAGGAGCTATGACTTGACCATTGCATCACAATTAAATGAGTACACACACGCACACACAAAGAGGTAATCGATTAGCGATGTGGAGAAGGTTGACTGGTCAAGCACAGCTGTCATATACAGCAATTACTAAACTCTTTGAGTGTGAAATGTATTTTTCGAGTAAAGGCAGGAACCTGTGGGTAGTATGAAGTGTGTGGGTAGAGTGTGTGGGTAGTGTAGAGTGTGTGTGTAGTGTAGAGTGTGTGGGTAGTATGAAGTGTGTGGGTAGAGTGTGTGGGTAGTGTAGAGTGTGTAGTGTGAGTGTGTGGAGTGTAGTGTGTGTAGTGTAGAGTGTGTGGGTAGAGTGGAGTATGTGGTAGAGTGTGTGGGTAGTGTAGTGTGTGGGTAAGTGTAGAGTGTGTGGTAGTAGTGTGGTAGTGTAGTGTGTGAGTTGTAGAGTGTTGGGTAGATGGAGTATGTGGGTAGAGTGTGTGGGTAGTGTAGAGTGTGTGTGTATGTAGATGTGTGGGTATTTATGAAGTGTGTGGTAGAGTGTGTGGGTAGTGTAGAGTGTGTGTGTAGTGAAAGAGTGGTGGATAGTGTAGAGTGTGTGTTAGTGTAGATGTGTGGTAAGTAGTATGTGGTAGAGTGTGTGGGTTAGTGTGAATGTGTTGTAGTGTAGAGTGTGTGGGTAGTATGAAGTGGTTGGTAGAGTGTGTGGGGTAGTGAGAGTGTGTGTGTAGTGTAGAGTGGTGGTAGTGGAGTATGTGGGTAGAGTGTGTGGGTAGTGTAGAGTGTGTGTATAGTGTAGAGTGTGTGGGTAGTATAAGTGTGTGGTTAGAGTGCGTGGGTAGTGAGAGTGTGTGTGTAGTGTAGAGTGTGTGGTAGTGGAGTATGTGGTAGAGTGTGTGGGTAGTGTAGAGTGTGTGGGTAGTGTAGAGTGTGTGTGTAGTGTAGAGTGTGTGGGTAGAGTGGAGTATGTGGGGTAGAGTGTGTGGGTAGTGTAGAGTGTGTGGGTAGTATGAAGTGTGGAGAGTGTGGGTAGTGTAGAGGTGTGTGTAGTGTAGAGTGTGTGTGGTAGAGTGGTAGTATGGGTAAGATTTGTGGGTAGTAGAGTGTGTGTGTAGTGTAAGGTGTGTGGGTAGAGTAGAGTATGTGGGTAGAGTGTGTGGGTAGTGTGAGTGTGTGTGTAGTGTAGAGTGTGTGGGTAGAGTGGAGTATGTGGGTAGAGTGTGTGGGTAGTGGTAGAGTGTGTGTGTATGTAGAGTGTGTGGGTAGAGTGGAGTATGTGGTAGAGTGTGTGGGTAGTGTAGAGTGTGTGTGTAGTGTAGAGTGTGTGGTAGAGTGGAGTATGTGGGTAGATGTGTGGGTAGTGTAAGTGTGTGTGTAGTGTAGAGTGTGTGGTAGAGTGGAGTATGTGGGTTAAGTGTGTGGGGTAGTGTAGAGTGTGTGTAGTGTAGAGTTGTGTGGTAGAGTGGAGTATGTGGGTAGAGTGTGTGGGTAGTGTAGTGTGTGTGTAGTGTAAGTGTGTGTGGGTAGAGTGTGGGTATGTAGTGTTGTGTAGTGTAAGTGTGTGGTAGAGTGTGTGGTATGTAGAGTGTTTTGAGTGTAAGTGTGTGGTAGAGTGGAGTATGTGGGTAGAGTGTGTGGGTATCTAGTGTGTGTGTAGTGTAGAGTGTGTGGTAGAGTGGAGTATGTGGGTAGAGCGTGTGGGTATGTAGAGTGTGTGTATAGTGTAGAGTGAGTGGTAGTGTAGAGTGTGTGGGTAGTGTAGACTGTGTGGGTAGAGTGGAGTATGTAGGTAGAGTAGAGAGTGTGGGTAGTGTAGAGTAAGTGGATAGTGTAGAGTGTGTGGGTAGAGTGGAGTATGTGGGAAGAGTGTGGTGGGTAGTGTAGACTGTGTGGGTAGTGTAGAGTGTGTGGGTAGTGTAGAGTGTGTGGGTAGTGTAGACTGTGTGGGTAGAGTGGAGTACGTGGGTAGAGTGTGTGGGTAGTGTAGAGTGTGTGTGTAGTGTAGTGTGTGTGGGTAGAGTTGAGTGTGTGTGTAGTGTAGTGTGTGTGGGTAGAGTGAGTATGTGGGAAGAGGTGGTGGGTACGTAGACTGTGTGGGTAGCGTAGAGTGTGCGGGTAGTGTAGAGTGTGTGGGTAGTGTAGACTGTGTGGGTAGAGTGGAGTATGTGGGTAGTATGAAGTGGTGGGTAGAGTGGAGTATGTGGTGTAGTATGAAGTGTGTGGGTAGAGTGGAGTATGTGGGTAGAGTGTGTGGGTAGTGTAGAGTGTGTGTGTAGTGTAGAGTGTGTGGGTAGAGTGGAGTATGTGGGTAGGATGAAGTGTGTGGGTAGAGTGGAGTATGTGGGTAGGCTGAAGTTTGTCGGTAGAGTGGAGTACGTGGGTAGTATGAAGTGTGTGGGTAGAGTGGAGTATGTGGGTAGGATGAAGTGTGTGGGTAGAGTGGAGTATGTGGGTAGTATGAAGTGTGTGGGTAGAGTGGAGTATGTGGGTAGAGTGGAGTATGTGGGTAGTGTAGAGTGTGTGGGTAGTGCAAGTGTGTGGGTAGAGTGAAATACGAGAGTAGAATAGAGTTTGTGGGTAGCGTAGAGTGGATGGGCAGTGTAGAGTGTGTTGGGTATAGAAGATTGTGCATGAGTAGAGTGGAATAAGTGGACTAAGTGGAGTTTGTGGGTAGCATCGATTGAGGGTAGAGTAGCGTGTGGGGTAGTGTAGTGTAGTGTGTGTGTGGATGGTATAGAGTGTGTGGATCAACTAGAGTTCATGGGTTAGTGTGGAGTGTGTGGATATACATGTAACATATACTTGTGACGGGTTTCGAGAGATTTTCTACCCTGGCAGCCTGGTCTGAGGTCAGGCTTTTCCGTTGATCGCCTGTTGAGCCAGGCTATTGCTGTTGACAGCCCACTGATCCACGTAGCCATCACAGCCTGGTTGATCAGATATTTCCTGGAGGCAATGAACCACTTCCCTTTCAGAGCATCTACATTTATTCCAGCAGTAAATGTCATGTCCGCTGGTGTAACAGGTTGAAGAGAACTCTCAATACGGGATCCGGTAGCCTTCGTCAGTAGAAAAAACTATAATATATTTAGGATTTGTATGCACTGGTGAGCATCAAGGTTGCTCAGGAGTGTTTTCTTGGTTCATATTGTCTCAGTTAATTATCCGAATCTTGAATTCTTTTATTTTCTTTTATTGGGATGTTTCACACCTGAATTTATGTTTAGCAGTACTTCGACGAGATTGTAATCGCGAGTATGTTGTATCCGAGGTTCCTGTGTCACTCATTACTTCCTCATTGTTTGTAAACATCAAAGTGAATAATTTTCAGTAGGTTTCGTAATTTAATGGTTCAAGGCCAACTTTTCATGGAGTCCCAGTGGCTCTGGTGACCAAACCTGCTTCCACGTACCGTACCTGCTTCCACGTACCGTACCTGCTTCCACCGTACCTGCTTCCACGTACCGTACCTGCTTCCAAGTACCGTACCTGCTTCCACGTACCGTACCTGCTTCCACCGTACCTGCTTCCACGTACCGTATCTGGTACAACTACTTCACAATACAGTAGGAGGATTTTCAAGATTTTTCCATTCAGTTATCTGTGCTCACTGATCTGTTCAGTAAATTCATCAGCCGTTGATTTATGAATGATGACAATTACTAGTATTGATCTTCACTGGAACAACTGGTATTTCTGTTCATCATTGCTTGACATCAGGAGACCTGGACAACATCTTCAGACTCTAATATAAGCGTCGTGCTCTTCCCTGTGACTGAATTAATATCACACATTGTAGTGTGGAGTTTGTGGGCAGTGTGGAGTGTGTGGGTAGGGTGGAGTGTGTAGATAGTGAGGAGTGTGTGGGTAGTGGGGAGTGTGTAGGTATTGTGGAGTGTGTGGGTAATGTGGAGTGTGTGGCTTGAGTGGAGTGTGTATAGGTAGTGTGGAGTGTGTGGGTAGTGTGGAGTGTGTTGGTAGCGTGGAGTGTGTGGCTAGTGTGGAGTGTGTGGCTAGTGTGGAGTGTGTAGGTAGAGTGGAATGTGTGGCTAGTGTGGAGTGTGTGGATTTTGTGGAGTGTGTGGGTAGTGTGGAGTGTGTGGTTAGTGTGTAGCGTGTGGGTAGCATGGAGTGTGTAGGTAGTGTGGAGTGTGTGGATAGTGTGGGCTGTGTTGGTAGTGTGGAGTGTGTAGGTAATGTGGAGTGTGTGAGTAGTGTGGAGAGTGTAGGTAGTGTGAAGTGTGTGGATTGTGTGGAGTGTGTGCGTAGTGTGGAGTGTGTAGGTAATGTGGAGTGTGTGCGTAGTGTGGAGAGTGTAGGTATTGTGGAGTGTGTAGGTAGTGTGGAGTGAGTGGCTAGTGTGGAGTGTGTGGGTAGTGTGAAATGTGTGGCTAGTGTGGAGTGTGTAGGTAGTGTGGAGCGTGTGGATAGTGTGGAGTGTGTATGTAGTGTGTGTGTGTATAGTGTGGAGTATGTGGCTAGTGTAGTGCGTGTAGAGTTGTGCGTGTGTAGGTAGTGTGGAGTGTGTCGCTAGTGTGGAATGGGTGTCTAATGTGGAGTGTGTCGCTAGTGTGGAGTGGGTGTCTAGAGTGGAGTGTGTGGATAGTGTGGAGTGTGTGTGGAGTGTGTAGGTACAGTGGAGTGTGTTGGAAATGTTTAGTGTGTGGATATTGTGCAGTGTGTGGTTAATATGGAGTGTGTATGGTTTGTGTGGAGTGTGAGGGTAGTGTTAACCATGTGGGATAGTGTAAACCATGTGGGATAGTGTGAAGAGTGTTTTGGTAATGTGGAGTGTGTGGGTAGAGTAAACTGTGTGGGGATAGAGTGGAGTGAGTGTGGTTAGTATGGAGAGTGTGTGGTTAGTGTGGGTAGTGTGGAGTGTGTGGGTAGTGAGGAGGGTGTGGGTAGTGTGGAGGGAGTGAGCAGTGTGGAGTGTGTGGATGCGACCCACAATAGTAGACTAACTCCCAGGGGCAACAGTCGTAAGGAGACACATAAACACAGTTTCGACAATAGCTGTTAATGGATTCTCTGAGAAATATTGTCAGAGGCAGAATTATTCTTAACTCACAAGTATTCTTAATTCTTGAGATTCCAGCGTAAAATCCACAATAATCGCTGAAAATGAACTCCCATCTATCTATTCATGGAGGTCTTTATAAAGAATATTCCACAACTTTATCTGAATCCTGGATGCACATTCTCTCAAATACACCCACACATATGCACACACACACATAAAATACTGAGAGGGATCGACAAAGTGGACAGAGACAGGATGTTCCAGAGAAGGGACACAGTAACAAGGGGTCACAATTGGAAGTTGAAGACTCAGATGAATCACAGGGATGTTAGGAAGTATTTCTTCAGTCACAGAGTTGTCAGGATGTGGAATAGCCTGGGAAGTGATGTAGTGGAGGCAGGATCCAAACATAACTTTAAAAAGTGGTACGATAAACATCATGGAGAGGGAAGAGAAACCTAGTAGCGACCAGTGAAGAGGCGGGACCAAGAGCTGTGAATCGACCCCTGCAACCACAACTAGGTGAGTACAACTAGGTGAGTACACACACACACACACACACACACACACACACACACACACACACACACACACACACACACACACACGCACACACAGGCACACACGTGTGTGGATAGTGTGGGGTGTGTGGCTAGTGAGAGGTGTGTGGCTAGTGAGGAGTGTGTGGGTAATATGGGGTGTGTGGGTAGTGTGGAGTGTGTGGGCAGTGTGGAAAGTGTGGCCCATATTGGAGTATGGCTAGTAGCTGTGAGTCGACCCCTGCAACCATAACAAGGTGAGTACAACTAGGTAGCATTTCACCACTTGTAGAATTCGTCAAGACGTTCTCGATGGTCTTCGTTGGGGTTTCTAGGGATGTCTCACTCACGTCTGCCAATGCTTCTTTGGTGCTCGTTGTGGCATTCCCAGTAGAACACTCACATTCGTCAGGTAGCACGGAGAATGGGTTGGAAGTTTCCACGGTAGTCTTCTGGTTTCTCGTTGTTTCTGCCTCTCCAACCGTTTTCTTGATCCTCAGCTTGGTTCCATGTTGCCCGGCCACTGACCAAGCTCCCCTCTTAACCTGGGGACTCACAACAGGAGGTTTACTACGAATCCTCTTGTTCTCCTCCGTTAATCGCCGTATCTCCAGCTTAGCAACTCTGAGCTCTTCTCTCAGCTGCTGGTAAAGTTGCTCAAGAGAGGGCATCCTGGTTCAGATTCACAGAGAGCACACAAACAGGTCTTCACAGAGCTAAGTACACGTCACCACTGGAGCTAAGTACACGTCACCTTGGAGCTAGTGATCATGTGGTTCTGTGCTTTGATTACATAGTTGAGCTACAAGTGGGGAGGGGAGCAGGAATAGGACGGGATAAACGAAACTACAAAAGAGGGGACTACACAAGCATGAGCAACTTCCTACAAGACGTTCAGTGAGACAGAAAATTGCCAGGAAAACCAGTAAAAGAAATGATGGACTATGTGACAACAAAATGCAAGGAGGCAGAGGAGAGGTGTGATCCCAAGGGAAAAAGAAGTAACAGGAAGACAAGAACGAGTCCTTGGTTCACCCTAAGGTGTAGGGAGGCAAACACTAAGTGCATTAGAGAATGGAAAAAGTACAGAAGACAAAGGACTCAGGAAAATAAAGAGATTAGCTGATGAGCCAGAAACGAATATGCACAGATAAGAAGGGAGGCTCAGCGACAATACGAAAATGACATAGCATCAAAAGTCAAGTCTGGCGTGAAGCTGCTGTATAGCCAAATCAGGAGGAAAACAACAGTCAAGGACCAGGTAATCAGGCTGAGAAAGGAAGGTGGAGAGATCACAAGAAACGACCAAGAGGTATGTAAGAAACTAAACATGAGATTTAAATAAGTATTTACAGTGGAGACAGGAAGGACTCCAGGAACTCCGAATAGGGAGGTACACCAACAAGTGCTGGATGAAATGCACACAACAGGAGGATGTGAAGAAGCTGCTATGTGAACTTGATACCTCAAAGGCAGTGAGATCAGACAACATCTCTCTGTGGGTCCTTAGAGAGGGAGCAGAGGTGCTGTTTGTGCCACTAACAAAGATATTCAACATATCCATTGAAACTGGGGAACTACCTGAGGTATGGAAGATGGCAAATGCAGTCCCAGTTTTTAAAAAATTAGACATACAAGAGGCATTAAACTATAGACCTGTGTCACTGACATGTATAGTATGCAAAGTCATAGAGAAGATAATCAGGAGGAGAGTGGTGGAGTATCTAGAAAGACAAAGCTTATAAACGACAACAACCAACATGGTTTCAGGGAAGGAAAATCCTGTGTCACAAACCTTCTGGAGTTTTATGACAAGGTAACAGAACTTAGACATGAGAGAGAGGGGTGGATAGACCTCATTTTCTTGAACTGCAAGAAGGCCTTCAACACAGTTCCTCACAAGAAGTTAATGCAAAAGCTAGAGGATCAGGCACATATAACAGGAAAGGCACTGCAATGGATCAGAGAATATCTGACAGGGAGGCAACAACGAGACATGGCACATGACGAGGTGTCAGAGTGGGTACCTGTGTCGAGTGGGGTTCCTAGGACCTGTGCTGTTTTTGGTATATGTGAATGACATATCGGAAGGAATAGACTCAAAAGTGTTCCTTTGCAGATGATGTGAAGTTAATGAGATGAATTAAATTGGTCGAGGATCAGAAAGGACTTCAAAGAGACCTGGACAGGCTACAAGCCTGGTCCAGCAACTGGCTACTTGAATTTAACCCCGCCAAATGCAGTCATGAAGATCGGAGAAGGGCAAAGAAGACCGCAGACAGAGTATAGTCTAGGTGGACAAAGACTGCAAACCTCACTCAAGGAAAAAAATCTTGAGGTGAGTATAATTCTGAGCACATCTCCTGAGGCACACATCAATCAGGTAACTGCTGCAGCATACGGGCATCTGGCAAACCTAAGAGTAGCATTTCGATACCTCAGTAAGGAATCGTTCAAGACTCTGTACACCATATACGTGAGGCCCATATTGGAGTATGCGACACCAGTTTGGAATCCACACCTGGTCAAGCGCGTCAAGAAATTAGAGGAAGTGCAAAGGGTTGCAACAAGACTAGTCCCAGAGCTAAGGGGATTGACCTGTGAAGAAAGGTTAAAGGAAATCTGTCTGACGACACTGGAGGTCAGCAGGGTCAGGGGAGACATGATAATTACATTTAAAATACTGTGAGGAATTGAGAAGATATGATGTTCTAGAGATGGGACACAGAAACAAAGGGTCACAATTGGAAGTTGAAGACCTGTCTGAGTCAAAGGGATGTTAGGAAGTACTTCTTCAGTCATAGAGTTGTCAGGAAGTGGAATAGCCTAGAAAGCGATGTAGTTGAGGCAGGATCCATACATAGTTTTAAGATGAGGTATGATAAAGCTCATGAAGCAGGGACAGAGAAGACCTAGTAGCAAACAGTGAAGAGGCCGTACCAGGAGCTATGACTCGACCCCTGTAACCACAAATAGGTGAGTACAAATAGGTGAGTATACACACACACACACACACACACACACACACTAGGTGGCAGCAACAAGACAAGAGAGAGAGAGAGGGGTGGGTAAATTGCGTTTTGTTGGACTGTAAAAAGGCTTTTGCCAGTTCTGCAAAAGAGATTAGTGCAAAAGCAGGCACGACAGGAAAGTCTCTGCAATGGATAAGAGAATTCCTGACAGGAAAACGTCAGTGAATCATGGTATGTGACGAGGTGTACAAATGGGCGCCTGTGAAGAGTGGGATTCCATAGGGGTCAGTCCTAGGACCAGTGCTGTTTCTGGTATACGTGAATGACATGGCGGAAAGAATAGACTCAGAAGTGTCTCTGTTTGCAGATGATGTGAAGTTAATAAGTAGAATTCAATCGGAGGATGACTAAGCCGGACTACAAAGGGATCTGGACAGGCTACAGGCCTGGACCAGAAACAGGGTCCTGGAGTTCACCCCACCAAGTGCAAAGTCATGAAGACTGGGGAAGGGCAAAGAAGACCACAGACAGAGAACAGTCTAGGGGGGCCAAAGACTGCAAACCTCATTCAAGGAAAAGGATCTTGGGGTGAGTATAATACCGAGCACATCTCCTGAGGCATACATCAACCAAATAACTGCTGCAGCATATGGGCGCCTAGCAACCCTAAGAATAACATTCTGATATCTCAGTAAGGAATCATTCAGGGTCCTGTTCACCGTGCACGTTAGGCCCATATTGGAGTATGCATCACCAGAATGGAACCAACACCTGGCCAAGCACGTCAGGAAATTAGGGAAAGTGCAACGGTTTGCAGCGAGACTAGTGTCAGAGCTATGGGGCATGTCCTATCAGGAGAGATTAAGAGAACCTAATGACACTGCAGGACAAGAGAGAGAGGGGGGATATGGTAACAACATATAAAATACTGAGAGAAATCAACAAGTTGGACTGAGACAGTGTGAAGGCTTACTCAGCCCTGTAACATCTTCAGAGTGACAACCCAACGACTAGTTCTAGTTCTTCACAGAGTCTCTAGCCTTGAATAGTCCGTCAAGATGATAGGAACGCAGGTCTTTCACCACTGCAAAGATGAGAGGTAGTTGTCTGGGGTTGATTACACTTAGGTATGCAGATGAAATGGTGACGTCTCAGAACTTAACTAAAGTTCGTCTCCTTCAACACTGTTTCTTTAGTTGCCAGATGACCCAAGCTGACATTCCAAGCTAGAAAGAGACAAAAGTTACCTACTGCTTAAGAAATCACTCTCCATGATAAGTACAATATTTATAAGAAATGGTGATTATCTAGAAGCATAACATGGAAGTCAAGGCTGAAAGGACTAAGTTTATTATTGGTCAAAAGTGAAGCTTTCAACCAATATATCCACTAAAATAGGAGCAGAGGCTTTTACTTACAGTTGTGCTGGAAGCTGTGAGTCAAGTGATTACTGTTTGGTTCGAGCCCCACACGTCACCTTTCTGGGTGGGGAGAAAGGGGGGGGGGGATAGCAGGAGCTAGACTGACCCTACCTTAACAAGCAGCCGGGCAATCAAACTATTGTCACCATATACTCACTCGCTACTCCTATCTGTTGAACTTTTCCCTCACACTCCCCCATACCAAGACTTATAGTCAAGGAGTATAAGAAGAATAGGCGAGGAAAAAGTTCTAACACATGGAAGTCGCGTAAGGCAACAAATCTTCTACTGACTGTCACGACTTAACCAGCCGGAGAAATATTTGGATGAACCATTGATATACACAATATGAAACTTAATAGCTTGGAGTGCCAATGTCCACCTCAAGAGGCGACTGTTGGTTCCCTTAAAAGCTTCTAGGTATATCAAAGGTTTGTGATCCGTCTCTAAAATAAATTCTTTTCCCAGTAAATAAAATTTAAGTTTGGAGATACCCCTCACAAGGGCCAAACATTCCTTTTCTATGGTGGAGTATCTCGTTTCTGCAGGAAGAAGTTTCCGGCTTAGGAAGCACACAGGGAAGGGTGTATCATCATGGTACTGTAGCAACACTGCACCTAATCCTGTATTGGAGGCGTCAATTCTTAAAAAAAACGGTTTATTCATATCTGGAATCTTGAGTATAGAGCCTTTTAAGATGTTTTTAATCTCATGTGATTAATCTCAGGCGAAGAATGAGGGGAGACCTGATCGAAGTGTATAAGTGGAAGATAGGTATTAATAAAGGGGATATTAACAAGGTCTTGAGGATATCTCTTCAAGAGAGAACCCGCAGTAATGGATTTAAATTAGATAAGTTTAGATTTAGAAAGGACATTGGAAAGAATTGGTTTGGAAATAGGGTAGTTGATGAGTGGAACAGTCTACCTAGTTGGGTTATTGAGGCTAGGACTTTGGGTAGTTTCAAATTTAGGTTGGATAAGTACATGAGTGGGAGGGGTTGGATTTGAGTGGGACTTGAACATCGGAGCTTGTTTCTAGGGTGGCATTGAAAATTGGGTTGGTCAAATGTTTGTTAGTGGGATGAATTGTAAAGGACCTGCCTAGTATGGGCCAACAGGCCTGCTGCAGTGTTCCTCCTTTCTTATGTTCTTATGTTCATTAAACTTTTCTCGAGCTACGTCGGAAAGTTCAAGAGGTTCCTTTACAGACTTTTTAAGGTAGTCGGATAAGTTAAGGTAGTCGGATAAGATGCCCGTAAGATCGCTAATGTTGGGGATAAACCGTGCATAAAAATTTACAGAACCAAGAAAGCTATGCATGAGCTTCTTGGTTTTGAGAAATTTAAACTCTAATAAAGCTTTGATCTTACTGCGGAGAGGCTGCAAAGAATTATTTGAAAGAATCAATACGAGATACCTAATTTTGTTATACCCAAGGAAACATTTCTTCGGCTTGGCAGTGAGGCCATGTGAGCGTAACCTACGTAAAACTGATGTTAATGTTTGGATATGCTTGCCCCACGTGGATGCCATTACATAAATGTTGTCAAAATAAACTGAAACATTTGGCATATTACCCAAGACCTTTCTCATCAGTCTCACGTAGGTAGCACAGGCAGTTACTAAACAGAAGGGCATAGTTCTATACTGCATCAGTCCTTGGTGGGTAGGAAAAGCGGTGTACTGCTGAGAAGAAGGATCTAACATTACTTGATGATATGGTTGTGCAATATCAATTTCTGAAAAGAAAGAGTCATAAAATTTATGTAGATCGCTATCTGTTTAAGGGCATAGGCTCAGCATCCCACCGAGTTATAGCATTAAGTTCTCTGAAGTCAACAGCAAGTCTATATGAATTGTCTTCCTTCTTAACCATGACTACTGGTGAGCAATATGCATATACTGAAGGTTCAATGATCTTTAGTTTTAATAATCTGTCTACCTCTCGGTCAAATGCATCCCTAAGATGAACTGGAACTGGGTATAATTTCCGTTTGATAGGGTTGTCCGTGACTAAGTCAATCTTATGGACTACCGTGGAGGTGACACCTGGAATATCCGTAAAAACATCTGAGAATTTACCCACACATTGAAGTAGTTCCTGTTTCTTATGGTCATCCAAAGACTCATTGATATTAATGTTTGTCGCACCTGAGTGGTCAAGAATCACCAAGTCATGTAGTTCTCTGTCATAGTCTATGTCAGAGGCGTCAATTACACACACCTTACATTCCTCAGTTGTCTTATCAAATTTGTGTGAAAAAACTAAATCAAAGTCATTCAAACTGTTAACCGAATTTCTTCGGTAATATTTCTTAAGGATGTTGATATGATAAAGCTTAGGTTTCCCCTTGACTTCTATGAGGTAATCAACCTTCCTACAAATTTTCAGTACCTTATAAGGACCTTTCCATGCTACTAATAATTTATTTGACTTTATTGGTAAAAGTACCAGAACTTCATCCCCTACTTTAAAACTTCTCCTCTGACTTTTAGTATCAAAATAGGTTTTGTACTGGTCCATTGATAAGCTTAAGTTTTTCGAAACTATGTCAGAGGTCTCCTCAAGTTTGGATCTAAGGTCAAGGAGAAACTGGTAAGAAGACTAAACCTCAGCATTCACCTCCTCATTAGTCCATAAGTCATGAAGGATGGACAGTGGACCTCTGGCCTGTCTACCATAGAGAAGTTCAAAAGGTGAAAACCCCAAAGAGTCACTGGGAACTTCCCTCATGGCAGACAAAGCACAGGGTAGGTAACGATGCCACTCCTTAGGTTTAAGGTAGCAAAGTTTCCTTAAAATGGATTTGAGAATTGAATGCTGGCGCTCAATCCTCCCGTTACAGCTGGGATGATATAGTGTTGTGAAGAGAGGCTTCACTCCTAGAAGTTGGTAGAGATGTTGCATTAAGTCAGATGTGAGATGTGTCCCACGGTCAGACAAAATCTCTCTAGGGATGCCAACTCTGGAGAAGATGGACAAAAAGGCTTCAGCCACCTCTGTAGTAGTTATGGACTTTAAGGGTACAGCTTCAGGGAAACTCGAAGCATAATCAACTAATGTTAATATATATCTATGTCCTCCAGATGAAAGTGGAGATAAAGGACCGACGATGTCAATAGCTACTCTTTCAAGCGGTACTGTAAAGATTGGCATTTTGGCCATAGGTACTCGCCTGGTACCTCGGGAGGATGACAGTTGGCAAACTTTACACGATCTACAATATGTAGTGATATCAGAGGACATTTTGGGCCAAAAATAGGTTTCCCTAATTTTATTTAAGGTTTTACGATGTGAAAAATGTCCGGCCACTGGCAGGTCATGAGCCATTTTAAGAACAGTCTCTCTGCATTGACTTGGAACAACTAAGATGGAATAGTCTATCTCATCTGAATTTAATTTGAATACTGATTTATACAAGATACCTCTTATATATTCAAATTTATATGAAAAGTTTTTCCTTTGGATAACTTGATTTTGTCTAGCTGCATTATGGCAATTCTGAAGAGAAGGGCAATTACGTTGTAAATTGACAAAGGAGTCCTTCGATATATCTAAAGGCTTAAAGTCAGGGAAAATCAAAGGGTGGACAGTAGGAGAAGCCTGAGCTTTGGTCTGAGCCCTAGTCAAGACATTTATAGTATCGGAGGCGATATCCTCACTTTCATCTAACAAGCGTACCGGTGATCCTACTACCTCGCTTTCGAGAGTAGTATCACAGGTTTTGAATCCCACATGAATATCACGAGACATTGCCTCATCTGAACTGTCGAGGGGCTTCTCTGATTTTACAGGAAGAGGATCTGAAACACTTATGTCCACCTTTGGTGATGAAAGGTCAACCTCAGAAGGAAGAATGGCACCTTTTACATTACCTATTAGTACGGAGCAAGAAGTGATGGGAGCTAGTACGGCTTCAGACCAACCTGTGAACCATTTAGACCTAATATAACAATGGATGGTAGGAAAAGTGTACGGCCCAAGTAGTCTGAAAGGATAGTAGAGGAATGAGTTTCTTTAAGGTTAGGGAGCAGCTTATGAGAAATGACTATGCATGTGCATCCAGTGTCTCGTAAAATGGTAGACACATTAAGTCCATTAACTGTTCCTGAACAGAAGGGTGCTTGGTCATTACAGTCTTTAAAACATCTTTCAACTTTTTCCACTTAGAAGGACAATCGGGACGTTTATGTCCCTTAACACCACATAAATGACAAACCGGAATAAAAGAAGTCAGTTTACTTTCCACTAGAGGCTTTGATTTCTTAAGATCTGGTGAACCCTTGCCCTTAGGGTTCGATCCCTTTAGGTCTTTATAGGAATCGTGAGCCTCAGCATACAAGTCTGCGGCCTCAGCAACTTCCTCAGCTTTAATCAGGTTACGTTCTCTAATGAATGTTGGTATCTGGTGAGGAAGAGCTGTCAGGAACTGGTCAGCAACCATGAAGTCTCTAAGAGATTCATAACTGTGATTAATTCCTGTACTCTCTATCCAAAATTCGAACAAACGAAAGAGTGTTACCTGTAGCTGCTGAAAGTTCTGGCCAGGCTGTAAGGTGGCATACCTGAAATCTTTCCTATAAGATTTTGTGGTCTTTTGGTATGCTTTAAGGATTGCCTTCTTCAGTAGGTTATAATTACATATGTACCCTTTGGACAAAGTTGCATAGATATTCAAAGCTGTACCAGAAAATACATACCTAACCTGAGCCCAGGGGGTCAGCAGGCCATTCACAGAGGGTAGCGGTTTTTTCAAACCTGATAATGTATAAAAGTTATGTCTTCACCCTCTGTGAAGGGAGGTAAATTGGGTGTTGGAATATGTGCACTAGCTGCATGATGTTCATTACTCCTTCCTTTTAATTGTTGTTGTGTAAAAGTTAACTTTTTATTTTCAATTAAAGGCGAGATTTCTCTACCTTGTGATTTTTTTTCTCTTTCTCTTAAACCCCTCAAGGAAGGTTCCTTGATGTTGGTGAGGGGCTCTTGATTTAGGGAATTGGATCTGTGCTCCAGTTCCCCGAATTAAGCCTGAA
Organism: Cherax quadricarinatus; assembly: GCF_026875155.1. Taxonomy (NCBI): domain Eukaryota; kingdom Metazoa; phylum Arthropoda; class Malacostraca; order Decapoda; family Parastacidae; genus Cherax; species Cherax quadricarinatus. The sequence continues at coordinate 66,706,154 of NC_069399.1, read as the reverse complement.
TGCCTTCCACATCCCCCCCCCCCCAGGCGCTGTATAATCCTCCGGGTTTAGCGCTTCCCCCTTGATTATAATAATAATAATAATAATCTTTCTCTTAACTCATGTTCTCTAGCTCTTTCCTCAAGTTCTCTATCTTTTGCTCTTTCCTCAAGTTCTCTTAATTTAACTTGTTCCTCACGTATTTTAGCTCTCTCCTCACGATCAAGTCTATCACGCTCCTTTTTGTCTTCTCTCTCTCTTTCTTGATTTTCTCTTTCAATTCGCTCTCTCTTCTTTTTCTCCTCTCTCTTTGATTCTCTCTCTCTCCTTTTTCCTCCTCTCTTTCTCTTTTTAACTGTCTTTTCTTGGTTTTCTCTTTCAATTTCTCTCTCTCTCCTTTTTCTCCTCCCTCAATTCTCTTCCTCCCTTTTTCCTCCTCTCTCTCAAGGTTCTCTTTCTCCTTTCTTTCTCTTTCCTGGATCTTGGAGCTAATGAAAGCCTCTAAATTTTTCCTCATTATTCCTAACTTACTCTCAGTGCTCATCCAAAACCGGTATTCCTCCATACTTGCAAGAATAACTTAAACTACCAAGGGAAAATGAAACGGATATATCAAAGAAAGCAGAGGGTTCAATTTCTGCTCCGCTCAAACTGTAAATAAATCGGAGGGTTCGATCCCTGCTTCGATTAAACAGTATGTGTGAATGAAAACGGAGGGTTCTATGCCGGCTCCGACCAAATAGCAAGTAGAATGGGGTCCCTTGACCATTCAATCTTCTCACCACAAATCAAGAGTGTCCTACAACAGTTCCCTTGATATAATAAATAGAGCTCAATGAAACAACTTGTCACTGGAAAATCTCGGGTCCCTAGAGACTATTCCTCCAAATCGTTTCAAGCTCAAGAATAAAGGTGACAGAATTAACTAGCATATCCTGCCTTGACTTGACTTACAATAAATTGAGACTATAACAATCACCAAATCTTTTAAATACCTGTACTGTAATCCTACCATAGAGAATGATTACTCATGGCTGGTGGTAACCGTCTGTCATATGCAGCGTTGAAGTTCCAATGGTAGATTCGAGATGGAGTTGAATCTTGATTGAGTTGAGTGATCCTGGCAAGGTCGCCACTTGTGAAGGCTTACTCAGCCCTGTAACAACTTCAGTAAGTATAATAACATAATATTTAATGTAATAATATAATTTATATTATTATATTATATATTATAATAATATAATATAATAAGAATAATAACAGTCAAATATAAACACTTTATTATTTAGAAATGAAAATATAAAAAAAAAATATGAATTTTTGTCCTACTTGAAAGAGAAATGAAAATGAAAAAATAAAAAAATAATATCTGAATTGAACGCTAATATATACAGTTAGACTGTGGTGTCTGATGTTGTTGACACCGCGGGTTGTAGAAACTGTAGCCGTTGATGATGATGGGGGGGTCACAGATGTTGAGTGACAACCCAACGACTAATTCTTCACAGAGTCTCTAGCCTTGAATAGTCCGTCAAGATTTAAAAGAAAAGCAGGGCTTTCCCACTGCAAAGATGAGAGGTAGTTGCCTGGGGTTGATTACACTTAGGTATGCAGATGAAATGGTGACGTCTCAGAACTTAACTAAAGTTCGTCTCCTTCAACACTGTTTCTTTGGTTACCAGATGATCCGAGCTGACATTCCAAGCTAGAAAGAGACAAAAGTTACCTACTGCTTAAGAAATCACTCTCCATGATATGTACAATATTTAAAAGAAATGGTGATTATCTAGAAGCATAACATGGAAATCAAGGCTGAAAGGACTAAGTTTATTATTGGTCAAAAGCAAAGCTTTCAACCAATATATCCACTAGAATAGGAGCAGAGGCTTTTACTTACAGTTGTGCTGGAAGCTGTGAGTCAAGTGATTACTGTTTGGTTCGAGCCCACACGTCACCTTTCTGGGTGGGGGAAAAAGGGAGGGGATAGCCGGAGCTAGACTGATCCTACCTTAACAAGCAGCTGGGCAATCAAACTATCGTCACCCAAATACTCGCTCGCTACTCCTATCTGTTGAACTTTTCCCTCACAGACACGATGTTCCAGAGATGGGACACAGCAACAAGAGGTCACAAATGGAAGTTGAAGACTCAGAAGAAAAAGGCAAGAGGCTGGGAAAATGCACTTCTTTGTTAGTGGTTGCATAGTGGGGGTTCATCAGGAGATATTGGAATAAGAAATGCACATATTGGATGTCCTGGAGGAGTATAATTAAGAGAGTTTTGAGGATAGCCAAGGCCTGCCTGTCAAGCCTAGTCTATGCTTAGTGTGGAACTCTGTGACTAGAGCTGAGCCTCTGGCTCACCACTCATGTGTGAGGATCTTGTGACATCACAGCTAGAAGGGAGCTTATCTATAAAGTAGCAGGTATTATCTAGTAAGTATACTACACAGTACACAATAACACTACTGACAACTCGGCGCTGCTAACATATGGCGTCCCAACATGCAGCTAACTTATACACACTACAGACTGTAGGCATTACAGCTCTGGGCTGATTCTATACAATGTCAATGTACACAACAGTTTAACATAAAGAACTATACTATAATAACTGGTTGTAATGCATTACAAATTATGATATATCGCAATCACTGTAACTGATAGAATCAACAGTGGTACAGATTAACAAAAGAGATTAACAAAGAGAAAGAGAAGATTGATCAATCTGTATTCATGTGATCTACGGATCCTGAGGAAACATATTTACAAAGAAGAAAGTGTTTAACAGAAATCAGATTTGGTGCATACAAGCCATTTACTGTTAAATCTCAGAACTCGGAGAGAATGTGGACACACGCAAAAAAAATTGAACATCAGTAAGTTGACATAGTAAACACACAGTTGCAATACTCTCTAGACTAGATTATCAATCTATAGAGAGTGTTTACATTTAACCCCAACTCTGCTAGGGTGAGATATTCATATGCAGAGTGGTCATCATCTCTGGGTTGGAGGGGTTAAATTCTGTAGCAACTTCTAACACATGCCGTGGCTGAGAAGGATCTAGATTGGTATTTACAAATGAAACTTGGGGATTCCTCATTACTTGTCATGTACACAGGGAATAATGACAGTCAGGTTGTTCTTCCTTCTGGTTTTTATAGGTAGAATGTACCGAGTCAAGAGGATTGTCATAGTCCATCACATTTGTCTGGATGTTAGGAACATCATCATCATCATCGCATACTAACTTCATATTATCCAAATGTGATTCTTTATACTGACCAGTACTGATTTCTCTAACTTTATATATATTGCCACTGACATGATCGACTACTCGGTATGCACCAACAAACTTTTGATCAAGCTTAGGCATTGCGGATGTTTTATTAAAGTTAGTCAGCATAACTCTTGAACCTACTTTAATGTTGGTTGGCTCTTCTTGAGTATTAGTGACTCGTGTAAATTATGCTGTTTATTTATGAAGTGTTTCTCGGATTCTTCTAAAAACACCTTGAGCTAAGCTCTTAAAACTTGCTATGATATCATGAGGATTATAATTGGTTTTTGGAGCAGAATATAACAACTCATATGGTAAATGCTTATCCACACCATACAATGCATAATGTGGAGTGTCACCTATAGAAGCATTGTAAGTAGAATTTATGGCACACTGAACATCAGGTACAACTTCATCCCAGGTTGCACTATTGAGATTAATAATGACTCTCAACACATCGAGTACCTTCTTATTAGTTTTTTTCGCTAGACCATTACTGGCAAGATGGTGAGGAACAATGATCGATTTAAAATTCTTGTACAAAGTACACAACTGTTGAAAAATCTCATTACAGAATTTACCTCTATTATCTGTTACTAGGGACTTAGGAGTTGTATGCCTGCAGATTACACGTTCTTCAAATGCTTTAGCTAACTCACAATACCTGGTGAAATGGTCTTCCATAACACAAAGATGTTTGTTGCCCTGGAGGGAACATTGGAAATTAGTTAACAGATCTAGCACAACTCTTTCCCAAGGTTCACTAGTTGTGGTATACACCTGGATTGGATTAGGACCACTAACATTGCCTTTATGCTGCATACAGACACTACATTTCTTAACATACTCAGATATATCAGTTGCCATACGAGGCCAAAAGTATTTCAATCTGGCTTGCTTTACAGAACGATCCATACCAGGGTGTGCAACACCTGGTACATTGTGAACTAGCTGTAAGGCTACATTAACTAGTGACTGTGGAAATACTAACTGGTATACCTTTGTGCTAGGAGTAACCAGCTCGGCTCTGCGATACAGTAATACTTGCTTCATGACAAAGTCACTGATGGGTGCTGGTGGTTTCACAGAAAGAGTCTGATCTTCCTGTAGCAGGAACTGAATCACACCAGACCACATAGGATCTATTCATTGAGCATTCTTTACATCCTCGGCCCTAAATGGAGGATCTGCTATTACTGTGCTAACATGTCATGATAAAGGATCTGCGACTACATTTGATTTGCAAGGTGTTCAAAGGTTGGGCTGAACTCTTGGATAGTCAAGGATCATCTGGCTAATCTTTCAGTAGGTTGTTTATTCTGGAATAAAGGAATCAATGGAACATGATCTGTCAAGACATGAACAGAGTACTGATATATAATGTCTCGGAAGTGCTTCAAATACCATATTATTACTAAAGCTTCTTATTCAGTAACTGCATAATTATGTTCAGCCTTTGTAAGAACTCGCCTAGTAAATGCAATTGTGTTGTACTTACTTAGCTAGGACAGCACCTCTGCCAACTGAACTAGCATCAGTTGTTAGAAAGGTTTAGAAAATTCTGGGAATTTTAAAATCGGGGCAGATGTTAGTTTTTCTTTGAAAATTTGGAATACTCTTTCTTGATGGAAGGACCAAATGAAAGGAGCTCAGTTAGAGGAGCTGCTATTGAAGAAAAAATAGCAATGAAAGATCTATAAAAACTTGCTATGCCCACAAAGGATCTTACAGCATCAGCAGTTTTGGGACATGAAAAATTTAATACTGCAGTTACTTTACTTTGGTCAGTCATAACTCTCTAGGAGTGACTTCGTGATCAAGAAACTTGATCTCTGATCTGAAAAATTGACATTCAGACAGTTTGATCTTTAAATTGGTTTCGTCAAGCTTACCAAGTATCAAACTGAGTCTCTTCAGGTGTCTTTACATCTTCAGACATGACAATTGCATCATCTAAGTACACCATAAGTACATTACCTATGAGGCCTCTAAATATATTCATCATGAGCTTTGAGAAGGTGATGGGCGAGGAGCGTAAACCGACGGCCATTCTGAGGAAATGATAATGACCTGTAGGAGTGGAAAATGCAGTTAGCTCTTGGCTGCCCTCGTGAAGAGGAACTTACCAAAATCCTTGTAACAAGTACAGGGTCGAAAAGACTTTGTTGCCTCCAATATTGCATGAAAGGTCAACAAGTACAGGAAGTGGGAAGTGATCTGGAATTGTTTTTGCATTCAACTTCCTCAAGTCGATCGCCGGGCACCAAGTATCGTCCTTCTTAAGTACTAGGATCAAAGGTGCATTCCAATGTGAATTACTAGGTGTGATAACATCATCACCAAGCATCTTATTGATCAATTCTTCTGTGACAGCAACTTGTGAATGAGGCATTCTGTACACAGGTACATAAATAGGACTGGTACCAGGTTCAAGTGGGATATGATGGGACAATAGGTTTGTTATACCCATCTTATCATGGTGAGGCGATGGTTCTTCGATTTTTTTAACAGATGCAACAAACGCTTGACCTCGTCTGCGAAGTCAATGGAAGTTAAGTCTTTCTCCTCTACTGGTGGAGTAGATGGATTCGGTGGAGTGGATAAACTCTACCCGGTTGAAATAGAACCAACCCACTGGTCAGGTGACAACTCATCCTCTACACGAACAGGGTAAGGATAGTGAACAAGGTCAACAATGGTGGTGTTCGCTCTGAGGCGAATATGTACCGTGACGGGAAGTGATAGCAAGGAAAAAATGGATCTTATTATCTCGTACAACATGCAATGATGGCTCAAGGAATCACTGTCAACTAGGATGTTATCACCATCTGGAATACGAGGGACAACAACAGACACTCTAGTGAGTGCACTAACCACGACAGAAACATCTTTTCTGCAGATGACCTGTGACATCAATAAGAGGATGGCAGTACTAGTTTCAAGTAGTCATTTCCCGATAAGGCATTCCCTGTGGCGGAACTATCACATGAACTAGCAGTCATCGTAGGGATAGCCTCAGTACCTAAGGTTGTCTGAGGTTCCTCTGATACTTGAGACAACTGTACACTGTCTTGTATGCCTGAAGTTGTAGGAATTGGATCACAACAGGAATATCAGGATTACTAGTGCCTGACCACTTGGTTATGCTGCTGGAAACGCACAGGTCTGTAAGGACTTAATTTGAACTTAATGCTCTGCAGCAGTATGACAGATCTCGGATCCATACTGGTAACCCCAAAATGGTACGATCAAGTAGTCAGTTTGGGTATGCCATCGGTAAGGATCAAGCACAATGCGTAAATCTCTCATGGAAGCTAATCCCAGTAGACGATCATCAGGGAAAAACTATTCCAGTCGACAACAAGGAAAGCAGCAGTAAAGTCTCTAACGTGGATAGAAAAGGTGGGGAAGTCTGACCTCGGACACGCAGGCTAGAACCAGCCACACCACTAATGGAGAGCACACGAGTTGGTTCTACAAGAAGGACATGGCATAACTGTTTATCCTTCAACAAAATAGACCTGATAATGTTGACTTGCACACCAGAGTCCATGAACACATGAAAGAGTGCATTTACAACAGATGCTTGTACCAAGGGACCTATTGTTGCATTGGAATTAGTGTGCAAACAAAAAGGAGGGTCGTCATCAGAGAAGGTTTGTTCCGCTGCATCCCCAAAAATTTCTTCGTCGAAGACATGTGAAGCAACATCATCAACAAGACTGTCTTCCTCAAGAATGCATAATGCATCGAAGGAATTGTGAATGGGGATGGAGTATTCATTATCACCTACTGTCACCACTGGACTGTTTGACTGGGGCGCTCGGATTCCACTGAATTTGAAGAATGAGACTGGTTCTGGCTATTCTGAGAACCACGACTTCTATTGCCTCTCCTGGTTCTGCGGTAGAGACGGCCACGTAAGGATCTATGGTACCTACTGTTCAAGAGAGCATTACACTCAGATGTATCGTGTTCATGTATTCTATGGAAAGTACAGTATAGCAGGTTAAATTGAGAGTTATCGTCAGCACAACGCTTTTTACTATGACCACTTGTGAAATTTACTGAAATATGACCTCGGTGACCACAGTTATAACAAGTTCTAGTGCTGTGGTTACTAACTGCACTGCGAGCACTACGAGGAAAACGAGTACTTCATTACACTTGCTTTGGACGATTGACGTGACTGACTTTTATCAGGACTTTTTGTTGTTACACCAACAAGGAGTGGTGCTGAAGGACTCACATAAATAGTTAATGTAGGTTTGATGCATGGAACAGTACCAGGAACACACATGGCACGTGCATAGACAAGGACTGCTAACGGTTCCATATTCCATATTCCTTGATAGCTCCAAAAGCTGCCAGTTTACCGAATTCTGTGGTGACTCATTTACCCTCTTCAAATATAAAATCTGAAGATTGTATTGCTTTAATGAATGATGACAAGAGTTTCGATAAGCGAATCGCAAAGTCACTTAATGATTCACCTGGCATAGGTGTTGCAGTCACTATTTCCTTAAGGATGATATACAGATCAGAATCTGTCACTGGCACAAGAAAAGAACTGATCAAATTATCATATTCTGACCACTTAGTAAAATGCTCAGTCACGCATGGTAAGAAGGTTAACAATATTCACAGCAGCTCGTGAGCGAGCAAGACTTTCTTTTGCAATCCAAATAATACTCAGTCCTGATGGAGTGCCTTCCACCAGTGCATTAGCTCGAAAACGAGCAGCAGTAAACTATTCTTCAAGATTATTCACGTTGTCATCGAATAAGGGCAAAATATCAAGAGGGTCACATGAAAAACTATATTGTCTCGGGCTCTGTTGTGGTCTGTCAGTCAGCAAGGGACCATTAGGATTTTGGACAGGTACAACATTGGCCTGACTGACGTTATTCACTAGGGCATTGCTGGCATTGTTCGAAGGTAGTTGAGACATAATTTCAGAGAAATTACACGAAGACAATGAAAGCAAAGAATAACAAAGAAAAATATACGACAAAATTTTAAGTAAATAAAGATGCTTAATAACTCTGCATAAATAAAATAAAATTATAAGACACTGAATGAGAAAACTCACTGAAATTTACTTGGCAGAGGTAAGGAAAAACGGTGAAAATTCAAGAAAAGGAAATTATTACTATAATCTGAATTAATTTCAAAAGTGAGCTGTCTTTATTCTCAATTCAATAAGAAATTTGATAAAAAAAATTGTAAATCAATGCAAAAAATAATAAAATAAGATCAATAAATTGTATGCAATTGCAAATATACTGAGAAAATAAATTTTCTAAAGATGACACACACACAAAAAAAAATATTATACAATGATAAAACAGAAATAAAATAACAAAATAAGAAACAGGAAGTCAGTTTGTAATATACTGAGAATATTTTACTGAATTATAATGTCACTAAGAAATTATTATCAATTACTCAACAAAATAGAGCACAAGAATAGTAATATAAAAATTATGAAAAGAAAAATAATCACTGCAGGACCAACAAATAGAACAGTTAAAATAATTTGCAGAATTAGCCAACATATCAATAAAAAAAATTACACACAGGGAAAATATAGCTTAGAAAGATTATTAAAATTATCAAGAAATAGCTGGTTTGAACACTTGAACTCTTAATGTCAAGTAAGCGGAACAAATTACTCAAAACAGAGCAATGATAATATTTTGCTTTAAATATTACACTAAGAGCAAATTCAAAGGAATATCAATAATATGAATTAAAATGATACAAGATAAGTGGGAACTGAACACTTACAAAGTTGCAGGAAAACAGATTAAACGTCAAGAGATCACTCACTACACTTATTGCATAAACTGTCTTGCACAATAGTCTTGCTTTGATAAAAATAATTAAATCTCTTGGTTGGTACATAAGATATGGTACTACAGTCTGCAAAAGTTCAGACAAATGAGACACTGCATATATAAAATATTTAGCACAAAAATAATGGGAGAAACAGAATTAAAATGGTAATTTAGCACACTGGAGAAAGAGCAGTGAATGAATCAACACAGAATTAGCAGGAAAACACAAGGAAAATGAAGTGAAAATAAGGCAAGACACAAGGAAAATAATAGACAATAATGAAATAAGGTAGATTATATAACACTCAAAGAAACACAAATGGCCAAAAAAAAATAAACAGCTCACAAGTGAGCAGTCATGAATGAATGACAGAAATTAAAAAAAACATCTGCACATAATAGACAAATAATAAATATGTACAAGAGAAAATATTACTTACTTTCAGGTTGGAGAAAACGGGAAAAGATGACAAACATAGAAAAAAAAATAAACATAAAAATAAGCAATAAGACGATACTGGAAAATATTTGCAGATCAACAAGCCACGTGAACACACAGAAGCAAGCAACAAAAATTATACACTAGGACACAAGAGTCTCCGAATATTACAAAAAAAGAAATCACTGTAGATGTACCAAATATCTCAACACACGCAAATGTCTTATGAAAAAAATGTCTCTGTAATAGACTTGCATTAAATCTGGAAGCGACATCAGGAGGAGGAGGAGGATGGTATGGGGTGGCGGCGTCAACTCTGCACTCTTCATGAACAACTTGCAAAATCTCAATGAGAAATGCGCATATACAAGGACCTACACACCCTGACTTTCTAAAGGTGGCGCTCAGTTGAAATATATCTCTTGACCCGGTGTGCAGGCAGAAAAATAAGGATAACAGAACCCAATAAATGGGTAAATGAATGGCACACGTGGTTACTTTGTGTGGCTGGCATAGCAGGCTGGGTGAACGTGTGTTTACAGCTGTGTTGGTGTTCTACATGCACGCTGGGGGGTGTCTGGTACCCCACACTAAAATTCACGTGCTACTAAGCCTGTTCGATTAATAAACCACAATTGTACTACAGGGATGATGATTATCACTCTGACCAGCGTTTTACTGGTAGCACGGAGTAGCACACCACATGCAGACTAAAACTTCAAAGAGGATAATGCTTGGCTTACTTCTCTCTGTTGGGTTGTTGAGCTGGCTTAAGGTGGTTAGGCTGGATGGCTTGAATGTTTGTAATTATGAACACACCGGTAATGAAGTAGGTTGGGTGACTGGCTTAAGCAGGCTGGGTGGCTTAGGCTTTTCCCTACAGACTGGCTTAACTGGCATGACTAAATTTGCAAAACCTGGATCAACTCCTCGTAGGTTAGCAAATAAGCAAATAAGGCATGAAGCAACTAACCAGAAAATTGTGTAGACAAACTGGAGGATGCTAGCATCCTCCAGTTTGTCTACACAATTTGTCTAGGCATCCACGCGGTCACACACAATGTCCGACTGGCTTGGTAGAAACAATCTCCTTAAATCTGCGTAATCGTCAAAAATCACGTCCACAACGCTGTCACCATTTGTTGTGGAGGTTCGTCAGGAGATACTGGAGTAAGAAATACACAGGCTGGATATTTTGGAGGTGTATAATTAAGAGAGAGTGTTGAGGATAGCCCAGGCCTGCCTGACGAGTCTAGTCTTCGCTTAACGTGGAACTCTGTGACTGAGAACTTCTGACTCACCACCCACGTTTGAGAATCTTGTGACGTCACAGCTAGAAGGGAAGCTATCTATAAAGTAGCTGGGATTATCTAAGTATACTATACAGTACACAGTAACACTACTGACAGCTGTGAACGTCGAAGACCCCGTCTGTTTCCCCTGTCAAGGGATGGCATCATATCTACTAAGTTTTGCTTTTGGAACATAATTTTCGTTCAGTGGTTAAAAGCGAGGTAATCCTTGTAAGATGAGGAGGACATCACAGCTCTCCTAGCTAGGCAAGCGGGAGCGTTAAGCGCCTGCCAGAGCGACAACAGTAAAACTCAACCAACCTCGTCCAATTAGAACTGATGCAAAACCATTTTTCCCCAACCCAGCACAACAAATCATTTTTACCATAAGCTCTAAAACTGGAATCCGTTTCTCCACACGACCCCAGATTTGAAATCGCATTAGCTACTTCAGTGGTATCTCTGCCTACTTAGCACACAGGCATATCCTCTTCTTGTTGTTGATTCGCCGGAATTCTACCGGCCCGGGCCTTTTCCAAGTGGTGTCCCGACCTTGGCTCCCTATCTAGGGAGTGTTTGAGACCTAAGTCTCCCATGGGAGGAGGCACAAGTACCTCCTCATCGCTGGGACCAACGTCCCCAGGCCTAGCCACATTCCCCGCCCTCACGGGGCTCGTAGGGAGAAGCTAGGCCTCTCTGGTCTGCCATCCTCGACCCAAGGGGGCTCATGGGAATGGCAGTCTTGTGAGCTGCAGGCACCTACCCTGCCCTAGAAGAGCTGGGTATGGTGTCGATGAGGCATATACTCGTTTAGAGAAATAATCACTTCCTCTTGGTTACGAATTTGATCCCAAACACTGGTGACGGAAAACAATTTCAAGGTGAAAGTCTCTCACATGCGAGGTTTGTAAGATATAGCAAGCTGTTATAGTTGATATGAAGCATATGTAGTTTTAGACTAGTACTGAAAAAGTAGATTTTCTTCTGAGTCTCTGGGAGCCACCGCTAGGCACCCACAACTCAAGTTAGAGTCGTAACCTTGGCATTGGCACTCCTGCCTCCTAAGAGGTGCCAACCTTCCAGGGGAAAGGGGAGGGAAGGGAAGGGTGTTCTTCAAAAAATTCGCCACGCAACTCAAGCACTAGCTGCCACGCAACTCAAGCACTAGCTGCCACGCAACTCAAGCACTAGTTCCACGAAACAAGGCATTAGCTAATACCGGGTAAACTAATATTACACTAGGGGAGACACTCAAGGCACTAGAGGCACTCCCTTTCCTCATAACAGAAAAAGAGAGCCTCTCTTGGTATCACATAGTGACCAGTGCTAACTGATTTAAGATATCTCTTTACTACTCAGTGGAGACCAGTGCTCTGATGGGTCACGGAGAGGCACTCTCTTGTACACTCAGTAGTGACCAGTGCTCTGATGGGTCACGGAGAGGCACTCTCTTGTACACTCAGTAGTGACCAGTGCTCTGATAGGTCACGGAGAGGCACTCTCTTGTACACTCAGTAGTGACCAGTGCTCTGATGGGCCACGGAGAGGCACTCTCTTGTACACTCAGTAGTGACCAGTGCTCTGATGGGTCACGGAGAGGCACTCTCTTGTACACTCAGTAGTGACCAGTGCTCTGATGGGTCACGGAGAGGCACTCTCTTATACACTCAGTAGTGACCAGTGCTCTGATGGGTCACGGAGAGGCACTCTCGTACACTCAGTAGTGACCAGTGCTCTGATGGGTCACGGAGAGGCACTCTCTTGTACACTCAGTAGTGACCAGTGCTCTGATGGGTCACGGAGAGGCACTCTCTTGTACACACAGTAGTGACCAGTGCTCTGATAGGTCACGGAGAGGCACTCTCTTGTACACTCAGTAGTGACCAGTGCTCTGATAGGTCACGGAGAGGCACTCTCTTATACACTCAGTAGTGACCAGTGCTCTGATGGGCCCACGGAGAGGCTACTCTCTTGTACACTCAGTAGTGACCAGTGCTCTGATGGGTCACGGAGAGGCACTCTCTTGTACACTCAGTAGTGACCAGTGCTCTGATGGTCACGGAGAGGCACTCTCGTACACTCAGTAGTGACCAGTGCTCTGATGGGTCACGGAGAGGCACTCTCTTGTACACTCAGTAGTGACCAGTGCTCTGATGGGTCACGGAGAGGCACTAAATTCATTGAAACCCATCTCTGTAGTCGAACACTCTTTGTCAGTGATGGGTCACGGAGAGGCACTCTCTTGTACACTCAGTAGTGACCAGTGCTCTGATGGGTCACGGAGAGGCACTCTCTTGTACACTCAGTAGTGACCAGTGCTCTGATGGGTCACGGAGAGGCACTCTCTTATTCACTCAGTAGTGACCAGTGCTCTGATGGGTCACGGAGAGGCACTCTCTTATACACTCAGTAGTGACCAGTGCTCTGCTGAGTCACGGAGAGGCACTCTGTAATATAGTCAGTAGTGACCAGTGCTTTGCTGAGTCACGGAGAGGCACTCTCTTGTACACTCAGTAGTGACCAGTGCTCTGATGGGTCACGGAGAGGCACTCTCTTTACACTCAGTAGTGACCAGTGCTCTGATGGTCACGGAGAGGCACTCTCTTGTACACTCAGTAGTGACCAGTGCTCTGATGGGTCACGGAGAGGCACTCTCTTATACACTCAGTAGTGACCAGTGCTCTGATGGGTCACGGAGAGGCACTCTCTTGTACACTCAGTAGTGACCAGTGCTCTGATGGGTCACGGAGAGGTACTCTCTTGTACACTCAGTAGTGACCAGTGCTCTGATGGGTCACGGAGAGGCACTCTCTTGTACACTCAGTAGTGACCAGTGCTCTGATAGGTCACGGAGAGGCACTCTCTTGTACACTCAGTAGTGACCAGTGCTCTGATAGGTCACGGAGAGGCACTCTCTTATACACTCAGTAGTGACCAGTGCTCTGATGGGTCACGGAGAGGTACTCTCTTGTACACTCAGTAGTGACCAGTGCTCTGATGGGTCACGGAGAGGCACTCTCTTATACACTCAGTAATGACCAGTGCTCTGATGGGTCACGGAGAGGCACTCTCGTACACTCAGTAGTGACCAGTGCTCTGATGGGTCACGGAGAGGCACTCTCTTGTACACTCAGTAGTGACCAGTGCTCTGATGGGTCACGGAGAGGCACTCTCTTATACACTCAGTAGTGACCAGTGCTCTGATGGGTCACGGAGAGGCACTCATATTGTACATCAGTAGTGACCAGTGCTCTGATGAGGTCACGGAGAGGCACTCTCTTAAATACATCAGTAGTGACCAGTGCTTGCTGGTCACGGAGAGGTACTCTCTTGTACACTCAGTAGTGACCAGTGCTCTGATGGGTTCACGGAGAGGCACCTCTATACCTGTATACACTCAGGTAGGGTGACCAGTGTGCTGCTGATGGGTCACGGAGAGGCACTCTCTTGTACACTCAGTAGTGACCAGTGCTCTGATGGGTCACGGAGAGGCACTCAGTAATATAGTCAGTAGTGACCAGTGCTCTGCTGAGTCACGGAGAGGCACTCTGTAATATAGTCAGTAGTGACCAGTGCTTTGCTGAGTCACGGAGAGGCACTCTCTTATACACTCAGTAGTGACCAGTGCTCTGATGGGTCACGGAGAGGCACTCTCTTATACACTCAGTAGTGACCAGTGCTCTGATGGGTCACGGAGAGGCACTCTCTTATTCACTCAGTAGTGACCAGTGCTCTGATGGGTCACGGAGAGGCACTCTCTTATACACTCAGTAGTGACCAGTGCTCTGCTGAGTCACGGAGAGTCACTCTGTAATATAGTCAGTAGTGACCAGTGCTTTGCTGAGTCACGGAGAGGCACTCTCTTGTACACTCAGTAGTGACCAGTGCTCTGATGGGTCACGGAGAGGCACTCTCTTATACACTCAGTAGTGACCAGTGCTCTGATGGTCACGGAGAGGCACTCTCTTATACACTCAGTAGTGACCAGTGTTCTGATGGGTCACGGAGAGGCACTCTCTTATACACTCAGTAGTGACCAGTGCTCTGATGGGTCACGGAGAGGCACTCTCTTATACACTCAGTAGTGACCAGTGCTCTGATGGGTCACGGAGAGGCACTCTCTTATACACTCAGTAGTGACCAGTGCTCTGATGGGTCACGGAGAGGCACTCTCTTGTACACTCAGTAGTGACCAGTGCTCTGATGGGTCACGGAGAGGCACTCTCTTATACACTCAGTAGTGACCAGTGCTCTGATTGGTCACAGAGAGGCACTGTCTCATACACTCAGTAGTGACCAATGCTCTGATGGGTCACGGAGAGGCATTCTCTTATACACTCAGTAGTGACCAGTGCTCTGATGAGTCACGGAGAGGCACTCTCTAAGATTTTTTTTTTTTAGATTTTGCCACCGAAGTGGCTAGTTTATTGTGCACCCCATATCCATCCTGTGGACGGTAGCGCCAGAGCATATGGATATACAAAAGGCCTAGGAACTAGGCCCCAAAGGGTTAACAGGAATACATATGGATTTATATCTACATATCTATAGTTCGCTTATCTGTTACAAGCAAATTTAGGAAATTTGCTTAGTATATCTAGTATCTTATTTTCATTAATAAGATATCTTGACATGTCACATAGGTTATTATACTGTCTGTCTCTGTATTCCTCAATGAGTGGACAATTAAGCACATAGTGTTCAAGAGAGTGACCATATGCCTGATTACATAATTTACATTTAGTTTGATCATCATCTGTGTGTCTCCCAAACTGCCAGAAGTACTTGTAACCAAGCCTAAGCCTGGCCACTACAACATCAGTCAGTCTGTTCACATTGCAAGTTGCTCCATAAACATACTTATCTATGTTCATGTTATCATAGTGGGTTATAGATCTACTCAGGCTTCTAACTGCATTCCTATAACAATCATTTTCATTATTTACTTCTCTCCTAATATTATTCCTAATGCTAGACACAGTTATACCAAAGTTATATTCTACATTCTCCTTCTGGGTACTCTTCTTGGCTAACATACAACTTTACATAA
>NC_069399.1:66673009-66689772 GCF_026875155.1 Cherax quadricarinatus | reverse complement strand
TTATTTGGGGGAACGGGACAGATCCAATTCCCTAAATCAAGAGCCCCTCACCAACATCAAGGAACCTTCCTTGAGGGGTTTAAGAGAAAGAAAAAAAGATCACAAGGTAGAGAAATCTCGCCTTGAATTAGAAAATAAAAAGTTAACTTTTACACAACAACAATTAGAGGAAGGAGTAACTGAACATCATGCAGCTAGTGCACATATTCCAACACCTAATTTACCTCCCTTCACAGAGGGGGAAGACATAACTTCATACATAATTAGGTTTGAAAATACTGCTACCCTCTGCGAATGGCCTGCTGACACCTGGGCTACCAGGTTAGGAATGTTATTTTCTGGTACAGCTTTGAATACCCTATGCAACTTTGTCCCAGGATATCATATGTAATTATAACCTACTAAAGAAGGCAATCCTTAAAGCATACCAAAAGACCACAAAATCTTATAGGAAAGATTTCAGGTGTGCCACCTTACAGCCTGGCCAGAACTTTCAGCAGTTACAGGTAACACTCTTTCGTTGTTCGAATTTTGGATAGAGAGTTCAGGAATTGATCACAATTATGAATCTCTTAGACTTCATGGTTGCTGACCAGTTCCTGACAGCTCTTCCTCACCAGATACCAACATTCATTAGAGAACGTAACCTGATTAAAGCTGAGGAAGTTGCTGAGGCCGCAGACTTGTATGCTGAGGCTCACAATTCCTATAAAGACCAAAAGGGGATCGAACCCAAAAGGGAAAGGGGTTCACCAGATCTTAAGAAATCAAAGCCTCTAGTGGAAAGTAAACTGACTTCTTTTATTCCGGTTTGTCATTTATGTGGTGTTAAGGGACATAAACGTCCAGATTGTCCTTCTAAGAAAGTGGAAAAAGTTGAAAGATGTTTTAAAGACTGTAATGACCAAGCACCCTTCTGATCAGGAACAGTTAATGGACTTAATGTGTCTACCATTTTACGAGACACTGGATGCACATGCATAGTCATTTCTCATAAGCTGCTCCCTAACCTTAAAGAAACTCATTCCTCTGCTATCCTTTCAGACTACTTGGGCCGTACAGACACTTTTCCTACCATCCATTGTTATATTAGGTCTAAATGGTTCACAGGTTGGTCTGAAGCCGTACTAGCTCCCATCACTCTTGCTCCGTACTAATAGGTAATGTAAAAGGGTGCCTTTCTTCCTTCTGGGTTGACCTTTCATCACCAAAGGTGGACATAAGTTTTTTCAGATCCTCTTCCTGTAAAATCAGAGAAGCCCCTCGACAGTTCAGATGAGGCAATGTCTCGGATATCATGTGGGAATTTCAAAACCTGTGATTACTACTCTCGAAAGCGAGGTATTAGGATCACCGGTACGCTTGTTAGATGAAATGAGGATATCGCCTCCGATACTATAAATGTCTTGACTAGGGCCAGACCAAACCCCAGCTTCTCCTACTGTCCCACCCTTTGTTTTTCCCTGACTTTAACCCTTTAGATAAAATCGAAGGACCCCCTTTGTCAATTTACAACGTAATTGCCCTTCTCTTCAGAATTGCCATAATGCAGCCAACAAAATCAAGTTATCCAAAGGAAAAACTTTTCATATAAATTTGAATATATAAGAGGTATCTTGTAATAAATCAGTATTCAAATTAAATTCAGATGAGATAGACTATTCCATCTTAGTTGTTCCAAGTCAATGCAGAGAGACTGTTCTTAAAATGGCTCATGACCGCCCGGGGAGGGCATTTTTCACATCGAAAACCTAAATAAAATTTGGGAAACCTATTTTTGGGCCCCAAAAATTTCCCCTGATTCACTACATATGTAGATCGGAAAAATTTGCCAACTGTCATCCCCCCCGAGGACCAGGCAGTACCTTGGCCAAAATGCCAATCTTACAGTACCGCTTGAGAGAGTGCTATTTACTCGCGGTCCTTTTTTCACCATTTCATTTTGGGGCATGATATATTAACTTATTTTTTATGCTTTTAGTTTCCCCCGAAGCGTACCCTTAAAGTCCATAAACTCGAGGTGGGTGAAGGCCCTTTTTGTCAAACTTCTCCAGATTTGGGATCCCCAGAAGATTTTGTCTGACCGTGGGGCACATTTCCATCTGACTTAATGCAACATCCTCCAACTTCGGGAGTGAAGCCTCTCTTCCCCACACCCTAACATCCAGCATTTTTTTCTCAAAACCCTTTTGGAAACTTTGCTCCCCTTAAAACCCAAGAGTGGCATCGTTACCTACCCTGTGCTTTTTTTTTTCCCGAGGGAATTCCCATGACTCTTTGGGGTTTTCACCTTTTGAACTTCTCTATGGGAGACAGGCCAGAGGTCCACTGTCCATCCTTCATGACTTATGGACTAATGAGGAGGAAATGCTGAGTTCAGTCTTCTTTACCATTTTCTCCTTGACCTTAGATCCAAACTTGAGAGACCTCTGACATAGTTTCGAAAAACCTAAGCTTGTCAATGGACCAGTACAAAACCTATTTTGATACAAAAAGTCAGAGGAGAAGTTTAAAGTAGGGATAAAAATTCTGGTACTTTTACCAATAGAGTCAAATAAATTATTAGTAGCATGGAAAGGTCCTTATAAGGTACGAAATTGTGGGAAGGTTGATTACCTCATAGAAGTAAAGGGGGAAACCTAAGTTTTTATCATATCAACATCCTTAAGAAATATTACCGAAGAAATTCGGATAACTGTTTGAATGACTTTGATATAGTTTTTTCACACAAATTTGATAAGACAACTGAGGAGTGTTAGGTGTGCGTAATTGACACCTCTAACATAGACTATGACAGAGAACTACATGACTTGGTGATTCTTGACCACTCAGGTGCGACAAACATTAATATCAACGAGTCTTTGGATGACCATAAGAAACAGGAACTACTTCAATGTGTGGGGAAATTCTCAGATGTTTTTATGGATATTCCAGGTGTCACCTCCACAGTAGTCCATAAGATTGACTTAGTCACGGACAATCCTATCAAACGGAAATTATACCCAGTTCCATTTCATCATACGGATGCATTTGACCGAGAGGTAGATAGGTTATTAAAACTAAAGATCATTGAACCTTCAGTATATGCATATTGCTCACCAGTAGTCATGGTTAAGAAGGAAGACAATTCATATAGACTTGCTATTGACTTCAGAGGACTTAATGCTATAACTCGGTGGGATGCTGAGCCTATGACCTTAATAGATAGCGATCTACATAAATGTTATGACTCTTTCTTTTCAGAAATTGATATTGCACAACCATATCATCAAGTAATGTTAGATCCTTCTTCTCAGCAGTACACCGCTTTTCCTACCCACCAAGGACTGATCCCAGTATAAAAACTATGCCTTCTGTTTAGTAACTGCCTTGCTACCTACGTGAACTGATGAGAAAGGTCTTGGGTAATATGCCAAATGTTTCAGTTTATTTTGACAACATTTATGTAATGACATCCACGTGGGGCAAGCATATCCAAACATTAACATCAGTTTTACGTAGGTTGCGCTCACATGGCCTCACTGCCAAGCCGAAAAAAAATGCTTCCTTGGTATAACAAAATTAGGTATCTCGTATTGATTCTTTCAAATAATTCTTTGCAGCCTCTCTGCAGTAAGATCAAAGCTTTATTAGAGTTTAAATTTCTCAAACCAAGAAGCCAGGGAAACTTTCTTTGGTTCTGTAAATTTTTATGCACGTTTACCCCAACTAGCGATCTTTCAGGGTCTTACCGACTACTTAAAAAGTCTGTAAAGGGAAACCCCTTTAACTTTTTCCCACATAGCTAGAAAATTTAATGAATTAAAAATCTTAAAAGGCTCATACTCAAATTTCCCGATTGAATAAACCGTTTTTTTTTTGAATTGACCCTCCAATACAGGATTTGGGGGCTGTTACTACGACCCTGATATTCCCTTTCCCTTTTTGGGTTTTTAAACCGGAAAATTTTCCGCAGAAAGATATCTCCACCATAGAAAAGGAATGTTTGGCCCTTGTGAGGGGGATCTCCAAACTTAAAATTTTTTTTATGGGGAAAAAAATTTTTTTTTAGAGACGGTCACAAACCTTTGATAACCTAGAAGCTTTTTAAGGGGAAACCAACAGTCGCCTCTTGAGGTGGCAGGGGACTCCCAACTTTTAATTCCCAAATTTGTTACAGGGTTATCCAAATATTTCTCGACGGTTAAGTGTGACAGTCATGGGAAAATTTGGTTTTCCTTACTGACTTCCAGGGGTTAGAACTTTTTCCTCGCCTATTCTTCTTTTACTCCTTGACTATAAGTCTTGGGATGGGGAGTGTGGGGAAAAATTCAACAGATAGGGAGCGAGGAGTATTTGGTGCAAAAGTTTGGGTTGCCCGGGGGCTTGTTAAGGTAGGGGCAGCTAGCTCCCGCTATCCCCCCCCCTTTCCCCCCCCAGAAAGGTAGTGTGGGCTCGAACCAAAAGTAATCACTTTACTCCAGCTTCCAGCACAAAATGTAAAAAAAACCTCGCCCTTTCTAGTGGGGTAATTGGTTTAAAGCTTCACTTTTTACCAATAATAAATTTTGTCCTTTCAGCCTTGATTTCCATGTTTGCTTCTAAAACACCATTTCTTTTAAATATTTTACTTTTCATGGAGAGTGATTTCTTAAGCAGTAGGTAACCTTTGTCCTTCTAGTTTGGGAATGTCAGTTTGGGGTATCGGGCAACTAAAGAAACAGTGTTAAAGGAACGAACTTTACCTAAGTTCTGAGACATCACCATTTCATTGCATACCTAAGTGAAAATAAACCCCGGGAAACTCCCTCTCCTTTGCAGTGGTAAAGACCTGCGTTCCTATCATCTTGACACATTAAAGGCAGAGACTTGAAGAACTGAATTAGTTTTGGGGTTTTCACTCTGAAGATGTTCGGGGGCAAAACCCCACACTGTCTCAGTCCAACTGTTGATTTCTCTCGTTTTTTAAAATGTTTTTTCCATATCCCCCTCCCCCTTTTGCCCTGCATGTCTTAGGTTTCTCTTAACTCCCCCTCAAACTGCCTCATAGCTCTGACATAGTCTCGCTCAAACCTTGCATTTTCCTAATTTCCTGACTGCTTGGCCAGGTTGGGTTCCTTCTGGTGAGCATACTCCAATAGGGGCCTAACGTACAGGGTGAACAGGACCCTGAATGATTCCTTACTGAGATATCAGAATGCTATTCTTGGGGTTGCTAGGCGCCCATATGCTGCAGCAGTTTTTTGGGTTGATGTATGCCTCAGGAGATGTCTCGGTATTATACTCACCCCAAGACCCTTTTTCCCTTTGAATGGGGTTTGCAGTCTTTGGCCCCCCTAGACTGTTCTCTGTCTGTGGTCTCTTGCCCTTCCCCAGTCTTCATGACTTTGCACTTGGTGGGGTGAACTCCGGGAAACCCCTGTTTCTGGTCCAGGCCTGTAGCCTGTCCAGATCCGTTTGAGTCCGGCTTAGCCATCCTCCGATTGAATTCTACTTATTAACTTCACATCATCTGCAAACAGAGACACTTCTGAGTCTATTTTTTCCGCCATGTCATTCACGTATACCAGAAACAGCACTGGTCCTAGGACTGACCCCTAGGGAAACCCCCTTCTTCACAGGCGCCCATTTGTACACCTCGTCACAAAACCATGATTCACTGACTTTTTTCCTGTCAGAATTCTCTTATCCATTGCAGAGACTTTCCTGCCCATGCCTGCTTTTGCACTAATCCCCTTTTGCAGAACTGGCAAAACCCTTTTTTTACAGTCCAACAAAACGCAATTTAACCCACCCCTCTCTTCTCTCTCTCTTGTCTTGTTCCTGCCACCTTGTGTGGTGTGTGTGTGGGTGTGTGTGTGTGTGTGTTTTGGTGTGTGTACTCACCTTTTTGTACTAAACCTATTTGTGGTTACAGGGGTCGAGTCATAGCTCCGGTACGGCCTCTTCACTGTTTGCTACTAGGTTTTTCTCTCTCCCTGCTTCATGAGCTTTATCATACCTCACTTAAAACTATGTATGGATCCGGCCTCAACTACATCGCTTTCTAGGCTATTCCACTTCCTGACAACTCTATGACTGAAGAAGTACTTCCTAACTCCCTTTGACTCAGACAGGTCTTCAACTTCCAAATTTTGACCCTTTGTTTCTGTGTCCCATCTCTAGAACATCATATCTTCTCAATTTTCTCACAGTATTTTAAATGTAATTATCATGTCTCCCCTCTCGACCCTCTAGACCTCCTAGTGGGCTCGTCTCAGCACAGAATTTACTTTAACCTTTCTTCACAGGTCAATCCCCTTAGCTCTTGGGGAACTAGTCTTGTTGCTACCCTTTGGCACTCCTCTAATTCTTGGACGCGCCCTTCTTGACCAGGTGTGGGATTCCAAAACTGAGTTTTGTCGCATACTCCAAACTTTGGGACCTCACGTTATATGGTTTGTTGTACTGAGTCTTGAACGATTCCTTACACTGATGGTATCGAATGGCTACTCTTAGGTTATGCCAGATGCCTGTTTATGCTGAAGAGCAGTTACATTGATTTGATGTGTGCCTCAGGAGATGTGCTCAGAAATTATACTCACCTCAAGATTTTTTTCCTTGAGTGAGGTTTGCAAAAGTCTTTCGTCCACCTAAGTAGACTAATATACTCTCGTCTGCGCCTGCGGTCTTCTCTTGCCCCTTCTCCGATCTTCATAGACTGCATTTGGCCAGGGGGTTTTCTGGTTGGGGGTTCGTTGTTAAATTTTGGTTATTTTTCCCGGGTGGGGTTGTTAAGGTTTATATGGGTTTTTTGTGTTTTTAGGTTGGTTATTTTTTTTATTGGCGGTTTTTAGTTTTTGTTGTTTTTTTTGAGTTGTTCATTTGGTTTTTTTGTTCTTTTGTGTTTTTAAACATGTGTTGTGTTTAATTCATAAAGTTAGGCCACGGTTCTTGCTCATTGGACAGGCTTTGTAGCCTTTTGTACAGGTCTCTTTGAAGTCCTTTCTGATCCTCGCACCAATTTAATAATTCATCCTCATTAACTTCACATCATCTGCAAACAAGGAAACACTTTTTGAGTCTATTCCTTCGATATGTCTTCACATCATACCAAAACAGTCCACTGGGTCCTAGGGAACCCCACTCGACACAGGTACCCTCTCTGACACCTGTCATGTTTGCCATGTCTCGTTGTTGCCCCCTGTCTGATATTCTTGATCCATTGCAGGGCCCTTTTACTGTTATATGTGCCTGATCGCTCTAGCTTTTTGCATTAACTTCTTGTGAGGAACTGTGTTGACGGCCTTCTTGTCAGGGTCAAGAAAATGCGGTCATTTCCACCCCTCTCTCACATGTCTAAGTTCTTCGTTACCTTGTCATAAAACTTCCAGAAGGTTTTGTGAACACAGGATTTTCCTTCCCTGGAACCACTGTTTGGTTTGTTGTCGTTTTTATAAGCTTTGTCTTTCTAGATTACTCCACACTCTCCTCTGATTATCTTCTCTTTGACTTTGCATATATAATGTCAGTGACACAGGTCTATAGTTTTAATGCCTATGTATGTCTAATTTTTTAAAAACTGGGAATGCATTTGCCTATCTTCATACCTCCGGTAGTTCCCCAGTTTCAATGGATAATCGTTGAATATCTTTGTTAGTGGCAAAACAGCATCTCTGCTCCCTATCTAAGGACACAAAGAGAGTTGTTGTTGCTCTCACTGCATTTGAGGTATCAAAGTTCACATGGCAGCTTCTTACATCCTCCTGTTGTGTGCTTTTCATCCAGCACTTGTTGGCTTGTTTATGTACCTCCTATTCGAGTTCTGGATCCTTCCTGTCTCCAGTAAATACCTTATTAATCTCATGTTTTAGTTTACTTTACATACCTCATGGTCGTGTCTTGTGATCTCTCCCACTTACTTTCTCCGCCTTGGATTAACTGGTCCTTGACTGTTGTTTTCCTCCTGATTTGGCTATACAGCAGCTTCCGCCAGACTTGACTTTTGATGCTATGTCAATTTTCGTAATTGTCGCTGAGAGCCTCCCTTCTTATCTGTGCATATTCGTTTCTGGCTCATAAGCTAATCTCTTTATTTTTCCTGAGTCCTTTGTCTTCTGTACTTTTTCCATTCTTCTAATGCACTTTAGTTTTTGCCTCCATACACCCTTAGGGTGAACCAAGGACTCGTTCTTTTTCTTCTCCTCGTTACTTCTTTTTCCCTTGGGAATCAACACCTCTCCTCTGCCTCCTTGCATTTTGTTGTCACACTAGTCCATCATTTCTTTTACTGGTTTTCCTGCCAATTTTCTGTCCCACTGAACGTCTTGTAGGAAGTAGCTCATGTTGTGAAGTCTACCGCTTTTTGTAGTTTGTTTATCCGTACTATTCTGCTCCCTCCCCACTTGTAGCCTCTACTATGTAAATCAAGCACAAAACCACATGGATCACTAGCTCCAGTGGGTGACGTGTACTTAGCTCGTGAAGACCTGTTTGTCGTTACTTCTCTGTGTTTCATGAACCAGGATGACCCTCTCTTGAGCAACTTACAGCAGCTGAAGAGATGAGCTCAGAGTTGCTAAGATGGAGTACGGCGATTAACGGAGGAGAACAAGAGGGAGGATTCGTTTTGTAATCCTTCCTGTTGTGATGTCCCCAGGTTAGAGGGGAGCTTGGTCAGTGACCGGGAACATGGAACCAAGCTGAGGATCAAGAAAAACGGTTGGAGAGGCAGAAACAACGAGAAACCAGAGATACGTGGAATGGAATACTCCAACCCATTCCGTTGCTACCCTGACGAATGTGAGTGTTCTATGGGAATGGCCACAACGAGCACCAAGGAATCTTGGCAGACGTGAGTGAGACATCCCTAGAAACCCCAACGTGAGACCATCGAGAACGTCTTGACGAACGAATTCCATATGTGGTTTGTAATGATACCTACCTAGTCTGCTACTCACCTTGTTATGGTTGCAGGGGTCGACTCACAGTACTAGCCATTGCTCCAATATTGGGCCACATTTTCCCACTGGCCCACACACTCACACTACCCACACAACCAGATTACCCACTCACTCTTCACTAGCCACAACTCTCACTAGCCACACACCCCACACTAACCACACACGGTGTGTGCCTGTGTGGTGTGTGTGTCGTGTTGTGGTGTGTGTGTGTGTTGTGTTGTGTATGTGTGTGTGTCCTGTGTTTGACTGTGTGTGTGCTCACTAGGTGTACTCACCTAGTTGTGGGTTTGGCAGGGGTCGATTCACAGCTCTTGGCCCCCGCCTCTTCAATGGTTCGCTACTAGGTTTCTCTTCCCTCTCCAGGAGCTTTATCGTACAACTTTTTAAAGTTATGTATGGATCTGCCTCTTCTACATCACTCTTCCCAGGCTATTCCACATCCTGACATCTCTGTGACTGAAGACAATACTTCCTAACATCTCCCTGTGATTCATCACTTAAGAGTACTTCAACAGCGAACTATAGAAATTTGACCCCTTGTTACTGTGTCCCTTTCTCTGTGGGACACATCCTGTCTCTGTCCACTTTGTCGATCCCTCTCAGTATTAGTATTTTATGTGTGTGTGCATATGTGTGGGTGGTATTTGAGAGAAATGATGCATCAGGATTCAGATAAAGTAAGTTGTGGAAATATTCTCTAAAAAGACCTCCTGAATAGATAGATGGGACAGGAGTTCTTTTCAGCGAACATGTGGATTTTCGCTTTGGATTCTCAAGAATTAAGCTACTTGTGAGTTAAGAATAATTTTGCTCTGACAAATATTTTCTCAGACGAATCCTTAAATGATATTGTCGAAAACTGTGTTTATGTGTCTCCTTACGACTGTTTGCCCCTAGGTGTTAGTCTACTATTGTGGGTGCATCCACAACTCCACACTGCTCACTCCCTCCACATCTACCCACACCCTCCGCACTACCACACACTCCACAACTACCCACACTCACCACACACACTCCATGCCTAAACACACTCACTCCACTCTAGCCCACACAGTTTCTCTACCCACCACTCAACATTCCAAAAACACGCTTCACACTATCCCACATGGTTTACATATCCCTCATGGTTTACACTACCTCACACTACACACCAAAACCATACCACACTCCATGTTTAACCTCACCACCTTGCACAATATTCCACACACTAAACATTTCCACACACTCCAACTGTTCCCTTCACACTCCCACACACACTCCACACTATATCACACCACTCCACACTAGACACCCACTCCACACTAGCGACACACTTCCTACCTCCACCATTAGACACCCATTCCACACTAGCGACACACTCCCACACTACCTAACACACGCACCACTCTACACGCACTACACTAGCACATACTTCCACAATATACAACACACACTACATACACACTCCACACTATCCACACGCTCCAGAAATACATACACACTCCACACTAGCCACACATTTACACTACCCACACACTCCACACTAGCCACTACTCCACATACCCTAACACATCCACAACTACCCTAACCAACCCCTTTCTCCCACACTACGCACACACTACAACAATTACTACACATCCAACTACGCAACAACTCCACCAATCCACACAATTCACACTACATACACTCTCCAACTACTCACCACACTCCACATTACCTACACACTCCCACTACCTAACACTCCACACTACCAACACACCCCTCACTTATCCACACAACTCCACACTAACCTACACACTCCATGCTACACACACCACTACACATAAACACACGCTACACACTAACCACACACTCACACACTACCCACACACTCCACAAAATCCACACACTCCACACTAGCCACACATACCACTCTACCTACACAATTCACATAGCCACACACTCCACACTAGCCACAACTCCACGCTAACCAACACCCTCCACCTACCCACACACTCCACACTAACTATCCACACTCCATTCATGCCACAACTCACATTACCCACACACTCCCACAATACCATACACACTCCCATACCCAACACTTCCTCACTATCTAACACTCCACCTACCCACAACACTTCCACACTGCCCCACAAACTCCACACTACAGGTCTCCTGATGTCAAGCAATGATGTGAAACAGGAAATATACATTTGTTCCAGTGAAGATCAATTATTGTAAATTG
The DNA here is from genome assembly GCF_026875155.1 of Cherax quadricarinatus. NCBI lineage: Eukaryota > Metazoa > Arthropoda > Malacostraca > Decapoda > Parastacidae > Cherax > Cherax quadricarinatus. The sequence goes on along the minus strand of NC_069399.1, from coordinate 66,678,645 downwards.
TCATCATTCTAGTAAATCATCGGCTGATTGAATTTACTGAACGATCAGTGAGCACAGATAACTGAAATGAAAAAATTCTTGTAAAATCTCTACTGATATGTGAATAAGTTGTACCAGATACGGTAAGTGGAAGCAGGTACGGTGGAAGCAGGTACGGTACGTAGATGCAGTACGGTACTTTGGAAGCAGGTTACGGGTTCGTGAAGCACGGTACGGTGGAAGGCAGGTACGTTACGTGAGAAGCAGGTACGGTACGGGGAAGCAGGTTTGGCACCAGAGCCACTTGGGACTCCGTGAAAAGGTTGGCCTTGAAACCATTAAATTTACGAAAACCTACTGAAAATGATTCACTTTGATGTTTAAACAATGATGGAAGTAATGAGGTGACACAGGAACCTCCGGATACAACATACTCGCGATTACAATCTCGTCGAAGATCTATTACTGCTAAAACATAAAATACAGGTGTGAAACAGTCCCAATAAAAGGAAAATAAAGAATTCAAGATTCGGATAATTATCTGTGAAAATATGAAACAAGAAAACACTCTTGTGCAACCTTGATGCTCACCAGTGCTACAAATCCTGAATATATTATAGTTTTTTCTACTGACGAAGGTACCGGATTCCCGTATTGAGAGTTCTCTTCAACCAGTTTACACCAGGGCATGACCATTTATGCTGGAATAAATGTGATTGCCTCTGAAAGGAAGTGGTGGTTCATTGCTCCTAGGAAATTCTGATCAAAACCAGGCTTTGTGATGGCTACGTGGATCAGTGGGCTGTCAAAGCAATAGCTGGCCTCAACAAGCGATCAAACGGAAAAAGCCTGGACTCAGACAAGGCTGCCAGGGTAGGAAAAGCTCTCGAAACACGTCACAAAGTATATGTTACCATGTATATCACACACAACTTCTACACTAAACCGATGAACTCTAGTTGACCCACACATCTATTACCATCCACACACACATCCACTCACAACCCACACGCTACTCTACCCTCAATCCGGATGCTACCCACAAACTCATTAGTCCACTTATTCCACTCTCTCATTGGCACTCTACTATACCCCTAACACCACTCTACACTGCCATCCACTCTACGCTACCCACAACCTCTATTCTACTCTCGTATTTCCTCTACCCACACACTCTAACTACCACACCAATAACACTACCCCACACACTCTACCCACATACTCCACTCTACCCACACACTCTACACTACACAAACACTCTACACTACCCCACACACTCTACACACATACTCACTTACCCACACACTTCATACTACAACATACTCCACCTCTCTTACCCACAACTTCATCCTACCCACATACTCCACTCTTTACCCAGACACTTCATACTACCCACGTATCCACTCTACCGACACACTTCAACCTTCCCACATACTCAACTTTCCACACCATTACATCCTACCCACATAGCTCCACTTAACCACACCATTATACACTACCCACACACTCTACCACATACTCCACTCTACCCACTCACTTTCATACTACCCACATACTCACTCTACCCACACACTTCTCACTACCCACATCTACTCCACTCTACCCACCACAGTCTACACTACCCACACACTCTTACACTACCCGCACCTTACGCTACCCAACAGTCACCCCTACTCACCCACTCTTCCCACATACTCCACTCTACCCACACACTCTACACTACCCACTCACTCTAAACTACCACACACTCTACCTACATACTCCACTTACCCAACACACTACACTACACACACACTCCACTCTAACCACCACACACATACACTACACACACACTCTACACTACCCACACTCTTACCAAATACTCACCTCTACCCCACAGTTCTACATTTACCCACACACTCTACACTACCCACACACTTACACTCCCACACAGTCTACACTACCAACATCTTCCCACATACTCTCCACTTACCCACACCTCTACCACTATCACTTACTCTACACTACCCACACTCTCTACTCTACCTAATACTCCACTCTACCCACCAGTCAACACTACCCACACTCTACACTACCCACACACTCTGCACTTACACACACACTCTACACTACCCACACGCTCTACCCACATTACTCCACTCTACCCACACACTCTCACTACCCACACACTACACTACCCACACCTTACCACATACTCCACTCTACCACACACTCTACACTACACACACACTACACTACCCACACACTCTACCCACATACTCCACTCTACCCACACACTCTACACTACACACACACTACACTACCCACACACTTACCCACATACTCCACTCTACCACACACTCTACACTCACACCACTCACTCCCACACACTCTACCCACATACTCCCACTCTACCCACACACTCTACACTACACACACTACTCTACACTACCCAACACACTCTAAACCCACATACTCCACTCTAACCCATCCTCTACACAACACACACACTCTACACTACCCACACGCTCTACCCACATACTCCACTTACCCACACATCTAACACTACACACACACTACCATACCCACACCATACACTATCCACACTTAACCCACATACTGTCCACTCTACCCACACATCTTTACACTACACACACATACACTACCCACACACTCTACCACATACTCCATCTTACCCACACACTCTACCACTACACACACACTCTACACTACCCACACACATCTACCACATACTCCACTCTACCCACAACACTTCTACTACCCACAGGTTCCTGCCTTTACTCGGAAAAATACATTTCACACACAAAGAGTTTGGTAATTTTGCTGTATATGACAGCTGTGCTTGACAGTCAACCTTTCTTCCACATCGCTCTAATCGGATTACCTCTTTGTGCTGGTGCGTGTGTGTACTCATTTAATTGTGATGAATGGTCAAGTCATAGCTCCTGCCCTGCCTCTTCACCTGGTCGCTACTAGGTCCATCTCTGCTCCATGATCTTTAATCATACCTCTTATTAAAGTTATGTATGGAGCCTGCCTTCCACTGCATCATTCTCCAAGACTTTCCAATTAACTGACAGCTTTGCGACTGAAGAAGTACTTCCAACATCCATGTGCACTTCATTTCAGTTTTCATCATCCAGTAGTTGTGACTCCTTGTTACTGTCTCACATCTCAACAGCCACGTTGTTCAAATTCCTCTCAGTTTTTTATATGTTGTTATTATATCATACCTGTCCTTCTGTCCTCTAGTTTTTGTCAAGTTGAGTTCCCTTAACCTCTCGACTTCGTAGACAAAAACCACTCAAACTCCGGGACTCGCCTTGTTGCAAACATTTGCATTTTCTCTACTTTTTTGACGTGTTTGATCAGGTCTGATGGATTCCAAACTGGTGCTGCGTACTCCAGTAGAGCCTGAACACAGTGTCAGTGTAGTGATGACTGTTTATTGGATGTCGAATCGCTATTTTTCAGGTGTTTGCCAGGCAGCAGTTTAATGCAGCGTTTTTTGACGAACGAGTGCTCTCGGTATGATGTCTCACCCCAAGATCCTTTTCTTGAGTGGAGTTTTGCAGCCCCCTGACCTCTTAGGCTGTACTCCGTCTGCCGTCTTCTTTGTCATCCCCGAAGCTTTATAACTTTGACACTGAAGTGGCTAAACTCCAGAAGTTCATTGTTGGACCGGACTGCAGGCGTCCCGATCCCCTTGTAACTTACCTGATCCTCGTCGGCTTGTATTCCCCTCATTAGTTTCACATCGTCTGCAAGCAGGGACACCTCTGAATCTAATTCTCTTTCATCTGTCTTTCAACGATACAAGGAAACAGCACTGGACATAGGGACTTATCCTTGTGGAACCCCACTCGGACGCATGCACCCACTCTGACACCTCGTCTTGTACGACACACGTTGATTCCTTCTGTCAGGTATTCCCTTATTCATGCAGTACTTTCCCTCCTATTCCTCCCATGCCTGCTCCTCCAGCTTTCAACCGTTTCTTGTGCGTCCTGTGTCGAAAGCCTTTACAGTCCAAGACGATGCAGGTCATACCCATCCCTCTTTCTCTGTCTTATTCTGTTACCTTGTCATAGAACTCCATTTAGTCTGTTGACGGAGGATTTCCCTTACCTGAGCTGTGCTGGTTGTCATATGTGAGGTCATTTTCTTTCTAGGACGCTCCACCCTCTTCCTGATAATCTTCTCCATAACTTTTCATTAAATACATGTCTTCAGTGGACACTGGTTGTATTTTAGTTGCAACCTGTCACCTTTCTTAAAAATTGCTGTCTTTACATCTCAGCAGTTCGCCCTGTCTCGCGATAGGATTTATTGAAGATTGTGTTAGTGGCACACACAGTGCATCTGCTTGCCTCTCTCAGGACCCAGGAGATATTTTATCTGGCCCAACTGCCTTAGCGGTATCTAGTTTCCCCTTGCAGCTTCTTCACCTCCACCATGGTTTGTTGTGCAGTGTGTCCAGCACTTGTTGGTGAACCTACCACTTCAGTTTGACTGGAAGCAATTCTTCTCTTTGTGATTACCCCCCCTGAATCGCGAGTGAGCTCTCCACATACTTCCTATTCGTTCCTTTGAGCTCCCCCACTTCCTTTCCTCAACCTGATTATCTGATTCTTGACTGGGTTGTTTTCCCTCCTGAAGGCTGGCTGTTTAACAACTTTGCGGTCATATTTTGGCTTTTGATGCTGTTCATTCTCGTTTTACGCTGAGCTTTCCTCTCTTATTCATGCATTTTCGTTTCTGGCTTTTCGGCTCAACTCCCTGTTTCCCTGGGTTCTCTTCGCCTTCTCCCATATTTTTCATTCTCTAGCACACTTAGCTTTGGCTTTCTTCACCTCCTGGTAAACATGGGCTCACCATTGTCTACCCTGGTTTTTTGCCCCTTGGTACAAATTTCTTATGCCTCCTGATTTTATGGTCACGTGTTCCATCATTTTGTTTACTGTTTTCCCCTCTAGCTCTTTTACCTTGCCACTCATGTAGGAATTGCCTCATACCTCTGTAGTCTCCTTTTTGGATGTCTGGCTTCTCCTGTCCTTATCGTACTGCTTCACTCTTCATCGTTAGCTCTGTGTATCGAAACTCAAGACCACGTGATCCTAGCGCCTAGGCGGCCTTTCGAGTGTTAAAATCCTCCTATGTCTGAACTGTTCAAGGTAATATGAGGTCCAGGCTTGCTGTTCATCGTCTCCTCTCTGGTTATGTCCTGAAATATTGGTACATGAAGTTTTCCAGTACACCTCCAGTATCTTGGCTCCCCCACGTCTCGGCTCCCCATGTAGCTCCAAAATTTCCTAGTCAATTTCCTTACATTTAAAATTTCCCCCATGATGAGTCCCTTTTGCCCTGCTCATGTGGGTCCTTCTGGTAACCTGGGCTAGTGTGTCCACCATCATGTTGTGAAACTCGCCTAGTTGAGGTTGCGGGGGTCGAGTCCGAGCTCCTGGCCCTGAGGTGTGTGTGTTTGTGTGAGTGTGTGTGTGTTTTGTGTGCGTGTGTGTGTGTGTGTGTGTGAGTGAGTGTGGTGTGTGTGTGTGCGTGTGTGTGCTGGTGTGTTTTGTGTTGTGTGTGTGTGTGTGGTGTGTGTGTGTGTGTGTGTGTGAGTGTGTGTGTGCGTGTGTTTTGCGTGTGTGTTGTGT
>NC_069399.1:66656244-66670009 GCF_026875155.1 Cherax quadricarinatus | reverse complement strand
CTCTTTTTAAAATTAAAGTCCTTTCTAAAATTTAAATCTTAAAACGTTTGAAGATATTTTTTTCAAAAACGTTAAATGTAAAAAAATTTAATTTTGCTCCAAAAGTATCTTAGAAAACTTACCTAACCTTTTTTAAAACAAGACCAATTTATTTTGCCTAACCCCAACTAAATATATTTTAGTTTTGTTTACAATAATTTTAATATAAACTAACACAGTAAAAAAATTTTTTTTTTCGTTAGGTTCAGAATGATTTTGGCGAAATTTTGATACAAAAATTTTTTTTTTTGCCCTTTTTGGGCAACAGGTTGTATTTTAGCCAAGATCGCAATTTTGCCTATTCGCACGACTATATTTTTTTATATATATTTTAAATATATATATATAATATATTTATAAAAATATAATATATATAATAATATAATTATATAAAATTATATATATATTAATTATTTTTTAATAAAAATTTATTATATATATTAATATATAATATATATATATATATATATATAACATATATATAACTAAAGGGGGATAGGGGAGTTTCGGTGGGGGGAAATAAATGGGATTAAATTGGAGTATCTGAGAGAGTTAGAGCAAAGGAAGGGGTAGCTTAATGTTGAAGGATCAGTTATGGAATGAAAAAGAGAATATAATGGTAAATTAAAGAATTATGTGGATTAAAGTAAGGTTTTGGATGCGAAAAGTGGGTCAAAATAAGGTGATGCACCTGGGGGGAGAGGAATGCAAGGAGAGAGAGAGTTTTGGGAGATTTTAAAGTGATGTATAGGGCCTTTGAACCAGTGAAAAGTAATTGTGGTAGGGGCCCCTGAATGTAAAGTAGGAGAAACTTTGAGAGGGTGTGGTGGGGAAGTTTAGGGGGAGGTGTAAATGAAATGGGAGCCCTTTGGGTTGAACTTTGTATAGGAAGGGGTTTTAGTTATAGGGAAAAATTTAAGAAAAAAAGGATAAATAAAAATACAAGAAATATGTAGGGCGAAATACAGTAGTTTGTTGGATTTTGTAATGGAAAAAAAGACTGTTGAGTAGACTTCAGGATATCTGTTTTAAAAGGGGGCCCCAAAATAAACAGATCAATTTCGTTGTGTCTGAGAGTAAAAGTTAGGGGGATAAAGGAGAAAAAAGCATCAGGGAAAGGGAAGGGGTAAAAGGTTTTATAAAAAAAAGAGGAGGCAGTTAGGGTAAGTTTAAAAACACATTGGAGGTGGGGGGTTAATGAGAGATGGGCTGGGGTCAAAGAGGTATGGGGTATTTTAAAAAAATGTATGTGAGGTGTTCAGCAGAAGTTTGGGGTTAAGGGGGGTGCGAGGGGGAAGGGGAGTGTTTTGTGGAATGATGATTAAAAGAGTAGAAAGGGGGAGAAAAAGTTACATTTTGGGAGTTTTTACAAAGTAGAAGTGATGCGGGTGGGAAGATATATGGAGAAAAAGAGAGGGGTTAAAGGAGTGGTGAAGCATGAAAAAAGAGAGCAAATGAGAGGTGGGTAAAGGGTTTTCAAAAAATTTTGTTAAAAATAAAAAAAAGTTTTGGAGAGGTTTTAACAAGTTAAGGAAACCCTGAGAAAAAAGGGATTTGTCAGTTAAAAATAGGAGAGGAGAGTTATTAAATGGAGAGTTAGAGGTTTGGGAAGAGGGAGGGAATATTTGGGGAATTGTTAAATGTTGATGAAGTAGGGAAGCTGTGTTTCGTGTTGGGGGAAGGAGGAATAAAACTTGTAGGGTGAGGGAAAAGCCCGTTGTGAGTTGGGGGAAATTTGTGAGGCACTAGGAAAAAAAAAAGGGGGGAAGGCAGCCCGGGATTGACGGGATAAAGATGAAATGTTAAAAAAGGGGGGGTAATTTTGGGGGTGGTTGGTGCAATTTTTTAATAAATGTATGGGAAAAGGATAAGGTACTAGGGGTTGGCAGAGAGCATGCATAGTTTTCCTTGTATAAAGGGCAAAGGGGCAAAAAAGAGTGCAAAAAATTTTAGGGGGTAAATCTGTTGAGAATACCCGGGAAAATGTTGGTTGAGTTATTATTGAAAGAATTAAAGTAAGACGGAGAGGAGGTGATGTATTCAGATATTTGGGAGGGGGTCAACGGTGGGTCTATAAAGATGGGTGAATCATAGAATTGTGGGGGGAAAAAGGGGTGAGTGGTGCCTTAGGATTGTAGACAAAGATTTTGTCCTTGAGGCAAAGAGGGGAATGTATGAGAGTATATTTTACCAGCTTCTTATTTGGGGTAAGCAGGGGTGATGAATGTTGCAGAAAGGAGAAGGCTGGAGGGGGGAGATGTCTCTCTGAGGGAATGTGTGGTTTTATAAATGCAAGAATTCGTAGTTTGGAAGTTGGAGGAGGTGCAGGATTACCAAAACTGTTGCCGGGGGGCTGAAAAAGGGGTTGTTGATGGTTGGGACATGTAGAGAGAATGGAGCGAAACAAGGACTAAGAGTGTATCAGTCTGTAGTGGAAGGAAGGGGGTAGGGGTCGGCCTAGGAAAGGTTGGAGGGAGGGGATAAAGGGGGTTTTTTTGTGCGGGGGGCTTGGATTTTCCAGCAGGCATGCATGGGGGTTTTGATAGGAGTGAATGGAGAAAAATTGGTTTTTAATATTAAAACGGCGGTTTGGGTGTGAGAAAGTAAATTTTGAAGGGGTTCAGGGGAAACCGGGGGCCGGGACTTGAGTCCTGGAGATGGGAAAAGTCCCTGCACTTAAAGGGAGGGGGTTAAGGTTGCAGTTTAAAAATGTAGTGTAAAAAACCCCTTCTGGCAAGACGTGTGGGTGAATGTGGTGAAAGTTTTTCCTTTTTCGGGCCACCCTGCCTTGGTGGGAACGGCCAGGTTTATTATAATAATTAAATTATATATATTTTAAAAATATATATATATATATATATATATATAATATATAATTTTTATATATAATTTATTATATATTATATGTATATATTTTTATATATTATATATATTTTAATAATTATAAAATATAAATATTTTTTATATATATATATAAAATATATATATTTAAATTTTTATATATATATATATATATATTTTTTTTAAAATAATTTTCTAAGCTCAAACATCCTGTTTAAAAATCCTTGTTTTTACCTGTTAGGAGCCCTCACTGACCCTGTTTTGGTGATGTTCACTATAGTTTTGAGTCTTTAATCTATAAGTAAAATTTTGATGTGGCAAATTTTTCAAATTTTCGTAAACAAAGAAAATTTGAAGAGAAAAGCAGAAAAGTCTTCAAGTGATACGGGCGTGTCAAAAAAGGGGCCACTGTATTAACTACAATACAAGATTATGAAAAAAGAGAAGAAAAGGAAGCTGGTACCCAGCACAGCTGATGTATGGAAAATAAACCTCATTTAGACAAGGACACAGGAGTTTTTGAACTCCAAACACAATAACCACATAACCACAACTTAACATGTGTGCCTTGCGGACATTCGTTGAATACACAGCGCTATTATCGAGTCCTCATCACTACCTGTTATATCGAGAAATTAAAGTTAGAGATTCACAACGAAAAATCAAAAAAACTAAAAATTTTCACTAAAACAAAATCAGTCCGTGTAGGAGGCGATACAGTCTTGTAAATTCTATTTTATGGCCTGTAAAACCATTCTTCTGGGATGGTTTTTATGAGTCTTTGAAGACTCTTCGTTATGAGAAAGGAAGGAAAAGATTATTTTAGTAAAATCCTTTAAACAAGAATTTTTTTTTCAAGGAGTAATAGAGAGAAGAGAAGAGATCGAGAGAGAGAGAAGAGACAGGGAGAGAGAGACAGAGAGGAGAGGAGAGAGAAAAGAGAGAGAGAGGGAAGAGAGAGAGAGAGAGAGAGAGGGAGAGAGGAGAGAGAGAGAGGGGAAAAGAGGAGAAGAGAGAGAATGAAAAAAGCAAAATTTAAAGGTATCAGAGGCCATAAAGAGGATAAAAAATTTTCCCAAAACCATACACAAACAAAAGGGGCAGAGTGAGACACAAGAAGGTCGTAAGGGATCCCCAGCATAACCTATCAACAAAACAAGTCGCTAAAATGAATGTATAAAACCACACAGACACACACACCACACACACACACCACACACACACACACACACACAAAACACAAAAACACACACAACACACAAGGAGGGGTTTAAGGGGGAAATAAACCCGACAAGGGAGGACAGGAGAGAGGGGGGGACATGAAAACGACAAAAAAATTCTAAAAGGGAAATTGACAAGGGGGACAAAGAAGGATTTTCCAGAAGGGGGACCAGTAACAAGGGGACACAGTTAAAATTTAAGCACAGAAAAAATCACGGGGAGTTAGGAAGTAATTTTCAGTCACGATTTTTTTCAGAATTTGGGAAATTTTTTTGGGGGAAAGCGATGTAGTGGGGGCAGGATCCATACATAGTTTTAAGCAGAGGTTGATAAAGCAAAATATTCAGTTAGAGTGATTAGTACGACCATGAAGTGGGGGGGCCGGGGTGGGATTTCGACCCCTAACCCCAACTAGGTGGCAACTAGGTGAGGCACCAACACACACACCAAAAACAAAAAACAGGGAGGGCACGCAATGGTCGGGGAATTGACGGAAAGGGCAACAACGAGTCATGGTACGTGAACAATAACAGTGGGCGCCTGTTACGGCGGGGTCCCACAGGGGTCATTTCTGGCCCAGTGATTTTTGTAATGTAAAACACATAAGGGAAGGGAATAGACTTGAAGTGTCCCTTTTTCCAGATGACGGAAGTTTGAGAAGAATTTAAAGGGGACGAGGAGAGGCGGGGACTGCAAAGAACCTGGAGGGGCTGGACATGGGTCCATAACGGGCCTTCTCGAATTAAACCCAGCCAAATGCAAAGTCATGAAGAGGGGAAAGGGGCAAAGAAGACCCAGACAGATATAGGCTAGGGGACAAAGACACAGACCTCCCCGGGGGAGAAAGCCTTTGGGGTCCCATAACCCCGAGCAATCCCCGGGGAAACACATCAACCAAATAACCGCTGCAGCATACGGGGGCCGGGCAAACCTAGAATAGCGTTCCGACCCTTAATAAGGAATCGTTCAAGCACGTACACGTTATGTTGGGGCCCAATGGAGTATGCACACCAGTCTGGGAACCCACCCTGGTCAAGCACGTCAAGAAGTTAGAGAAAGTCAAAGGTTTGCAACAAGGTAGTCCCCAAATCAAGGGGGGTCTAAAAAGGAAAGGTTAAGGGAAATGGATGACGAAAAGGAGGACAGAAGGGGCAGGGGAACTGATAAAGACTACAAGATAGCGGGGAATAACAAGGTGGACAGAGATAGGATTTCCAGAGAGGGGACACAGGGCAAGGGGGTCACAAACTGGAATGAAGATCAGACGAGCACAGGGACGTTAGGAAGATTTCTTCAGTTTAAAAGTTGTCAGCAAATGGATGCCCACGTGAATAGTGGAGGGGGAAAACCCTACATAGTTTTAAGAAGAAGTATGACAAAGCTAGGGAAGCAGAGGAGAGAGGGTCCTACGATCAGTGAAGAGGCGGGGGCCCGGATGAGTCTGACCCCTCAACCACAATTTGGTGGTACAATTAGGGAGTCACCACACCACCACACACCACAACACACACCAAAAAATATATATTATATTATATATATATTATATATTTATAGAGTGGAACCTCAAAAATGAATTTTAAATTTAAACCGTTCCAGGAGTTATTCTAAAATTTGAAAAATCTGAAAAGGTAGCAAAATTTTTCCCATAAGAAGTAATGGAAAAAAATTTAAACCGTTCGGAAACCCAAAAAATTGACAAAAAAAATTTTATAGAGATTAATTATAGTTTTACTACACACAACAAATAAGGTTCAAAAATATGTATTAATAAATTTAAATAAACAATAAAAAAATTTTTTCTAACCTTTATTGAAGTTGTTGATTGAATCGGATGTAGGGGGAGGGGGGAGGGATTGGGGTTAGTGTTTAAGGGAAACCCCCCCAGACGCTCCAGGTATCAAAGACCTCTCTGGGGTTACTTCTTTTCTGTTTTTTAAAGCCATAGGGTAATCGAGATCCTGGACACCTGTCTCCAAAAAAAACTGTCCAAGTCTCTGTTTCGGTGCCCCTTTTAAAATTTCCCAAAAATGGGATTTTTTCTGTCACGAACTTGTTCAAAGATGGGTTGTTTTAGCTTGTAGGGGGGGGTACTTCTCCCCAAACATTTGGAATTTATTCCCTTGGGAAACATTCCCCCTTTTTATTTTTTCCTTTTACATCTTGGTGTTTTCACTTTTTTAACCCAGGGTACACTACAAATTTCATTTCCTTTGCGCTTATTTTTACATCCCCTGCACTAAAACAATGAAATAAACGTAAAATGTTTAAAGAGGTGCAGGTTTTTTGTTCACCAAGCATCAACAAACCGATGGCTAGGGGCCCCGGTGGGGACGTAACAGAGCAAGCTGCCGGGCAGGGCCGGTACCTGGCAGTTCGAAAATAGGGCGAGTTCAATAATAGGAACAAAGTTGGTTCGAAAAAAGGGTTCTATTTGCGAAGAGTTCGATAAGCGATATGTTCGAAATTTGAGAGGAGCAGAGGAGGAGCCTCACAACAGCCGGATGCCCAGCAGTATGGGAGCCACCCCAGCTATGCAGATCTGATGGCAGCCAGAAGCGTCCAGATGGTATCACCCTTCAAGCCTGGGCAGATGGGAAGCAGGTCGTGTGGGACTATACATGTGCATCTACCTTGGCTGATACCTATCTCCAATACACCAGGGAGGAAGGAGGGGCAGCTGCCAGCTTCAGGGAGTCCCAAAAGTCTAGAAAATATGGAGAATTTGCCCATCATTATATGTTTGTTCCCATAGGCTCAGAGACCCTTGGCTCATGGGGAAAGAGTGCATCTAAGTTCCTTAAGGAGTTAGGAAAAAGAATTACCAGGGTAACTAGGGATCCCAGGGCAGCTAGTTTTTTGTTCCAGAGGCTCAGTGTGGCTGTTCAAAGGGGTAATGCCTGCTGTATTTTGGGCACACGCCCCAGCTCTCAGGAGCTGGATGAGATTTTCGCCTTATAATCGGTGATACACACGTAACAACATGTACCGTATATGCCACCTTTATATCAACAATGTATCTCTTAATCTCTCTCTCCTCTCTCTTTTCTCTTCTCTCTCTCTCTCTCTCTCTCTCTCTTCTCTCTCTCTCTCTCTCTCTCTCTCTCTATATATTATATATATATAATATATATATTTTATATATATATATATATATATTTATAAAATATATATATATATGTTATATATATATATATATATATATATTTTATAAAATATATATTATATATATTATTTTTTATATATATATTTATATATATATATATATATATATAAATAAGCAATAGGATCACGGTAAACAGGTGAAATCATAGTATGAAAAATCACCACTGTGAAAAAATAGTGAAAGTATAAGCTATTTCATGATTTCTCATATTATCAAGGAACAGTAAAAATCTAAGGACAGCAGAAGACTTGTAAAGCCCAGATATGACAGGGGAATGTGAATATTTAGTCAGGTCAAATATCAAATAAAACTTGGAGTGACATGTCAGGAATAGTTTGAAATCCTCACAAATTTTATGCATTATAAATGAATCAAATTTATTCAATCCATACTATTTTCTATAAAGCTCTAAGCTTCAGGATACTTGTAACCTGATACTTGTAACCTGATTCTTGTAACTTGATACCTGTAACCTGATACCTGTAACCTGATACTTGTAACCTGATACCTGTAACCTGATACTTGTAACCTGATACTTGTAACCTGATACTTGTAACCTGATACTTGTAACCTGATACCTGTAACCTGATACTTGTAACCTGATACTTGTAACCTGATACCTGTAACCTGATACTTGTAACCTGATACTTGTAACTTGATACCTGTAACCTGATACCTGTAACCTGATACTTGTAACCTGATACTTGTAACCTGATACTTGTAACCTGATACTTGTAACCTGATACCTGCAACCTGATACTTGTAACCTGATACTTGTAACCTGATACTTGTAACCGGATACTTGTAACCTGTTACTTGTAACCTGATACTTGTAACCTGATACTTGTAACCTGATACTTGTAACCTGATACCTGTAACCTGATACTTGTAACCTGATACTTGTAACCTGATACCTGTAACCTGATACTTGTAACCTGATACTTGTAACCTGATACTTGTAACCTAATACCTGTAACCTGATACTTGTAACCTGATACTTGTAACCTGATACTTGTAACCTGATACTTGTAACCTGATACTTGTAACCTGATACATTTAACCTGATACTTGTAACCTGATACCTGTAACCTGATACTTGTAACCTGATACTTGTAACCTGATACTTGTAACCTGATACTTGCAACCTGATACTTGTAACCTGATACCTGTAACCTGATACTTGTAACCTGATTCTTGTAACCTGATACCTGTAACCTGATACTTGTAACCTGATACCTGTAACCTGATACTTGTAACCTGATACTTGTAACCTGATACTTGTAACCTGATACTTGTAACCTGATACCTGTAACCTGATACTTGTAACCTGATACTTGTAACCTGATACTTGTAACCTGATACTTGTAACCTGATACCTGTAACCTGATACTTGTAACCTGATACCTGTAACCTGATACTTGTAACCTAATACTTGTAACCTGATACTTGTAACCTGATACTTGTAACCTGATACTTGTAACCTGATACTTGTAACCTGATACTTGTAACCTGATACTTGTAATCTGATACTTGTAACCTGATACTTGTAACCTGATACTTGTAACCTGATTCTTGTAACCTGATACTTGTAACCTGATACTTGTAACCTGATACTTGTAACCTGATACTTGTAACCTGATACTTGTAACCTGATTCTTGTAACCTGATACTTGTAACCTGATACTTGTAACCTGATACTTGTAACCTGATACTTGTAACCTGATACTTGTAACCTGATACTTGTAACCTGATACTTGTAACCTGATACTTGTAACCTGATACTTGTAACCTGATATTTGTAACCTGATACTTGTAACCTGATACTTGTAACCTGATGCTTGTAACCTGATACTTGTAACCTGATACTTGTAACCTGATACTTGAAACCTGATACTTGTAAACCTGATACTTGTAACCTGATACTTGTAACCTGATACTTGTAACCTGATACTTGTAACCTGATACTTGTAACCTGATACTTGTAACCTGATACTTGTAACCTGATACTTGAAACCTGATGCTTGTAACTTGACCTGATCTTTTCTTCTCCTCTCCAAACATTTTCTCCTCTCCTGTTCTTTCTTTTTTCTTCATTTGTTTTGCCTACGTGTATTCTGTCCTTCAGTTTTTCCCTTGTGTTTTAGGTCCCACCCTCTGCCGTACTCAATTTTTTTTTGTCCTTTTACTTACCCCACTTCTACTATTTCTACTACTACTACTACTACTATTACTACTACTACTACTACTTCAACTATTGCCTCAGACCTCACACCTTCACCTAGAGAACAGGCCTCAGTGCTTACACCTTCACCTAGAGAGTAGGTCACAGTGTTCACACCTTCACCTAGAGAGCAGGTCACAGTGTTCACAGGTCTCTAGTGCCACTACCGTAGCAGTGAATGACTCTTGTGGGTTTAACGTTTAGTTTTGATTTCAGTATTTGTGCCCCTACCATTGTTTTCCCTATTTGCTACTACCACTGCTACTTTTACGACTACTACTACCACCTGGGAGTGATCATGTCGGAGGATCTCACCTTCAAGGACCATAACATTGTATCAATCGCATCTGCTAGAAAAATGACAGGATGGATAATGAGAACCTTCAAAACTAGGGAGGCCAAGCCCATGATGACACTCTTCAGGTCACTTGTTCTATCTAGGCTGGAATATTGCTGCACACTAACAGCACCTTTCAAGGCAGGTGAAATTGCCGACCTAGAAAATGTACAGAGAACTTTCACGGCGCGCATAACGGAGATAAAACACCTCAATTATTGGGAGCGCTTGAGGTTCCTAAACCTGTATTCCCTGGAACGCAGGAGGGAGAGATACATGATTATATACACCTGGAAAATCCTAGAGGGACTAGTACCGAACTTGCACACGAAAATCACTCACTACGAAAGCAAAAGACTTGGCAGACGATGCACCATCCCCCCAATGAAAAGCAGGGGTGTCACTAGCACGTTAAGAGACCATACAATAAGTGTCAGGGGCCCGAGACTGTTCAACTGCCTCCCAGCACACATAAGGGGGATTACCAACAGACCCCTGGCAGTCTTCAAGCTGGCACTGGACAAGCACAGCCGCGCTGTGGCTCGTACGTTGGTTTGCGTGCAACCAGCAGCAACAGCCTGGTTGATCAGGCTCTGATCCACCAGGAGGCCTGGTCACAGACCGGGCCGCGGGGGCGTTGACCCCCGGAACTCTCTCCAGGTAAACTCCAGGTAAACTGGCAGCATTACCTCTTCTACTGTTTCTCCACTTCCTTCTTCCTCTCTTTGTCCCGTCCTGCCCCGTCTCCAATATATATTGGCTCCCTCACCTGCGTGTGTTAGTGTGACTCGTAAATGGTCCAGGTCAGGTCGAATCATTGTCATAAACTTCTCTGTCCTATGTGCGGGTTATTTATGTAATGTGGCAATTTTATACGGCTGTCAGCCGTGTCTGCCCGATTTTGTAATATTAACATTTACGGTTAAACACACGTGTGTATAAGTATATTTAACCCAGCCAAAACTAACCTAATCTCATATATATATTAAATAAAATTAGGGTTAATGCGAAAGCGTTGAAGAACTTGCATCAGGTATTATGTACGAAAATGGTTGGTGTGAAATAAGGGTGGGGTTCCTCTCTCAATAGTTCACCAGTGTTGAACTTTACAGTTCATTAAGTTGATACAGTGAGAATTTTTAACTAGGGTAAGGAAGGGTTAGCCACCCAGAATAACCCAGGGTAGGGAGGGTTAGCTACCCAGGATAACCCAGGGTAGGGAGGGTTAGCTACCCAGGATAACCCAGGGTAGGGAGGGTTAGCTACCCAGGATAACCCAATAAAGTCAGTGCGTCATCGAGAACTGTCTGTCTTATTTCCATTGTGGTTCTTTAATCTTCTCCCCCCGGGCTGCCACCCACAGAAGTCGACTAACACCCAGGTACAAACTTACTGCTAGGTTAACAGGGGAAGCTAGTGTAAGGAAACTAATACCCAGGTATTTACTGCTAAGTGAACAGGGGCAACAGGCATAAGGAAACACACCCAACGTTTCCACCTGTCCCGGGGAGAGATCCCTCATCCGTCAGTGCGCAGCAGCATAAGAACGCTACCAATCAAGCCACGAGCACCCACGCTAAGTGATGTATATTATGTTAACTCTGTGTAGCTATGTGGGTCTCATTATGTTAGCTTTGCCTAGAGCCATGTTAGGTGCACTATGAAAGGTCTCGGGTCCTGAGAGTGATCCCTGAGGAACACCTCTGGTTAAATTATTAAGTTGCCTCTCCGGTAGTAATTGTTCACTGCTGCTGCTGAGCTTGTTATTGATCCACACGTCATGTCTGTCTCCTTTACCCTGAGAGAGAGAGAGAGAGAGAGAGAGAGAGAGAGAGAGAGAGAGAGAGAGAGAGAGAAGAGAGAGAGAGAAAGAGAAAGAGAGAGAGAGAGAGAGAGAGAGAGAGAGAGAGAGAGAGAGAGAGAGAGAAAGATTGAGAGAGAGAGAGAGAGAGAGAGAGAGAGAGAGAGAGAGAGAGAGAGAGAGAAGAGAGAGAGAGAGAGAGAGGAGAAGAGTGAATGAGAGAGAGAGAGAGAGTGAATGAGAGAGAGAGAGAGAGAGAGAGAGAGAGAGAGAGAGAGAGAGAGAGAGAGAGAGAGAGAGAGAGAGAGAGAGAGAGACAGAGAGAGAGAGAGAGAGAGAGAGAGTGAGAGAGAGAGAGAGAGAGAGAGAGAGAGAGAGAGAGATCCTTAACCTTGTCAAACCCTGTGTAAAAAAAAAAAAAAAGAGAGAGAGATTGGTGCAGTTAATGATCAGGGAACTATCACTGCACCTGATCACCTACTGTGCCAAAGTACGAACAGCAGGGACACATCTGTCAGAACTGGTAGAGGACGGGGCATAGGACGTGGAAGAGGACGTGGAGGAAGAAGACATGTACAGCCGTCTTAACCTCCACTAACACATTTCCAGCGGCTGAATCTGAGGACAAATCTGCAAAACACAGGAGGTGCAACAAATCCTAGTCCACCCTCCCAGGCACCTAGGCTGTGCTCTCGCTGTCACCGGAAGGGGCACACTGCCTACAACTGCCTGCGAGATACCAGGTGTAATTACTGCTACAAGAAAGGACATCAGGAGGACCAGTGTCGGAAGAAAAAGGAACTTGACAGACAGGGCCACCTGTTTAGAGACCTGTTCTCAGAACAAACCAGCAGGATCTCTGAATTGGTGAACAAACTCACACGTCACCCACTTAGCTACTCCTATCCCAGCCCAGCAGGTGGTATTGTGCCTTATACAAGACCACAGACCTACATCCCTGCAGCTGCCTCAGTACCCTACACACCCACCACCTCAAGCTGACCACTTCATCATGAGGAGCCAGTCTATCAGCATCCTGTCGGCCAACATTAGAGGTTTCATTACTAATGTTGGAGAGCTCACACATAGTTTTGTGAACACTCGACGTCCCTACATGATAGCTGTTGTTGAAACATTTTTTGATGACAGGACTCCAGAAAATTTTGCAAGAATTGCTGGCTACACGTCATGGATGGGAAGAGACAGGCAAGGGCAAGGAGGAGGTGTTGCTGTGTGCTTCTCTAAAAGTGTTCATGCCCAGCACATTGATGTTGCCACCACTACACATCTTGAAATGATGTTCTTCAAGCTCTGTATAAACACTAGTACCTCTGTACTAGCATGTGCAATGTACAGACCTCAGTGGCAACATGCAGACCCCATCAACTTCCTAATGGAAAATATTGACTCCCTTCTGCTACAACACAACTGTCAACATATTATAATTGTGGGTGACCTCAACCAGCACCTTATACAGAGGGACTTTGATGACCTTCTTGCAATGTTTGACATGAGAAACTTTGTTGATTTCCCTACTCATATTCTCTGCTCCTCCCTTGACCCAGTAGTGAGTGATCTGGCAGAAGGCATAGTCCCTTGTCAAACCCTCGGCTACGTTGGATCGTCTGACCACAAGGCTGTTTTTACCAAAGTCAGCTGTGTGGTAGCACTGGACATTGCTGGCGCTTTCGACCGGGTGTGGCACCAGGGTCTCTTAGCAAAACTTCAAGCACTGGGAATTGCAGGCTCTACGCTATGTCTCCTCAGTGACTACCTTCATGGTAGATCTCTAAGTGTAGTTCTCAATGGAACGGAATCAGCAAGACATCCTATTGGGGCAAGTGTTCCACAAGGAAGCGTGCTGGGTCCATTGTTATGGAATGTCTACTTCAACGACCTTCTTCATCTCATCCCAGAATCACATGCATATTCAGACGACTGTACACTGACATTCACTTATCCAAGAGAAGAAATGTCAGCTGCTCTAAGCTACATCAATTACCAGCTGAGAGCTATGTCAGCTTGGGGAAATAGATGGCAAGTAACATTTGCACCTGAGAAAACGCAAATGATGATCGTCTCTAGGCACCATGATGGTAATGCTGGTGCAGTAGTAAGGAAGAATGGGAGGATGTTGGCACC
>NC_069399.1:66603744-66651244 GCF_026875155.1 Cherax quadricarinatus | reverse complement strand
AAATTTCATACACCACATCCCACATAAAACCACACAAACACAACACACCCCATACACACAAAATACACACAAAATACACACACAAAACACACAAACACCAAAACCACACACACCATACACACCTCACACTTTCCACACACACTAAATACACACACACACACACATTAACAAAACCCCAAAAACACATACACACCACACACACAAAAACATCACACAAAAACACATACACACACACACCACCCCAAAACACACACACACCACACACACCACACAAAAAAACCCCAACACCCCCACAAAACATACACACACCACCACACACCCACACACTTTCACACCACATACACAAAACACACACACACAAAACCCCACACACACACACACACACACACACACATACAAAACACACACATCACACGCCCCACACACAATCACACACACAACCCACACACACACACAAAAACATAAACCCACACCCACAAACACACACACACACACCCCCACACACACCACACACACACCCCCGCCAAGCTGAATGGGGAAATGGTCAACTTCTTGGGAAACAAATTAAAGAATAGGAAATCAAGTATTCAAAAAGGGTTTAAGCAAATGGTAACCATTGAAAAAGGGCATTAATCATATAAAGCAGGTGATAAAAGGCAAACGCAAGGGAGTGGGGTCAAAATAGGTTGGGGGAAAAAAGGACAACGGGAAAAACCCCAACACTCCAACCCCAAGCCACCTATTTTTCAGACACATAATAATCCCACACAAAAATTCGCACAAAATTTTACACACACACACACACACACACACCACACACACACACACACACACACAAAAACAAAACCCCCCAAAATACCCCCCCACAAAACACACAAAACCACACATACAAAAACCCCTTTACAACACACACAAACACACACACACACACACACTCCCACACACACACACACAACCCCCAAAACCAAAACACACACACCACACACACACGTAAGGGGGAAAATCCCAGGTTTTTGGGGTCAGGTCACAAAAAAGGTTTTGGGGGCGGGCCAAAACCACTGAGATTTCCCTTAAAGCACAAGCCACCAAACCTTTTCCAGAAACTTTAAAAAACCCCACACATAATTCCACACTCAATTAACAAAAAAATTTACACACACACACACACACCACACACCCAACAACAAAACAAACACACAACACACACACACACACACACCCCACACCCCAACACACCCCACACCCACACATATCCAGACACACCACACCCCCCCCTCACACCCGACATTCACTACTTCCCCGATCCATCCCCCTCCCTCAAACCCCCTCCCCCCCCCCTTTTAAACCCCAAACCCTCCCCACCCCTCCCCATCACCCCAAATAGCCCCCTTTCCCCCACTACTTCCCCCCCCCCCCCACACTCTGACACCCCACACTACTAACCAAACCCATACAGAACTCAAAAGTTTCCCACCTGGGGCCCCCCGGGGAAAAAAAAAAAAACAAAAGGGTTTGCCAGAAAAGCAACAAAAAAAAACCCAAAGGGGGACAGGAGGAGGAAAATGCAAAGGAAGATTGGGAAAGCAGAGCTCATAAAAAGGGTCATGAATGGGAAAAGAAATAGAAAAAAACCCTTGCATGAAAAGGGGAAGAGGGGGATAGATATGGAAACCCGGGAAGGGGGAGGGAAATTTTCCAAAACAGCAGTAGCTAGGATCCCGAGTTTAGAAGGGGAAAACTGAAAAATCTGAAACAGCTTTAAAGAACTAAAGAACATTTTGGGTTTGACATCAGGGGCCCTGTTTCCCTCAGCCACAAAAAAGGGGGAACTGTGGGGAAAGAAGGGGCCAACTGCAGGGAGATCCCTCTATCAGAGGGGACTGTACAAATGAAAGAGCTAAGTTTTTGGGGAGGCCCTAAAAAGAAAAACAACAACCCCAAGGAAAGCCGAAAAGGGGGAAAAGACAGGCCACTGGCCCAAGTAAAGGCCAGTAAAAACTGAGGGAAAGGGAAAGCTGCAGTGGGGGAAAACCCCAAATTAAATGGGGGGAAACACAGGGATATGCAGGGGGAAAGAATAAAAGGGGGTGAGGTCATTTTTGTGTATGGGCTCCAGGAATCAAAGGGGGAAACATATGAAACAAGGGAAAAAAAGGGGGAAAAAAAAATTGAAAAATCATGAAAACAATAGGAGAAGGGCTAGAACCCCGCTGGAAAATTTTCCCGGGGAATAGGGGGGTTTGTAAAAAAAAAAACCCCGGGCCCGGAAGTGACCTTCAAGGCAGAAGCAACCCGGGCCAGGGGGATACTGGGAGGAGAAAGGGAAAGATTTAAAGGGGCATGGGCCGGGATACAGGGGGGTTATCTCACCGCGACCAGAACACAAAAAAGAAAGGGAAAAAAAAAGAGGAGATGGTTCCCAAAAAAGGGGAAAAAAGGGGGAAAGAGAGGGGTGGAGAAGACAGACAGGGAATTTCCCCGAAACCCCGGAAGAAAATCTAATACAGCCTCCCCCCACAACTTTTTTTAGAAGCCTTCCCCAAACCCGGTCCCCCCAGTGCAACCAAACACTCTAAAAACAAAAAACCCCTGCCCCCATCCCCAAAGCCCCCACCCACAAAATTAAAAAAACTTTAACCCCCCCCACCAACAAACCCTAAATTCCTTACGGTCCCCCCATTTTCCCCCCCCCCCAAAATACTTCCCCAGACTACAGTCTTTTGAAAAGGAAATTGAAGGTGTGGTATACAAATGCAGATGGAATAAAAACCCAAATATGGGGGGAAATGGCACGAAAAAAAAAAGAACATTCCCCCGACCTAATAGCACTCACGAAAAAAAAACTCACCAAATAATAAAAAGATTCCAAACTTTCCATCCCGGGTACCCAAAACTTCCGGAAAAAACAGGGGGAGAGGGGGAGGAGGATTGCACTGTCATTAAAAACCGTGGGGTTTTTAGGGAAAAAAGGGAAAGGAAAGGAGGGGATGGGCCCAAAGGGGGGCTACTTTTAGGAACAACCAGCTGAGGGGCATAAGGTGAAAAAATTGGGAGTAATGTAAAACCCCCCACAGAACTGCAGGGGGCCAAGAAAAAGAAAACGATGAGAGCAACGAGCAATGACAACACACTAGCCGGGTGGCCAGGAGAGCACACCCTGGGGGGGGCAAAGTTACTAGTTTATGGGTGATTTCAATCCAAAGGGGGTTGGGCTTGGGGAAAAACCCGGAGCCCCAGGGGGTCCCGAAACATGGAGGGCCCAAAAATGGATGTGGTACTGGGAACCTCATGCTAACTGTTTTTGACACTACCAGAGAGAGAGGAGAGGATGAACCAGCAAGGGTTTGGGCCTTGTATTCACCAGGGTAGTTTTGGACACGAGGGTATTCATGTTTTGAAAGGCCCCTGGGGGCAGTGACATTTTGGGGTTTTTTTCGACTACATAGTTGAGCTCCAAGTGGAGGGGAAATAGCCGGAAAAGGCTGGGAAAAAAACCCAAATACAAAAAGGGGGGGAAATTTTCCAGGCATGAGGAACCCTTTCCCTTTAAGACATTAAAGGGGGGGGGGAACTTACCGGAAAACCAGTACAAGAAATGATGGGCTATGTAAGGCCCCAAAAAGCAAGGAGGGAGAGGAGAGGTTTGTTTTCCCAAAAGGGAACAAAAAAGGGGGAAAAACAGAACGAGTCC
Source organism: Cherax quadricarinatus (assembly GCF_026875155.1). Classification (NCBI taxonomy): domain Eukaryota; kingdom Metazoa; phylum Arthropoda; class Malacostraca; order Decapoda; family Parastacidae; genus Cherax; species Cherax quadricarinatus. The sequence goes on along the minus strand of NC_069399.1, from coordinate 66,647,553 downwards.
CTTTTTTCACCCAAAGGTGTGGGGGCAAAAACTAGGTGTAATAAAAAATGGAAAAAGGGACGAAACAGAGAAATCCCGGAAAATAAAGAAATCAGCCGAAACCAGAAAAGAAAATGCACAGATTTAAAAGGGGGCTCAAGACAATATGAAAATGACATTTCATCAAAAATAAAATGACCCGAAGGGTGTTGTACGCCACATTTAGGGGGAAAACAAAAATTTAAGGACCAGGGAATCAGAGAGGAAGGGGGAAAGGGGGAGGGGGAATTTTACAAAAAAACGACCGAGAGGTATGTCAAGCCCCCACAAGATTTTTAAAAAGGGAAACGTGGGAAAACCCTAAAGGGTCCAAGAAATTTAGAACAGGGGGGGAAAACCCCCAAGTGCTTGGGTGAGGTTTCTTTTAACCAAGGAGGAGGTTTAAGAAGCTGCTATGCGAACTTTACACCTCAAAGGCGGTGGGACCAACAACATCTCTCCATGGGTCCTTAAAGAGGGGGGCAAAAGATTGTTTGAGCCATTAACAAAGAAACTTCAAACATCATTTGAAAGGGGGAACTCCCCGAGGGATGGAAAATGGCAAATGTAGTCCAAAAATTTTTTAAAAAGGGACAGACATGAGGCAAATTTAAAATACAGACCTGTATTTTCAAAAGTGTATAGTATGCAAGGTCATGGGGAAGTTTATCAGGAGGAGTGGGTGGGGCACCCCGGGAAAGAAACAATGTATAATTTGACAACCAGCACGGTTTTAGGGAAAGGGGAAAAACCTGTGTCACAAACCAAATAGAGTTTTTTTTGACAAGGGGGGACAGAAGTAAGACAAGAGAGAGGGGGGGTCGACCGTATTTTTGGACTGCAAGAAGGCTTTTTGACACAGTTCCTCACAAGAGGTTACTGCAAAAAAACTGGGACCAGGGACACATTTAAAAGGAAAAAGGGAAATGCCCAAAGGGGCAGAGAATATCTGAAAGGGAGGAAACAACGAGTCATGGTAAAAGCGACGAGGTGCCCGAGTGGGCGCCCGTGACAACGGGGTTCCACCGGGGTCCCGTCCAGGAACCCGTGCGTTTTTGGGAAAACGTAACGACAAAAACGGGAAGGGATAGACTCAGAATGTCCTTGTTTGCAGACGATGTGAAGTTAATGAGAAGAATTTGAATCGGACGAGGGTCAGGCAGGAAATTTCAAAAAATCCCCGGGCGGCTACAACCCTTTTTTCCAGCAACTGGCTCCTAGAATTTAACCCTGCCCAAATGCAAAAATCATGAAGATTGGGGGAAAGGGGAAAGAAAACCCCAGACACAATAAGTTTTTTTATGGCCAAAAACTGCAAACCTCACTAAAGGGAAAAAAAAATTGGGGGGGAGTTTTAAAAAACCCCAGCATATTCCGAGGGGCAATCAATCAGTTTTCTGCTTTCAGCATACGGGCGCCCCGGCAAAACCCACGGGTACGTTCCATACCTCCCGTAAAGGGTTGTTTTTAAGGAAATCTGTAAAACCATCTACGTCGGCCCATTTCTGGGTAAGCAGCACCTTTGGAATCCAACCTAGGGCAAGCACGTCAAAAAAATTTGAGAAAGTTTCAAAGGTTTGCAACAAGAATAGTCCCCAAAGCTACGGGGTTGGCCTATGAAAAAGGTTGGGGAAATCCCGGCCCCACGACACGGGGGCCAGGAGGGTCCCGGGGGGGAAAATGATAACGACTATAAAAAAAATGCCGGGAATAGACGAGGTTTGGAAAAAAGACGGGATGTTCCAAAAGATGGGACCCAGGGCCCCAAAGGTTTACAATTGGAAGTTGAAGACTCAGATGAAGCAAAAAGGGTGTTAGGAAGTAATTTTTTTTTGTCCTAGAGTAGTCCGGCCATGGGAAAAGCCTTTGAAAAGTGATGTGGGGGAGGCAGGGAAACCTTTCAAGGTTTTTTAAAGGCCCAAGGGATGATTTGACCCATGGGGCCCGGGAAAAAAGGACCTTTAGCAATCAGCGAAGAGGGGGGGGCCTGGAGCTTGACCCGAAACCCCCGCAAAACCAAAAAATAGGGGAGACACAACACCCACACACACCCACACCAAACCCAAAATAAACCCCACACACACACACAACAACACACAACCCCCCACACACACACACACAACACACACCACACACACAACACACCACACCACACACACGCCCCCCCACAAAACCCACCACACCAAAACCCACACACAGCACACACAACCCCCCAACACACCCACACCACACCCACACACACACCACACACCCACACACCCCACACACCAAACACTCCACACACACCCCCCACCCCACACCACACACACACCACACACACACCCACACACACCCACACAAAACCACACACAACCCACACCCCCACACACACACCACACACACCTTCCACACACACCACACACACACCACACACCCCACCCCCAAAAAACTCACCCCAATACAAACAACCAAACACACCAAACACAAAACAACACACACGCATGCACGATATACAACAAACCCCAGAAAGTGAAGTATTTGGGGGCGGGAAAATATAAAATGGTTTTAAGGCAGGTTTTATAAAGAAAATGGAGCCCGGGAGGAGAGGACCTAGTAGGGAAACAGTGAAGAGGCGGGCCAAGGGGGCTATGACTCGAACCCCCTGCAACCCCAAATAGGGGGGTACACACAAACACACCCCACACACACACACCACACACACACACACACAACACCCACACACACACATACCCACCACAAAAAAACACACAAATAAACTTTTTGACCAGTTTCACTGAGTTTAATGGAAAGCAAAGTCCCTGGAGGGAAAAATTTTCAGGAAAGAAATGGGGGAAACACCTAAACGGGGAAAAAAAGTATAAAAAAACAACCATAAAGGGTCATGGGAAGGGAAATCCGGTCCCCCAAACCTTTGGAGTTTTATGGTAAAGTAAAAAAGGAAAAAAACACAGGCAGAAGGGGGGGTTTTTATTGGGATTTCTTGGGCAGTAAGAAGGGCCTTTGACACAGTTCCTTTATTAAAAAAAATTAGTGGGAAAGCTAGAGGGGTCAAGAATACCTGACAGGGGGGTAACAACGAGTCATGGGACGTGATGAGGTATCAAAGTGAGCACCGTGACGAGCGGGATCCCAAAGGGGTGGGGTCTTAGGGCCACACACACAAAACACACACACACACACACCCCAACACACACACACACACACCACACACACACACACACATAAAACATATACATACACACACATTCATACACAGTGATCATAAGTTTTCACAGAGTGACCTTAGCTACACACTTTCCTTCACACAGAGATGTTATTGGTAAGTAACGTTCCTACACACAGCATCTTTGGTAAGATAAGTTCCTACTCACAGCAACTTTGGTAAGGTAAGTTCCTACTCACAGTAACTTTGGTAAGATACGTTTCTACTCAGAGCGACTTTGGTAAGATACGTTCCTACTCACAGCAACTTTGGTAAGTTAAGTTCCTACATACAACAACACTGATAAGATAAGTTCCTACTCATAGCAACTTTGGTAAGATAAGTTCCTATTCACAACAACCTTCGTAAGATACGTTCCTACTCACAGCAATCTTCGTAAGATACGTTGCTACTCACAACAGCCTGGGTATAATACATTCCAAAAGACACAAGTACCTTGGTAAACCAACCTTCTTAATTAATGCTAGTAGAGATGTGGTTAATAAAGACAAAGTGAGATAAAGAGAGAGAGAGATAGAGCTCGTTAAGTAGGGTCAAGATATAAGGCTCGTCGAGGAGGGTCCAAGAGACAGACATCTCTTCAAAGCAGGCATAGGAGATAGGGAACACACATGCGAGTACATTACCTTTTCGAATTCACAGAATTCGAGTTGTCTTCTGAGGGTCTCGAGGTAGTTGAGAGCGTTGATGTAGTTGAGAGCATAGCGGTGGTAGGCTTGACACAGCATGGTCGCCTTGCTACCCTGTCTTCCCACAAGCAGACAAAAACAGAAGAGGGAAAGAGGAGAGAGAGAGAGATATGAAAAGGGGAGGGGGTGAAGTGAGGATGATGGGAAGCACAAGAAAAGGGTGGAGGGGAGATATGAAAAAGATGAGGGGAAGATGAGGGATGATAAAACAAGGGAAAGGTGATAAATAAGGATTGAGAGAGGGTAATAAACAAGGGGAAGCAGAGAGAGAAAGAGAGAGAGAGAAGAGAGAGAGAGAGAGAGAGAGAGAGAGAGAAGAGAGAGAGAGAGAGAGAGAGAGAGAGAGAGAGAGAGAGAGAGAGAGAGAGAGAGAGAGAGAGAGAGAGAGAGAAAGAAAGAGATGATAGATCCAACCAGGTGTGAGGGGAGAACAGAAAAAAAATATTTGTTAACAATAATAGACATAAATTTTGTTTCTTACAATATATTCTGCAAACCTTAAACATAAACTGCAAATATATACGTTCAAAGGGATGGGAAATTCTAGCACTAGGTCTCTCATATTTCCATTCTTCGTCAGGAACTATACAGTGTTGCAACTGGTATGATGAGGGGAAAAATTCTCTCAGAGGTAAGAAAACATGTCTGGCACATGGCCTGTCCTTTGAGAGGTTCAGTGCCAGATACACCCTCCTCCCTCACCTTCCTCCCAAGAGGGGCTTAGGATACACTTCAAGATTTATTATAGAAAGCAGTGCAGAATGGAATAAAAACTTAAGAGACCGCCCAATAACCACGTCAGATCATCAGCTATAAGTTTAGTGCCATTATTTAATCATATTTATTAGACAGCTCTGTCACTATTACTTTAGTTTTGTGCGGTACCTTGTAGTAACTTAAGAAAAGAACATTAACGACTGTTACTCATTCTCACCTTCATGATATTCCTGATGATTTTTAATATTCGTGAATATTTCCTCTCTCATATCTCTCAACACTGCATCACTATAAAAGGTTATCAATATGGGTATACAGATTCACAAGTATTTGAGTTTCCTTGAGTATTTCTTTGCCTTCAAAGGCGGTTGCTTGACGAGGCGAAGATGTTGTTTGTCTGAAGAATTGGACATCTCAGTCTTCTTCCTCCAACTGAACCTAATTACCCCCACTTCTCCCTTCCTTACCCTATCAATCCCATTCCTGTGCTTTCCCAATCTCTCCCCTTGGCTTCCTTTCCTGCTTTTGGCCTTTGGAATGTTTGCCTCTGATATTCTAGCTCCTAGGTTGGGGAAAGGGTGTCGTTGTTCGTCCCATTCCGTTGAGGTCCATGTGGTGGTGGTGTTTGCCGTGGAATCTGGATCATCTGGAAATGTCCCAATCCACCTCTGGATTTCTGGGGGGTGGCTTAGGGTTTCCTTTGGATAACAGGTGCATCTTTGTAGGCTGCCTGTCGGTTCTGGGAGGTAGTGGCCGTAGGAGGTATGCCTTGTGGTGGGTTTCCGGCTGCCCTCTCTTTTGTCCACGGAGGTGACTCGGTGGATGAGGTTGCTATCTTGGATTGTTGGTTTACCAGTATGAAAGGTAGGGAGTGGCATGGGTTCTTCACCACATCTGCATTGTTGACCGCTCTGAGGGCCCACTTGGGCTTGGGGATATACGATCCCTTTCATTCTTCCTGGGATCTCTCTCTGCACATTCCCCCTTTTTTAAAATAAACAAATAAAAATAAAGGGGGAAACTTATCGAGACCCATGACCTGCCTCCTCCTAGACCCTTTCCAGCGGCACACCCCTACAGACCCTGCAGACCTTCGGACCATTCTTGGGACCTCTTTTCCAACTCGGTACCTTCTCTGGGTAGTGTTTCCCTCCTATGGTTCCCCAGTTCCGACAGACTATTTAGACACTTCTGACCTCTGCACAGCTTTGACGATCCCGGCTTCTCCACACACAGTGCATCAATTTTCAGATCGTACACACGACTCAGGATGGCCTGCCTTTAACCTTCTGTCCAAAAGACCTGAAATTGTCACTGATTACCCTACCTCAGTTTCCTCTCATGCATCTAAAAAAAGTCCAACAAAATAATTCCCCCCCTTACTCTCTGTTTCAAAGTACTTCCTGGACAAAATTCTTTATGCTCCATCCTACTTCTACTACTGCCAATCTTTCTGACTTCAGCATCAGCAAGGCACTCCTTCACCATGTTGGACAGAACATTTCCTTCCATGTTCTTAAGAGTGGAACCTGCATTGCTACAGTTCAAAATTCAGAGCAGGCCCATAATCTCTCACTTTTTGACATTGGTGACAACACGGCCTGGTCACAGACCGGGTCGCGGGGGCGTTGACCCCCGGAACTCTCTCCAGGTAAACTCCAGGTAAACACTAGTTATAATTCTCAAGCACATCTTCCTTAATACTTGCTGTGGATCTACTATCCTTCCACATACGATCATACAACTCGACTTTCTCTGGATTGTAATGAAGACTTTCTGAAGTAACTCGAGCTCCAGAATCTCCCGATCATTAAAGTTGATACATACTCCCTCTCCGCAGATGAAGGCGTTATCCTTGCAATATAGCGATGATAACTTTCGATAGCCGTGAACATCCACCATCTATTTACCTAGCAAGACAAAGCCTACAAGTGAGGGAGGTGATCCCTACCCCGCAAGAATGTAGAAAATGCTGGCGCTTCGGCAACTCGGCAAAATATTGCAGGTCAGTTGCAAAGTGCCTTGTCTGTGGTGTAGCTGACCATAGCAGTCCATCCTGCAGCCACCCTCCACTTGTCGTAACTGCAAAGAGGCGCACTCTACCTATTCTCGCCGTTGTCCAATTTTCTTAAGAGGAAGGGAGATCTATTGTCTTAACGAGAATGAGGGCTTCTCTTGCATCATGGCAGTTTCCCATCTCACCTCCAAGGACTATTTCCATGGCTTTTTAATTCCAGGGTCGCTAGACGGCCCCAACCTTGGTGATGCCTGCTTCCACAGTTGCCTCTGTGTCCCTTTCTCTTTTACGGTCCTGGGCTCTGAGGTTCCAACCTCATCATCTCTTACTGTCCCCACTTCCTCACCTTCCCACTCCCATGTTTCAACATCTCAGCGCCCTCTCCTAACTAAATTGATGCCATATATCCCTTCTTCTCTAGAGTCATCTATGTCTAAATCTCCTTCAACCCCCAAACTACATGGCATTCCCAAACGTTCTTCTTTCCTTATCTCCGCGTCTAGGTCTTTACAGAGATGCATCTGATATTGTTGTGGGGGCTCATCCAACCCCTAGTATAGTTGTTCCATCGCCTGTCCCTCCAGAAATTTTTGCCTACCAAGACACCTCTACCCTTTCTTTTGTGTCTTTCGTTATCTCTCCACTTTTTACCCAGACAACATCTTCTCCTGCCACCATGCTCTCTCCGTGTTCTTTCTCATCAGAAACTATTGAAGCCATCTCTGCATTTATCGTATTTATCGAGGAGACAACAACTATGTTGGACACCAGTCCACCTTCTGCCATTTCACATTCTCACTTCTACGCCCTTCTTCACACTACCTTTCTTCACGCCATCTTTACTATTTCCCAATGCCTCCCCATGTTGGCCCTCCTGGTCCAAAGACAACTGCCAAATGTTACTGTTACACTCTTATTAGCTGATCATGGTTTATTTACAGTGCAGTAATTGGGGAGAGCTTCAGGCATTGTTCCTCCAGTTTTTCCCTGTGTCTGCAAGAACCAAAATTGCACTCTGCTGTTATCCGTCCAGTCTCGGGCTATATATTATTACATTCATCAGATTTTTTCCTGATGGGACTTTTAATGAAAGCGCACTTCTCGCACACCACAGTATACCACATTCACAGGTCCTTGTCCATATTTCACTACATTACACTGCAGGCAGCATCTACTTGGACACGTGGTATACAATCTGCTCTTTATATCTTTCTCCATCCCGGCCATTATCTATTCCTGTTGTGGAATCTCTGATTTCTTCCCTACCTCCTTCTATCTGCTTATTAGATTTTAATGCTCATCATTTCCTATGGGGAGGGTCTCACTATGACTCTCATGGCGATCAGTTCGTCTCATCTCACTACTTTTCCCCTCCATATTTTTAAATACAGGTCCTACCATTCATTTCTATCCTTGCACTCTTTCTTGCATATATCTCTCAATTTGCTCCTCCTCAACTGCACTCAACTATATCTGGTCTTTGCTCCCTGATTTACATGACAGCGATCATTTTCTTATCCTGCATCTCATATGAATTTTCGACCTCCTCGTAGCTCACGTTAGCAGTCTGAACAGGCAAATTGGGCTCTTTACACGCGTCAAACTGTTTTTAGTGAAGAACCATCTCTTTCGTCTTCAACTGTTGGGCCATTGCAACTATTTTTGTCCTCGGTTTTATCAGCAACCTTGAATACAATCTCTCAAACCTCGAGTAGACACCCTCATAAATGCGTGCCTTGGTGGTCTCCTACTTCTGCTTGTGCAGTGCATTTCAAATGTGCTGCATGGAACAGATATCGTTACAATAGGACCACAGAGAGACTCCTCGATTTTAAGCGGGCGAGGGTGGTTGCCCGACGTGTCATCCGTGAAGCACAACACACTTGTTGGTGGGACTGCGTTTTTACCGTTACTTCGGCTTTTTCTATGAGTGCAGTTTGGAAAAAATAGGGAAATTGAGTGGCAAGTACTCTCCAGACCCGTTTAGTAAATAGACGCTTGGCGTGGTATTTAGAGACACACAATAGTCTTTCCACTCGCCAATTTGGCTTCCGTAAGGGCACTATTGATCCCTTACTCCGTTTAGATACCTATGTTCGTAATACAGTGGACCCTTGAATTTGCTCCAGAGAGTCTGCTGAAATTCAAAATTCACGATTTTCAAAATCATTTTCCCCATAAGAAATAATGTCAATCAAATTAATCCGTTCCAGACACCCAAAAGTATTAAAAAATATATTTTTTAAATTCAGCGTACATTTATCTACACAGAAAACAATGATACATGAAGAATAAAACAATAATAACTTGACACTTACCTTTATTGAGGAGTCGTTGATGTGTGGAAGATGGGAGGAGGGGAGAGGATGGAAGAATTACTATTGTTTGGAAGGGGAATCCCCTTCCATAAAGACTTCAGATACCAAGTACTTTTCCGGGGTTACTTCCCTTTTTTGTTTTTTAATGCCACTAGGACCAGCTTGAGAGTCACTGGACCCCTGTCGCTCAAAAAATTGTTCCAGAAAGGTCTGTTTCTGGTGCTTCTTTAAAATTTACCTAAAATGAGATAAAACATTGTCATTGAATATGTCGTATACACAGCCTGCAACTGCTTTGTCCGGGTGATGTTCCTCCATAAATCTTTCTATCCTAGTCCACATTGCACACATCTCCTTAATCTCTGAAGAAAGCAACTTTTTCCCTCTCTCTTCCTTCTCTGAAGCAATTTCCTGAGCTGTGGTCTGTTGCTGTTGCAGATTATGGTCTAGCAGCTTTTCAGTGGTTAGCTCTTCATTGTGGTCCTCCACCAACTCTCCCGCATCCTCGCCACTAACCTCCAACCCCAATGACTTTCCCAATGCTATAATAGATTCCACAACTGGCAAAGAGTTGTCAGGGTCAGCCTCAAACTTTTCAAAATCTTTGTCGAGGACACATTCTGGCCACAGTTTTCTCCAAGCAGAGTTCATCGTCCTGGAAGACACTCTCTGCCAAGACTTACCTATAAGGTTTATGGAATGGAGGATATTGAAGTGATCTTTCCAGAACTCTCTTAGGGTCAATTCCGAGTCTGAAGTTATGTTAAAGCACCTTTGAAACATTAGTTTGGTGTATAGTTTTTTGAAGTTTGAAATAATCTGCTGGTCCATGGGCTGGAGAAGAGGTGTGGAATTAGGGGGCAAGAACTTCACTGTGATGAAATGAAACTCCTTCACCATTTGGTCTTCCAAGTCTGGAGGATGAGCAGGAGCAATGTCCATCACCAGGAAGCGTTTCATACGACCACCGGTTTCTAAGCCAAATCACCAAAATCAAGCCAAATCACAAAAAGGCACATGACACTACATGGAGATATAACATCTTAGCCCAAGCTCGTTCCTTATTCCTCCGAGGCAATCTGCCACTTTTTCTTAAAAACCTTTTGTTTGAGAGACATTTCCGTGTGCGAGTTAATAATTTGCTTTCCCAGGACTTTGTCCAAGCTGAAGGGAGGGGAAGAGCCTTTTTTCATGGATTAGAAAATTAAATGTTTTCTTTCTTAAAAAATAGTGCATAATTCTGGCAATATATTAATGTAATCAGCTTGTTTCTATCATATTTCTAAGTATGTTTTTCATTAAATGTATTTTTTGTTCTTGCTGGCAGCAAGAGGACATGTTGGCAATTAGTGTTTTTTTTTTCCTCCAAAAAATGCGATTTTTATAATTGTTTCATTCTATATACTCTACATGGTAACTTCTGTGCTGGCTAAAGTGTAGAGTGCAGTGAGTGTGTCCTTTAGTAGCCTGCAGGCTGTCAACAGGGAAGGTGGAGTGTAACAAGCTGAGATTTGGCGTGTCGTAACCGTGGAGTTTCACACTAAACAATAATATTAAATCAAAAATAAGTTAATGACATTGTTTTCCATTTTCTGTGATATGTATTAATAAGATTGTCATAAATTTTGCACACGTTATTGAGGAATGATGCTTCTACAAACACCAAAGTGGGATTGTCATATTGTTTACAGCTTTTTTTTAATGATTTTTCCCACAAAAAAAATCACTGCTTCAACTTTTTTTTTTATGGAATCTACTGATATTATCGCTGAAACAGCTGGGATTAACAATAATCTAGCCTTTATCTTTCATCTGATGTGCATAATTTATTTTTTCTATCTAACTTGAAGGCTAACAGTCAAAACAAGTACAGTCTACACTTTTTATGCTGCTTAATCCACTGTTAAAATCTCATTGAACTCTGACCCAAAAAAAAAAAAAATTAGTGATTTTGCTCGCCCCTCCTGGTGTCCCTCAAAGATGTCCTTAGCACCACTTTTTCTATACTAGCTATAAATGATCTGGCCTCTGTTCTCTTATCTTATATTTGGTCTCACTTTTTGGTGATGACTTTGCTATAGCTTGTGCAGGCACAGACTGCCACATAGTAGCAGCATCATTCCAGAATGATGTCAACCATGTTTCCCAATGGGCCATTACTAATGGGTTTAAATTTTCTGGTGCTAAAACTCACCAAATTACTTTCACCAGATGTTCTGTTGTCTCTCATACTCCATTGTACCTGCATGGTTCCTGTATCTCTGAATGTGATATGGATAGATTTCTCAGCCTTCAGTTTGATTGCCAGTTGTAATGGAAACCTCACATTATCTCTCTGAAAGCAACTTGCCATAGCCGGTTGAATATCTTTAAAACCCTTGCTGATCTTTTTTGGGGGACGGATCAACGAATTCTCCTTTGGCTTCATTCTGCCCTAATCCTATCGAAACTACATTATGGCGACCAGATATATACGCCCACAGTTCTTTCTAAATTTGATCCCGTTCATCATCAGAGACTACATTTGCATCTAGGTGCTTTCCTCCCCTGTTGAGAGTCTACATGCAGAGGGGAATGTTCCGTCTTTGCATGATCGGCATAATGCCCATTGCCTCCGATCTCATGTTTACTCTTCCCCTTTTATCATCGTATTCACTCTCTCTTGGCTTCTCTTCAATTGCCCTCTTTATTTTTTCATCTGGCATCTACCTTTTCTCTTCCCTCCCTGGGAGGTTCTGTCAGTTCATGTCTGTTCTTCTCCACTGCTGTGCGCGAGAGCTCAAATACCTACAGTGGCTTCTCAGAGTTTTTTCCTTGCCACTTCCGATCTCATTCTCACGCAGTCGCAGTTTACACTGATGGCTCAAAATCCTCTGATGGTGTTGGGTTTGCAGCAGTGTTCCCAGACAGTGTTGTGTGAGGTCATTTATTAGACTCAGCATTTTTACAGCTGAACTGTATGCAATTCTCATTGCGATTATCCGTATTGCACCTATGCCTACCTCAACATTTGTAGTAGTTTCAGACTCCTTTAGTGCTTTGCAGGCTATCAAAAAATTTTATTTGCCTCATCCCCTAGTTCAGTGGTTCCCAAACTGGGGGTAAATTACCCCCTGGGGGTAATTTAACCATTTTTGGGGGGTAATGGAGGGGTGACAGAAAAAAAGTTATGAATTCTGAAAATCAAGAAAACAATGCGGTACCCGGTATGAGGATTATTGTTAACTTTGTCTTAGTATATAAAGTTGTAAAGTAAACCTATTATAAGTAAGTAATAAATTTAAACCAAATAACAATAAACATCAAAAACTATAATACAGTATTAGAAAAGAAGAAATATATAGCTAAGTGTGTGAAACCCAAAAGTATTTTGACAAGTATGCTTCAGGACAAAAGTCACTCAGTAGCCCAGATCGACCTGTCCAGTACGCGTCACATCCTTCCTGAGGCTGCCTCTATTTCACACTGTCAGTTTATCTGTGAGCATCAGCCGAGGTAGACATAAGCTGGTATGTATGTGTACTGCCCTGTGCAGTATATAGTTAGTATTTACCCACTGTTACTGTGAATTTGTAGCTATTATTAATTTTATATATAATGTATGTGTGGTTCTTACGTTTTCAATGGTTTTGCTAGGATTAGCAGAGTATGCGAGGCTGTATACGTTCACGTTTAGCCATATATATCAATAATAACAACATTTTGTGAAAGGGGTAACATGCTTTATGTGGCATGTTAAATTGGGTAACAAGCTGAAAAAGTTTGGGAACCACTGCCCTAGTTCTTCAAATCCAACTTTGGTTGTGCCGAATCTCTAGCAGAAACAAAGAAATAGTTTTCTGCTGGGTCCCTGGTCATGGAGATGTTCAGGGCAATAAACTCGACTGCGCGCCCAGCTGTACTTGACCTTCGAGTTTCATATAGGGGTATTCCATTCTCAGATTGTTTTGTTGTAATCTCTAGCCACCTTCGCAATCGTTGGCAACAACATTGATCTGAAGTGATTCAAACAAATTATATTCTATCAAGCCGAGTTTAGGTTTCTGATCTTCTTATCATCGATGCCGAGGTTGGGAGACTATGCACACCCGGGCACACACTTCTCACTCATGGGTATCTCATAGAGAGGCGCCATGTTCCAGTCTGTGATAACTGTCAGGTTCCAATTTCAATTTGTCATATTCTGCTGGACTGTCCTGTCTACCAGCGAGCACGCAGAATTTACCTCCGACGTCTTCATCGCTCTAACTTTATCTTCCGTCTTAGCTGACGGCCCCATTTTTGACACAGACTCCTTCTGACTTTTTGACAGCAACAGATCTGTTATACAAACTTTGATGATATTTCCTTTAGCACTCTTCACAGCCCTTTCTAACTGTACCTCTGTTATCCTCTTCTTCCTTAATAGTCACAAATCAAGCAATCCTGCCCTCCAGCACTAAATGACCGTTGTGGGTTTAACGCTTGGTTTCCATTATAATAATAAGTATTTCTTGCTATTCCTGAATATGTGGAAAAAGACACTTATGTACAGTTCAGGACATTTATTAAAGGAAACTTTTCGCCACGAGTGGCTTCTTCAGTTCTAATACAGAGAAAAGTGTGTATGTATAATGTTCGCCATGACCAGAATCCTGGCACGGGTCTTAATTTTGCGATGACCCGTCTCTGGCTCCCGAAAGAGAAAGGGTTCTGCAATGTTGCAACGTATGCTGATCAAGCATTGTTCTTGTCAGTTCATCTGGTGCATCTCATAAGCGACAACACTGTATGTACTCCTAACTGTGGACACTCGCGATGAGGAGGATATATCGTTATCGCGAGCAACAGCTTGTCTGGTTCGTTGACTCCATGGTACACTAGTGTAGCCGCAGTCCTCTCTGGGCCTTCTTCGGGAGGGGACATCAGGGGTAGTTGCCTGCGGAGTGTCTCAGTAGCTTGGCACTCCAGGAGATAGTGTGTTAGGGGGCGCTGGACAACGTGCTGGGAGTTCTGGCACATCTTCTCTGCCTTATTTACCATCATTTTGGCTGTGGGAAAGCCCAAACGAAGCCGATGGATGCCGGTACACTGCGCTCTGGACCAGCTTCTATCATATGGAGGGAGTTCTCCCTGAGTCGCTGCTCGGTACCACTGTTGAGATGGGGTAGCACCTAGGACCTCCCCCATAAGTTTCATTGCTCTGGCGGCCACCAGTTTGATCTGGCGTAGGCTGATGGGGACAGTAATCCCAACATGTGGATAATCAGTGGCTGCCTTGGCTGCATCATCTGCTGCCTCATTTCCTTGGATGCCAGCATGGCTGGGGATCCAGTTCAATGTCGATCTGTTACCCTGAACTTCTAAGGCTGTCATTATGCTCAGAATCGATTTGATGAGGTGAACATTGTCCTGTGGTTGAGGATGGGAGAGGTCATAGATTGCAGAGGTGAAGTCAACATGTATGACAGGTCGGAGTCGATGTCGTAGGGTATGTGACAATGCCTGCTGAATCGCCACCAACTCAGCTTGAAGGATCGTGTAGTGGTCAGGGAGTCGCCAGCCTTGTGTGTGACCATTGTGGTACAGTCTAGCTGCTGCTCTCTTCCTGTCTGGGTCGACTGAACCATCTGTGAAATACACTGCACATGTTCGTCCTTCTGCCAGTGCCATGCTTGTCTCAGCATGATTGCTGAGGGCGTCTTGACTGCAGAGATGCTTAGAGGTAGGTAGTTGCATGACGCAAACATCGGCCGGATCTGGGCGCCAGGGAGTTGGTGAATGATACCCAGCAACAGGAAGGTCACAACTCTTCTCAAGGAATAGTTGTATAGGCAGCAGCTTCCGCCCAGCAGCACAAAACGAACGAATCCAGGAGCAGTCCGTGAAGAGAGTTGGATCTTGTGTCATGGTTGCCAATACATGTATCCGTCTTCTCAGTGGGGTACCTTGCTGCCGGTGCAGAATCATGGCTACTTTGCAGGCGTTTATTTATCTTACTCTGTCAGCCAGGGAAGGAAGCCGGGCCTCAAATCTGAGACATACTGTGTTGGTCCAGATAGGGGACCCAAGTATAGTTCTTATCGCCTAGTTTTGTACGACCTCCACCCATTGCCTACTCTGCGGAAAGAGATGAGCTAACGCTAGGTCAGATAATAACGATCCCAAATGGATTAACAGAAGTTAAAGCATCTATTAAGACAGAAAAGAGAATTTATAGGCGCACCAAAAGAGGAGAGATTAATCTTATTGACCAATATGTTCAGTTTCAAAGAGAGGTAAAAGGGAGGATTAAAAAAGCTAAACGTGACTATGAAATTAGGACCAAGGTGAGGGAAAAAGTAGGACCTCTGAGAATTGGGAATGGACAGCTGACGGATAACGAACTGGAAATGCGTTCTCTATTTAATGATTATTTTTTTTTGTTAATATTTACACAAGAAGACGTAAGTGAGATTCCAGAAATTAACAATTATTCAGTTCCCGAAGAATTCAAATTAACTAATATTACTGTCACGAGGGACATGGTTATCAGATATTTAAACTGAAGCAAAATAAGCCCTTGGGACCCGAAGAGTTGTTTTCCAGGGTACTTAAAGAATGCAAGATGGAACTTAGTCAGCCATTATAGAGCGTGTTTAATGCGTCCATCTTAACTTGTGTTGTGCCAGAAATGTGGAAGACAGTTAATGTAGTTCCTATATTCAAATCAGGGGATAAGTCAATTCCATCAAATTACCGTCCAATCAGCCTGACGTCTACAGTAGGCAAATTGTTGCAATCGATTATAGTTGATATTATTAGAAGTTATCTTGAAGAGCATAATTTGATTAATGAATCTCAGCATGGGTACACGTGAGGTCGTCTCTGCCTGACAAATTTACTGACTCTCTAAATAAAACATTTGAGGCAGTAGACAGAGATAAAAAATAAGATATTGTTTATTTGGATTTCAGTAAAGCCTTCGATAGAGTACCTCACACAAAGACTCTTAGGAAAAGTGGCAGCTCATGGTATAGGAGAAAAAGTTCTAGCATGATCAGAGACATGGCTTACCAATAGAAAGCAGAGAGTTTCCATTAATGGGGCCAAATCTGAATGGG
The DNA here is from genome assembly GCF_026875155.1 of Cherax quadricarinatus. Lineage (NCBI taxonomy): Eukaryota > Metazoa > Arthropoda > Malacostraca > Decapoda > Parastacidae > Cherax > Cherax quadricarinatus. Next base: position 66,631,489 of record NC_069399.1, on the reverse strand, counting down.
GATCAGTCACTAGTGGCATTCCACAAGGATCAGTTGTAGGCTCTCTGTTGTTCATGATTTACATTAATGACCTTGATGAAGGAATTACAAGTGACATGAGCAAATTTGCTGATGAAACAAAAATAGGCCGTATTATTCATTCTGAGGAGGATACCAATGAACTTCAGGAGGATTTGGACAAATTAATGTCTTAGTCTGAAAAATGGCAGATGAAGTTCAATGTGGACAAGTGTAAGGTACTTGCCCTTGGTAATGAAAATAACCCTCGAAGTTATAAACTAGGTGAAGTAGAGCTTGATCATACAGAATGTGAAAAAGACTTGGGAGTCATGGTAAGCAGAAATCTGAAGCCAAGACAGCAGTGCCTAAGTGTGCGCAATAATGCTAACAGATTACTAGAATTTATTTCAAGAAGTATTAGTAACAGAAGTCCAAAAGTTATTTAACAGCTCTATACATCACTAGTGAGACCACATTTGGGTTAGTTTTCGAATCCTTAGAATCGTTTAGCTTTTCTTATCCCCTTCTTAACGTCCCTCTTAATGTCAATATATTGATTCATAAGATAACCCTCACCTCTTTTGATAAGCCTATAAATTCTTTTCTTTTGCCCTAAAAGATATTTGATCCCATTATTAGTCCATTTAGGGTCATTCTATTCGATCTAATGTTTTTATACTTAATAAAAGTACTTTGGGCAGCTCTCATAATGATAGCTCTATCCGTTACCCCAGGCCACAGAAAATAGTTGTTCTCTAAGCCCATTGTAATCTGCTAAGCGAGAATCTGGGGCCGTTACTGAGTTATCCTTGCGATCATACTTCCATTCAATAAGAGTTTGGCGAAATATGTAGGATATGTAAGGGTGACGAGGGTCTAATACCAGAAATGTCCTACCTACCTACCACGTAATGAAGAAACCAAGTTGTATAATGAGCTATCCTGGGATTTTGTAGAGCACCCAATGCTTGGGACCGTGTACAACACTCTACCAAATAAATGTAAGGTTTGTATAACCCTTGAGTTGTACATAGCATAACCATTATGTTTCAAAAGGGAGGATTCGATTATGTTTCTTCCAGTAGCAGAACAGTTTAGTATAATGACCTGAGCTGCTGACCAACTCAGTAGATGATTGCATAAACTGACATAGTTAAACATTACATTCAACTCCTGTGCCATCTTGAATACTGATGTCAGGTTAGTCTAGTTCCGGACGTTTATCTGTTTGTCCTACATAAGAGAGGGCACATAGAGTGCGGGAGACCTTGTAAATGCCTCCAACTGTGTTGGACGGCATTTATTAGACCTGTATTTCACATTCCCAGTATTCTTAAGCACTATATACATTGAACCTTTTCATTGTATCAGGAAGGCTGGTTAAATTTTCATTGTCGAGTAAAGCTAATACATTTTTCCTTGGAAGCAATTTCCTAGGTTCAGTCCTGTGGAAAGTTCTCCTGGCTGACATGACTTCCTTCCCAACAAATTTCTTCAGATATCTCGGTTTTGTGGCTGTGTTGAATATCTTACCAAGTTCATCATCTAAATACTCAAGACCACAAATAAGTAAAGCTATCAAAAACACTGTGAGGGAATCACTTCTTTTATTCTTAGTTTCATGACTGGAATAGTAGTTACTTTACAACGACACATATTGTAAGTTGGATTCCTCTATTCTGTAAATATAAACCTCCTGTCTACAATATGGATTTGAACATCTAAGAATGATAGTTTATTATCCATTTCACGCGTAAGTGTTAGGTAAGATACATATGCAACAGTTAGGTATCTTTATTTCGAAACGTTTCGCCTACACAGTAGGCTTCTTCAAATCAAATGAAGAAGCCTACTGTGTAGGCGAAACCTTTCGAAATAAAGATACGTAACTGTTGCATGTGTCTTATCTAACAACCTGTCTTTTATTTTTTTACGATTTTAATATTAATGCTTAACTGTGAACTTCATGTAGGGTACTAAACCTATGATTTTAGGTAAGAACTCGTCATATTTTGATCTCTTAGCCACAGCAACATCTCCATATTCAAAATACTTCTTGTTACTTGGGAGAATATCTTTAAGGAATCTAGTTTCATAGAATTCCATATATAAATTGCTTAGTTTTTGAGCATAACATTTACTTTTAGATACAAATTTACAGTACATAACACATAATTAAAGTGGTTTAATAATTGCATTCATAGGTTAGGGCATAGAGAGGTTCTCTAACTCCTCTTCAAGATGCTGTAACAAATCATGAACAGGGACGCAGGTGAACAATGCTGTGACATCAAAACTCACGAGAGCAAAGTCACAGAATACATTTGATCTTTGGAGCCTTTCTGTAATGTCAACGTTGTTTTTAATATGTGCATCCGAAATTCTTCCTTCCAAGGGACTTAGGAATTTACTGACCATTAAGGTAAGTCATAAAGAGCAAAGCCAACCTAACACATGATAGGAAGAACTGGGTTACCTGATTTGTCTTCATACGTTCAGCTGCGGAAGGGTTGCTGACCTGGCCAACAACTATTTTATTAGTCCATCATTTCCCTCCATAATCTTCTTGAAAATTTGTTAAAATGTCAGTGTGATCGAAGGGATTCTTAACAGTTTATACGTCACATATCACCTAGTAAACGATTCAGCTTATCCGAGTACTCCTCCTTAAACCATACCCCCGGCCGGGATTGAACCCGCGGTCATAGAGTCTCAAAACTCCAGCCCGTCGCGTTAGCCACTAGACCAGCTAGCCACAATAAGATTCATCCAACTAGGTATATTTCTACACCATAGGAAAGTTAGCACAGGCACCTCTGTGACCACAAATGCAAGTTTTTACAGACGAATCTCCAGCTAGCGTGGCCGTGACGAACTCTAGCTCAAGTCCCTTCACTGCCGTCAACATGACGTTCAATCCGGCCGGGGGTATGGTTTATTTGCAATCGTGTCATTACGATTTCTTGAGTCATACTCCTCCTTATCTAGAATAACAAACGCGTTGAATCAATAGACGGAGTTAAGTACAATAAACTTCAGGTGATAAGTCCCCATCTTTTTTCAGCAAGCAGAGACTTGGCTAGGTCTTCACAATTATCACCACCAGTTGTAGGCACGAAGCTTAAGCTGAACCTTGAGGTTGCCTGCTGATCACTGCTTCATTCCTTACTAGAGAAATTTATAACGAAGTCCGAGTTAGCATGTGTGATCTAGTCATTTGAATTTCCTAGTATGAATGCGTTCAGTGTTCCTTCTCATTGCTTTAAGTTCACAATAGATATAATCCAGTAGGTGTTCATGCCAGCTTGGAGAAAATCTGGTTCTCCTTTATGTCACTAAGAAGCTTCTTGTTATGTCACATCAGTATGTTTAGTATTCACTAACTTGTGTAGACGGTCGAACAGGATAGTAATAAATCCTTCAGGGATGTAGGGAAACACTCAGGAATAACTAGAAATACTCGAATACTCAAAAACCAGTAAACCCTCTACAATACTTTTCTGTACTGGAGGACAGCTCCAGCCGCCACGTATCTCTGAAAATTAATTGTGTTTAGTTAGGTGACAATGGGTAATATTTGTTAGTATTTCTTACGTCACTTCAAGATTCCACACAAAACTAAAATAATATTGCCACAGCTGTCTACTAAATTAGATTTCATAATGATACTAAACTAGTAGCTGATAATCTGACGTCATTGGACGGTCTCTTACTTCGCGAATAATTTTCTACCATTTTCTGTAAACGTTAAAGGACAGAACAGGACAGTCCATGTGGCACACTAACATTCCTACCTATGAGAGAATCTTTTCCCTGAACCTAACTGTTGTAACTCTTGCAACATTGCATAGCTCCAGACAAGCACGGAAGTGCAAAACGACTATATCCAGTGTTTTCCATCTTCCACTGACTTGTTTTACATTGTTGGATTCGTCTGTTTGCGACTGGTTATGCATTTATGGTTATTCTGCATATTGTGATATATATATTATATATATATATATATATATATATATATATATATATATATATTATATATATATATATATATATGTATATATATATAAGAGAGAGAGAGAGAGATAGTGAATGAGTGTGGTGCTAAACACTTGCCTTCTGAAAGAGCTTGACCAAGACATTAGTGGTGTCTAGGTGACCCACGGGCACCTGATGTTGCTCCAGTAGGTTGATAAACTCCTTGCAGAACGCGTAGGTCACCTGCAACACGGGACCAAAGTCAAACTTTTAGTTTATTTACATGACGGCAAAATTACATGAAAAGTGATGCCAGGTGTCATTTGACACGTTCGTTAACCGAATAATAGAAAATATTCAAACACTTGTATGTGTTACATGGGTTTAATATTGCGCTAATGATTTATAGGAAACTGTTTCCCGTGTGGATTTTTGTCCTACATTAATTACTGAATAAAGGAAAGCAAAAATAAATATTTAGCCCTGGAAATAGCAAGATAAATAATTAATCGTGTGTGTGCTACCAATTAGTCAAGTTATTGCTCATTCTCTTTGTGTTTTTTTCCTTTTATTGCTGTTGCTAACATAGGTTGCACCTCCTCACCACCAGCTGCCAGGTGGTGTCATAGCTTACAGACATAAGTTAAGGTGACCACCTGTCCCTCTCTGGCGAAACAGAAACTCACCTTTCCAGTGGTATCCTTGAATCAAGTTGACATCAGAACTTCACATGTAACTTCATGTGAAGTTCCGAAAATAAATGATTTTAGAGGCATGAGAGTATGCAAAGTACCACGTATAGAGTCATGTACAGGGCCATGAACAGAGCCATGTACAGTTTCGTGAACATGGTAATAAAAAATCGTGCAGAATATCGGTAAAGAAATCGGAAATTTGTTCAAAAAAAAAAAAAAATTCACCAGGGAAGTTAATCGAAAAGAATAAAATACCGAGGCAGGAACAATTCACAACTAACTCTCAAATTGGAAATGGGAACTAAGCCTTGAAACCCGATAACAGCCCAGGATTGATCGAAGCGCCAAGTTTCCTTTATTTGTGGTTTGACTCCAAGGAATTTAGACTCGAAGTATAGACCAGCAACTCTGATACGATATCGCGGGAACTGAGGGAAAAGATGATTATTATCAAGAGACAAAGCATATATGAAGACACTATGTACTTCCAGACAAACTATCAGCACTATTACGTAGTGCATTTATTTCGCAGTGTACTGGTAAATATTGTATAAAAAAGGCGCTCCATATACCATTTACCGGGGTTTGTTCTGACACCAGACGCGTATTATTCCTGAAGAGTACCCAGGACAGGAGCAGGTGAGATGTTTGTGGGGCAGTATGTGGAGCGCAGCAGCTGGAGCAAAATATCCTAAGACGTAACAGTTTGGAGTTTGTAGGGATGGTGATTTTTTGTAAGTTTATACCATAGGTTACTTTATTAGCTTAAGTGCTCTCAGGTTTACCTGTGAGGTCCTAGTGTGCAGAGGCCTGTTTAAGTTTTGGGGAGAGTACTCATGTACAGTGTATTGCTGGCAGGCAATACTCGGTACATGAGTGTGTAGAGTAGGTTGTATGTTGTACTATATGTGAGAGATTTTAACCATCAAATTGGTTTTCAAAAAGTTGAGAAAGTAGTATCAAGCAAGTCCATGGTCGACAGGAATATAACTGAATCTTGTTCCATAAAAAACAGTTTTGAAAATAATATGAATATTTCCTTTGGTTTATATAAATTAGATCCATTTATAATTAATAGAATTTGGGAAGAATTTAATAATACATTGGACAAATAATAAATCTTAATTCTTGGGTAGAATAGTTTGTTTGTGGGATGTCGTGAAGGACCTGTCTAGTTGGGCCAGCAGGCCTGCTGCAGTGTTCTCTTTCTTATGAGTCGCTCATCAGGTGTTGCTTTGTTGTGGGATGTGATGGTGAGGTGTGGTCTAGACCCTTTATATGTCTTCCTTTGATGCATTACATTTATTGTTCCTTGATAATGTGAGTAGTCACGAAAGCGCTTGGAATTTCTCTAGTCTTTCACAGTGGTTGTTTTGCATATTCTGAAATCACCTGTTTGCTGTGATCTTATTGCATATATTTCTTTTTTATTAACACACTGGCCGATTCCCACCAAGGCAGGGTGGCCCGAGAAAGAAAAACTTTCACCATCATTCACTCCATCACTGTCTTGCCGCCAGAGGGGTGCTTTACACTAGTTTATAAAGCTGCAACATTAACACCCGTCCTTCAGAGTGCAGGCACTGTACTTCCCATCTCCAGGACTCAAGTCCAGCCTGCCGGTTTCCCTGAATCCCTTTATAAATGTTACTTTGCTCACACTCCAACAGCACGTCAAGTATTAAAAACCATTTGTCTCCATTCACTCCTATCAAACATACTCACGCATGCTTGCTGGAAATCCAAGCCCCTCGCACACAAAAACTCCTTTACCCTCTCCCTCCAACCTTTCCTAGGCCGACCCCTACCCCGCCTTCCTTCCACTACAGATTGATACACTCTTGAAATAATTCTGTTTCGTTCCATTCTCTCTACATGCCCGAACCACCTCAACAACCCTTCCTCAGCCCTCAAAACAACAGTTTTGGCAATTCCGCACTTCCTCCTAACTTCCAATCTACGAATTCTCTGCATTATATTCACACCACACATAGCCCTCAGACATGACATCTTCATTGCCTCCAGACTCCTAAGTGCACCGCTCACCCTTTTCCCCTCATCAATTCTATGATTCACCTCATCTTTCATAGCCCCATCCGCTGACACGTCCACTCCTAAATATCTGAATACATTCACCTTCTCCATACCCTCTCCCTCCAATCTGATATCCAATCTTTCATCACCTAATCTTTTTGTTATCCTCCACTTTTAATTTTCTTTTTTTACATACCCTACCAAATTCATCCACCAACCTCTGCAACTTCTCTTCAGAATCTCCCAAGAGCACAGTGTCATCAGCAAAGAGCAACTGTGACAGCTTCCACTTTGTGTGTGATTCTTTATCTTTTAACTCCACGCCTTTTGCCAAGACCCTGGCATTTACTTCCCTTACAACCCCATCTATAAATATATTAAACAACCACAGAGACATCACACATCCTTGTCTAAGGCCTACTTTTACTGGGAAATAATCTCCCTCTTTCCTACATACTCTAACTTGAGCCTCACTATCCTCGTAAAAACTCTTCACTACTTTCAGTAACCTACCTCCTACACCATACACCTGCAACATCTGCCACATTGCCCCCTATCCATATGCATATATATATATATATATATATATATATATATATATATATATATATATATATATATATATATATATATATATTATATATATATATATTTCAAAAAGTCGGTCGTCTCCCACCGAGGCAGGGTGACCCAAAAAAAGAAAGAAAATCCCCAAAAAGAAATACTTTCATCATCATTCAACACTTTCACCACACTCACACATTATCACTGCTTTTGCAGAGGTGCTCAGAATACAACAGTTTAGAAGCATATACGTATAAAGATACACAACATATCCCTCCAAACTGCCAATATCCCAAACCACTCCTTTAAAGTGCAGGCATTGTACTTCCCATTTCCAGGACTCAAGTCCAACTATATGAAAATAACCGGTTTCCCTGAATCCCTTCACTAAATATTACCCTGCTCACACTCCAACAGATCGTCAGGTCCCAAGTATCATTCGTCTCCATTCACTCCTATCTAACACGCTCATGCACGCTTGCTGGAAGTCCAAGCCCCTCGCTCACAAAACCTCCTTTACCCCCTCTTTCCAACCCTTTCGAGGACGACCCCTACCCCTCTTTCCTTCCCCTATAGATTTATATGTTTTCCATGTCATTCTACTTTGATCCATTCTCTCTAAATGACCAAACCACCTCAACAACCCTCTTCTGCCCTCTGACTAATGCATTTATTTAACTCCACACCTTCTCCTAATTTCCACACTCCGAATTTTCTGCATAATATTTACACCATACATTGCCCTTAGACAGGACATCTCCACTGCCTCCAACCGTCTCCTCGCTGCTGCATTTACCACCCAAGCTTCACATCCATATAAGAGTGTTGGTACTACTATACTTTCATACATTCCCTTCTTTGCCTCCATAGATAACGTTTTTTGACTCCACATATACCTCAACGCACCACTCACCTTTTTTCCCTCATATATATATATATATATATATATATATATATATATATATATATATATATATATATATATGCAAGGAATTCGCGAGAGCAGGCGAAATATACACAAACACTGATCTCTGGCTGAAGGAGACTCGAACCTACGAACCTTAGGACAAGGTACGCAGTGCTTTACCGATCTACCCACACTGGACAATACCTTGGCGTGTAGCTTTCGCTACACGTTTGATCCAAGGCAGCCAGCTTTCAGGGAGAAGGCTTACGCTTTTCATTCTCATCCCCTGCATGCATCACCCTTTACTAGAGATTTGAACAATGCAAGGAATTCGCGAGAGCAGGCGAAATATAACAAACACTGATCTCTGGCTGAAGGAGACTCGAACATACGAACTATGTACATATATATATATTATATATATATATATTATATATATATATTAAAAATTTTATATATATATATATAAAAAAAATATAATATATAAAATTTATGTTGATAAATTAGACACATGTGCAATCTTGGTATCTTTATTGAGGAAACTTTTCGCCACACAGTGGCTTCATCAGTCCATATTGTAGGAGAAACTTGAAGAACAGGAGGAGAATGAGGTAATCAGTCCCTCAACCTTGAGTCGATGTGTTCAGTCCATCAATAAAGATACCCAAGAGTTGCACATGTGTTAAATTTATCAACATGTCGCTTCTCTGAACCATTCATCTACAAACATATATATATATATTATATTTATATATATATATATATATTATATATTTTATATATATATATATATATAAATATATATATATTATGCAAAACAACCACTCTGAAAAAATTTAGAAAAATTTCCAAGCGCTTTCGTGACTACTCACATTATCAAGGAACAATGAAAGTAAAGCATCAAAGGAAGGTATATAAAGGGGTAGCCCACACCTCACTATCAGATCCCACAACACCTGACGCGAGACAGTAGGCCTGCCGGCCCAACTAGACAGGTCCTTCACACAAACCCACCAACAAACTATTCTACCCAAGAAATAAAAAATTTTAAAAAAAATTATTATTTGTCCAATGTTATATTAATATATATATATTATATATATATATTATATATATTAATATATATATATTATATTTATTATATATATATATATATATATATATATAATTTGTACATATTTTGTATAGGTGAGTCATTGTGTCCCTTCTTACAATAAATTAAATATTGTCTCCACATTTAATGTGAAGATACAAGCTGGTCCTAGAGTGGTTTCTTTTTCTATTTTCAATTAATATAAATGTTTTTACACTAGGCAGGCTGTTTACCTCCCAGGAGCCAGGAGTTTTATTTACTTTTTGCAATCAAAATCTTAACAAGCACTTGCTCAGATTGGTTTAATAGCTAGACTCCAACCATGCGTTCACAGGCAGATATGACAGTCGAAAATAGCGTGAGTCCACTGCACAAGGTGCACCCAAGAGCAGGAGACCTAAATCCACAAACTCTGCTGGTTAAACACATCTCTGTAATTGCAGTTAGGAAATTTCAACTAATTAATTACACAGACAAATGCGTGTTGTGAGAATTATTATTATTATTATTATTATTATTATTATTATTATTATTATTATTATTATTATTATTATTATTATTATTATGTGAGCAAATCACCTGCAGGAGACTTACAGGGTACTACCTGAATTATTACCTGCAAGTAATTTGGGTGTGGTAAGTGGGAGTCAGTCACATTAGGTCGCTGAAATGTAACTCCCTCAACTGACCATTTTTTCACCACTCTCACATAAAGCTAAACCTGACATTAAATTAATAATAATAATAATAAAACCAACTACTCTGGTAATTAAAGTTATGTGAACTGTATGTTATTTTAGTTTACTTGATGGGTCCACAGAATATTCATATTAGCACTTACCATTAAATTACTGTAGACGGATCACACCACTACACCCGCCTAACACCTAGACTCTACACTGGCCAACTAGAGATCTAAATGCCAGGACTAATGCTGAACTTCCTTGTGAGTGATGTTGCATCCCTTATTTTTTGCCATCCACATGTAATTCTTGAGGTCCCGCAAATTTCTTGTCCCAATTCTTCAGCAGGGGACAATAACATAGGTTCCTAATTATAAATTCAGACCGAGAAACCCCTATTGGCCTTCGAGAACGCCTGATTACATTGCACAACTTGGACCAGTGTTCACACATTAATTCAGTATGTTGTCTCTTCCCCGGGGTCAGTCTCTGGCTCCACCCATCCCCCTTCACTTAAAATTTCTCAAAGGGTCAAATCAGCATCGCATTTTATTACACAATTATTGTATTATTCAAATTTACACATGTTGAATTTACGAAAATCCAAAATTTTCCACCCGTATGAAAGATGCGTCAACACATATTTATGTGAAGCATCAACCCTTACTGGTCGCCTAGTGAAAGGAGTGGTTGAGGCTCGATCTTCCAGAGAGAGAGAGAGAGAGAGAGAGAGAGAGAGAGAGAGAGAGAGAGAGAGAGAGAGAGAGAGAGAGAGAGAGAGAGAGAGAGAGAGAGAGAGACAAGACAAATGACAGATTTTTTTGACTACCACTCACTACTTTGTGATCGTCAATATGGCTTCAGGAAAGGTTACTCTGCTGCTGATCTGTTGTTAAACCTCTCCACTAAGTGGCACCAGTCACTGGATGAATCCAAAGTCAGCTGTGTGGTAGCACTGGACATTGCTGGCGCTTTCGACCGGGTGTGGCACCAGGGCCTCTTAGCAAAACTTCAAGCACTGGGAATTGCAGGCTCTACGCTATGTCTCCTCAGTGATTACCTTCATGGTAGATCTCTAAGTGTAGTCCTCAATGGAACGGAATCAGCAAGGCATCCTATTGGGGCAAGCGTTCCACAAGGAAGTGTGCTGGGTCCACTGTTATGGAATGTCTACTTCAACGACCTTCTTCATCTCATCCCAGAATCACATGCATATGCAGACGACTGTACACTGACATTCACTTATCCAAGAGAAGAAATGCCAGCTGCTCTAAGCTACATCAATCACCAGCTGAGAGCTATATCAGCTTGGGGAAATAGATGGCAAGTAACATTTGCACCTGAAAAAACGCAAATGATGTTCGTCTCTAGGCACCATGATGGTAATGCTGGCGCAGTAGTAAGGATGAATGGGACGATGTTGGCACCTGGAGAAGAAGTTGATATCCTTGGGGTGAAATTTGACTCCAAACTAACCATGAAGAACCATGTTGTAAATCTTGCAAACAAGGCAGCCAGGAAGCTTACAGCACTTCGCCGTATCTCGCATCTGCTTGACAGTAGGGGTTGCAAGATCCTGTACGAGGCACAAGTACGCTCACACCTTGAGTATGCTCCACTTTCTTGGTTTGCCTGCCCCCCCTCTCATCTGCGACTGCTTGACAGAGTAGAGAACAGAGCAAGACGTCTCATCTCTCGCCTGGACCCATCCTGGATAGATCTGTCATTTCAGCAGAGCCTTCAACATAGGAGGGATGTGGGTGGCCTTACTGTTATGTACAAGGCCAATATTGTCAAAATACCACACTTGGATCCACTTCGAGGACAGCGTGAAACAAGCTTTTATGCCACAAGACGGGCAGAAAGCAGCAACTTCACTCTGGCTGTACCCTTCTCCAGAACATCACTCCATCTGAGATCATACATACCCAGGATGACTCGAGTATGGAACACATTCGTACAGCATAATGATGTCAACGAGATAACGTCAGTTGATCAAATGAAAATGCTGGCCCACAGATGGCTCCAACTTCATCCTGTTCCCTACTTGTATGTCTCATAACAAAAATGCTTTCAAATGAGCTGATGTAGGTAACAGCTCTTAGCTTGCCAATAAAGTTAGGAATCCTTAACCTGTAAATAGCTGTCAATAAAGCTAGGGATCCTTAACCTTGTCAAACCCTGTGTAAAAAAAAAAAAAAAAAAAAAAAAAAAAAGAGAGAGATAGAGATAGAGAGATAGAGAGAGAGATACTAACTGATTGACTGACTCACTGACTCAGCCTACCTGTCGAACACACAAGACTCATTTCTGTTAGTCATGTCACCAGCAGTCTACTTGTCACCTCCACAGTGACACTACACAATAAATTACACTCCCAGCGGCCAGCCAAAAAAACAATCTGAGCAATCAACTCGGGTAATTTTGCTGGCGGGAAGCAGGAACTGGAAATACAAATGTTTTAAAAGGAAACTCCATTGACGTTTTCTCTGTCGGGAAAATAATTTCCAAACAAACCCGAAATGTCATCAGAAATATCAGAAAAAAAAGTTTTACAAACAGTTTTTAGAATGTAAAGGTGAATACTCTTTTTTTTTTTTTGTATATGATTCCTTTAGAATCTGGGATCAATGGTGTGGCAGCCCGGCCTTATGGCATGCCCCACTGTTGATAGACTGATCAGTATGACTGTTGGTGCTCGCTGCGCTCAGCACGACGTCAGCCTCACGCTCCTGCTAATGAACTTGCATCAGAAATTTGTCAATTTTGAAGATATTTATAAGTCACATATATACTCCTGAGAAGGAAGAGCGAAGTGAGTGAAATGCAGAGAATATGACAGATCTTGGGTTGGCGAATCACTGAGGTATTATGGAGAGTGAAAGTGACGTGAGAGCAAACACTAGGACGTATTTATTAAAAAAACGTTTCGGTCCTGAGACCTTGATCACTTCTAACACTCCGAGATTAAAATGACGCTATACAGGCGGACAGTGAGGCGTGAGTGACACATAGTGACCTGAAAAATGACATATTTGAGATGAGGTCCAGCGCTGTATGACCTCGAGGCCAAGTAGACAAAGAGGTCATGTAATTATTGAGTTGTTAGGTAGGTGGTGCTTTGCCTGGATGAGTAATATTCATTCAGGCAAAGCACCGCCTACATTATGACATACTCAATGAGTATGTCATAATGTTTGCCCAAGTGTCTTTTTAAACCAGTTTATCGGTATTAATTACCAAGGTTTATATCATAATGGATGCCCCCGAGCCCATACAACTCTGCCAAGATGCGAGTCAGCGGACCAGCTACCCTAAATACACCTTAGTTCTGTTCGCTAGTCTTGTGTGTACTGACTGGCAGGTTCTACACAACTGACTTTGTCTCTTCTGAGACAAGTTTGATATTTCACTCTGCCCTGAATTGTTAGTGTTTGTACCTATGTACTACGCTTGTGTTATTGGTGTTATGGATCTTACAGGTGTTCTTGGTGTTGAGGGTCCTACAAGTATTCTTGGTGTTGTAGATCCTACAAGTAACTTGGTGTTATAAATCCTTCGGGTATCCTGTTGTTGTGGGTCCTACAAGTGTCTTCGTGTTGTGGGTCCTACAAGTGTCTTCGTGTTATGGCCCTACAATGCCTAAGTGTTATGGATCCTACAAGTGTTCTTGGTGTTGTGGATCCTACAAATGACTTGGTGTTATAAATCCTACAGGTATCCTGTTATTGTGGGACCTGCAAGTGTCTTGGTGTTGTGGATCATACAGGTGCGTTGGAGTTGTGGATAATGTAAGTGTCTGGGAGTTGTGGATCCTACAAGTAACTTGGAGTTTTGGATCCTACAAGTGTCTTGGAGTTGTGGATTCTACAAGTGTCTTGGAGTTGTGGTTCTTACAAGTATCATGGAGTTGTGGATCCTAAAAGCGTCTTTTCTGTTGTGGGTCCTACAAGTGTCTTGGTGTCGTGGGTACTACAAGTGTTTTGATGTTGTGGATCCTACAAACCTCATGGTATTGAATCCAACAAGTGTCTTGGTGTTCCTGAAGTCGTGCTTTTAGTTAGCGTGAAGTTTGGTCACTGATCTATTAGTCACAATCAACTCTGACAATAGTGTATTCTCCTACAGTCAAGTTGCCTTGACTAATGTGTCCTCTTAATGGAGTCTCTCAATTATTTTGGAGGTAATCACGCGACATTCACTCTACCCCCCATCAACGCCTGTGTGATCATATCTACAGTGTTACCTGCGGGAAAATTGAGCGTCTGTCGCATGCATCGTTCTCTTGGGGTGCTGAAAATATTTCTTGGGCATTTGCAATCCCGTGTCAAGTTTGATAGGGTAGCTTAGTGAGAATGTATGTTTATTTGGGTACATTACAACATTTTTCATAATTACAAACGTCTTGCATAGTAACACGAGTAACATACTTAGGATAAAAAAAACAAAAACGAAAAAATAAACATTTAGAGTGTGGTCCTTGTATAATATAAGATACAGTAAAATATTAGCTTTGATTATTAAGAAAACCAAAACAAAATTAACTGTATATTAATACATGAAAATTAATTATTCGAATTTGTAAATAAAAACAATAACAAATCAGTTGAATAAAACAGTAACACGAATATTAGTCGTACATGAAATCTGACGGGAACAGATTTATTACACAATCATAGATTATGCTTCCTTTAACACTCCTCACCGACCTTACAAACTCTGCCTCTGTTATACTCTCCACCTTTACTAGTTTCTGATGAAGCATATTACACACTTTACCCAACAGTACTGTGTGACCCTGGTGGCTTTTGCGCTTAGCTTTAATAATAATAATAATAATAATAATAATAATAATAATAATAATAATAATAATAATAATAATAATAATAACAATAATAATAATAATGTACATGAAATCACTTACCTCCCTTTTACGTTGCTGCATTCCTTCCCACTGTTAGTCAGTGGGATCTGACACAGCACCCCTATGAATTCTACGAGTGGGAGCAGAAATGCTGTCAGAGCTACTAAAGTAGCTAAAATCTACTACACATCAATTGAATGTAGTCCCTGAACATAAGAAAGGAGTCAGAGAGGAGGAATTGAACTACAAGCCAGTTTCTCTGATATGCATACCACGCCAAGTAATGGAGAAGCAGAATGAAAGTGGTAGAACACTTGTAGAGTCTAACTGGAGTCTACTTGGAGGGTATTCTAGGGATCAACGCCCCCGCGACCCGGTCCACGACCAGGTCTCCCGGTGGATCAGGGACTGATCAACCAAGCTGTTACTGCTGGCTGCACGTGGTCCAACGTACGAACCACAGCCCGGCTTATCCGGCACCGACTTTAGGTTTCTGTCCAGCCAGGAGCCTATTGGTAATTCCCCTTAAGCTTGGTGGGACGCTGATGAAGAGTCTTAGGCTCCGGACGCTTATGATGTTTTCTCTTAGTGTACCAATGGCGCCCCTACTTTTCATTGGGGGTATTTTCCATCGCCTGCCCAGTCTTTTGCTTTCGTAGGGAGTGATTTCTGTGTGCAGATTTGGGACCATTCCTTCTAGAAATTTCCAAGTGTAGATTATGATACATCTCACTCGCCTGAGTTCCAACGAGTACAAGTCAAGTGCTTTCAGGTGTTCCCACTAGCAGAGGTGTTTGATAGAACTTATATGTGCAGTCAAGGTTCTCTGTACACTCTCTAGATCTGCAATTTCACCTGCTTTGAACAGAGACATTAATGTACAGCAATATTCCAGTGTAGAAAGAACAAGTGATTTGAAAAGGACTCAAAAGACTCACAGGGATGTTAGGAAGCATTTCTTCAGTCAGTGAGTTGTCAGGAATTAATAGTCTGAAAAGGGAGGTGGTGGAGGCAGGTGCTATATAAAGCTTTAGAAGAAATATGATAAAGCTCATGGAGCAGGGAGAACGAAATAGTAATGACCAGTGAAGAGGCGGGGCCAGGAATTGTGAATCGACCCCTGTAACCACAACTAGGAGAGTACACACACGCACACACGACTCAAGAATGGGGAGTCCATCACGTGTTGCTGGTGTCTGTGTTGCTGGTGTGTGTGTGTGTGTGGTGTGTGTGTGTGTGTGTGTGTGTGTGTGTGTGTGTGTGATTGCTGGTGTGTGTGTGTGTGTGTGTGTGTGTGTGTGTGTGGTGTGTGTGTGTGTTGTGTGTGTGTGTGTGTGTGTGGTGTGTGGTGTGTGTTGTGGTGTGTGTGTGTGTGTGTGTGTTGTCGTGTGTGTGTGTGTGTTGCTGGTGTGTGTGTTCTTGGTGTGTGTGTGTTGCTGGTGTGGGGTGTGTGTATGTGTGTGTGGTGTGTGTGTGTGTGTGTGTGTGTGTGTGTGTGTGTGTGTGTGTGTGTGTGTGTGTGTGTGTGTGTGTGTGTGTGTTGTGTGTGTGTGTGTGGTGTGTGTGTGGTGTGTGTGTGTGTGTGTGTGTTGTGTGGTTGTGGTGTGTGTGTGTGTTGCTGGTGTGTGTGTGTGTTCCTGGTGTGTGTGTGTTGCTGGTGTGTGTGTGTTGCTGGTGTGTGTGTGTTGCTGGAGTGTGTGTTGTTGGTGTGTGTGTGCTGCTGGTGTGTGTGTTGCTGGTGTGTGTGTGTGTGTTGCTGGTGTGTGTGTTGCTGGTGTGTGAGTGTTGCTGATGTGTGTGTGTGTTGCTGGTGTGTGTGTGTTGCTGGTGTGTGTGTTTTACTGGTGTGTGTGTATTGCTGGTGTGTATGTTGCTGGTGCGTGTATGTTGTTGCTGTGTGCCACTAGATGCAACCTCACAACAGTTCAAGGAACAGCTACTGAAAATTGATTACTGTCTGGAAAACCTTCCAGCTCCGGGCCCTTACTCAGACAGGATGGGACTTACACAGATGACAACAAGGAAATGAGTGAAATATTGAAATCCCAGTACGACTCTGTGTTTAGTGAACCACTAATCGGTCTGAGGATCGACGACCCAAATGATTTCCTCATGAATGATCCTCAAAACTCCATAAATGTATGCCAGATTTCCGACATTACCCTAACTCCGATAGATTTCGAAAAAGTCATTGACAACATGCCCATGCACTCAGCCCCGGGCCCAGACTCGTGGAACTCGGTTTTCATTAAGGACTGCAAGAAACCCCTCTCGCGTGCCCTAAGTACACTATAGAGGAGGAGCTTGGACATGGGTGAAATTCCACAGTCACTTAAAACGACGGATATAGCCCCACTCCATAAAGGTGGCAGCAAAGCATTAGCTAAGAACTATAGACCAATAGCTCTGACGTCCCACATCATAAAAATCTTTGAAAGAGTGCTAAGAAGCAGGATTGCAAATCACCTGGATTCCCAAAATCTGCACAATCCAGGGCAACATGGGTTCATGGCAGGTCGCTCCTGCCTCTTACAACTACTGGATCACTATCATATGGCCTTGGATGCACTGGAAGAGAATCATAATGCAGATGTAATATACACAGACTGCAAAAGCATTTGACAAATGCGATCATGGCGTAATAGCCCATAAAATACGTGCTAAAGGAATAACTGGGAAAGTGAGGAGATGGATCTTCAACTTCCTAACAAATCGAACACAAAGAGTAGTGGTCAACAGAGTTAAATCGGAGGCTGCCAAAGTGAAGAGCTCTGTTCCACAAGGCACAGTACTCGCCCCCATCTTATTCCTTCTCCTCATATCAGACATAGACAGTGATATACTTCAGAGCACCGTATCATCCTTTGCGGATGATACTAGGATCTGCATGAGGCTGTCATCTGCTGAGGACGCAGTTAACCTCCAAGAAGATATAAAGAAAGTTTTCCAGTGGGCAACGGTAAACAATATGATGTTCAATGAGGACAAATTCCAACTACTCCGTTATGGAAAACTGGAGGAGATAATAACTAGAACAGAGTGTACTACAGACTCTGGCCATACATTAGAGCAGAAAAATAATGTAAGGGACCTGGGAGTAGTAATGTCTGAGGATCTAACTTTCAAGGATCACAACAGTGCCACGATCGCACGTGCAAAGAAAATGATAGGATGGATAATGAGAACGTTCAAAACGAGAGATGCCAAGCCAATGATGATCCTTTTCAAATCACTTGTTCTCTCTAGGCTGGAATACTCCTGTACATTAACATCTCCATTCAAAGCAGGTGAAATCGCAGATCTAGAGAGTGTACAGAGATCCTTTACTGCACGTATAAGTTATATCAAGCACCTTAACTATTGGGAACGCTTGGAAGCACTTGACTTGTACTCGTTGGAACGCAGGAAAATCTTGGAAAATCTTGGAAGGAATGGTCCCAAATCTGTACACAGAAATCACTCCCTACGAAAGTAAAAGACTGAGCAGGCGATGAAAAATGCCCCCAATAAAAAGTAGGGGCGCCATTGGTACACTAAGGGAAAACACCATAAATGTCCGGGGCCCAAGACTGTTCAACAGCCTCCCATCAAGCATTAGGGGAATTGCCAATAAACCCCTGGCTGCCTTCAAGAGAGAGCTGGACAGATAACTAAAGTCAGTGCCGGATCAGCCGGGCTGTGGCTCGTACGTTGGACTGCGTGCGGCCAGCAGTAACAGCCTAGTTGATCAGGCCCTGATCCACCGGGAGGCCTGGTCATGGACCTGACCGCGGGGGCGTTGATCCCCGGAATAACCTCCAGGTAACCTCCAGGTGTGTTGCTGGTGTGTGTGTGTGTTGTTGGTGTGTGTGTGTGTTGCTGGAGTGCATTTGTTGCTGGTGTGTGTGTTGCTGGTGTGTGTGTATTGCTGGTGTGTGTGTTGTTGGTGTGTGAGTGTTGCGAAAGTGTGTGTGTGTATTGCTCGTGAGTGCGTTCCTGGTGTGTGCGTGTTGCTGGTGTGTGTGTGTTGAAATGGTGGGTGTGTGTGGCTGGTGTGTGTGTGTGTGTGTTGCTCGAGTGTGCGTGTTCCTGGGGTGAGTATTGCTGGTGTGTGTGTTGCTGGTGGGTGTGTGTTGCTGGTGTGTGTGCTGCTGGTGTGTGTGTGTTGCAGGTGTGTGAGTGTTGCTGCTTTGTGTGTGTTGCTGGTATGTATGTGTTGCTGGTCTATGTGTTATGGTGGTGTGTGTGTGTTGCTGGTGTGGATGTTGCAGATGTATGTGTGTTGCTGACGTGTGTGTGTTGCTGGTGTGTGTGTGTGTGTGTTGTTGGTGTGTGTTGTGTGTTGCGGATGTGTGTGTGTTGCTGGTGTGTGTGTTGCTAGTGTGTGTGTGTGTGTTGCTGGTGTGTGTTTGTTGCTGGTGTTTGTGTTGCTGGTATGTGTGTTGCTGTTGTGTGTGTATTGCTGGTGTGTGTGTTGTTGGTGTGTGTGTGTGTGTTGCTAGAATGTGTGTGTTGCTGGTGTGGTGTGTGTGTATTGCTGGTGTGTGTTGCTGGTGTGTGTGTTGCTGGTGTATGTGTGTGTGTTGCTGGTGTGAGTGTATGTTGAAATGGTGTGAGTGTGGCTGGTGTGTGTGTGTTGCTCGTGTGTGTGTGTTGCTGGTGCGTGTGCGTGCATTGCTTGTGTGTGTGTGGGTTGCTGGTGTGCGTGTGTATTGCTGGTGTGTGTGTGTGTTGCTGTGTGTCTGTGTGTGTGTTACTGGTGTGTGTGTTGCTGATGTGGTTGTGTGTGTGTTGCTAATGTGTGGTGTGTGTTGTTGGTGTGTGTGATACTCATGTGTGTGTTGTTGGCGTGTGTGTGTGTTGCAGGTGTGTGTGTGTAGCTGGTGTGTGTGTGTGTTGTGGTGTGTGTGTGTTGCTGGTGTGTGTGTGTTGCTGGTGTGTGCGTGTTGCTGGGTGTGTGTGTGTTGCTGATGTGGTGTTGCTGGTGTGTGTGTGGTGTGTGTGTTGCTGGTGTGTGTGTTGCTGGCGTGTGTGTTTGCTAGTATGTGTGTGTTGCTCGTGAGTGTTGCTTGTGTTAAGTTTATTTGGTGTATGTTGCTGGTGTGTGTGTTATGGTTTGTGTGTGTTGCTGGGTGTGTACGTGTGTGAGTGTGTGTTGCGTGTGTGTTGTGGTGTGTGTGTGATCCTAGTGTGTGTTTCTGGTCTTTGCTGGTGGTGTGATGTTGCTGGTGTGTGTTGCTGGTGTGTGTGTGTTGCTGTGTGTTGTGTGTGTGTTACTGGTGTGTGTTGCTGGTGTGTGTATGTTGCTTGGTGTGTTGTTGCTGGTGTATGTGTTGCTGGCGTGTGTGCTTGCTGGTGTGTATGTGTTAGCTGGTGTGTGTGTGTGTGTTGCTGGTGCGTGTGTGTTACTGGTGTGTGTGTTGCTGGTGTGTGTGTTGCTGGCGTGTGTGTCGTGCTGGTGTGTATGTGTAGCTGGTGTGTGTGTGTGTGTGTGTTGCTGGTGAGTGTGTGTTGCTGGTGTGTGTGTTGCTTGTGTGTGTGTGGGTTGCTGGTGTGTGTGTTGCTGGTGTGTGTGTGTTCCTGGTTTGTGTGTGTTGCTGGTGTGTGTGTGTTGCTGGTGTGTGTGAGTTACTGGTGTGTGTGTTGCTGGTACGTGTGTGTTACTGGTGTGTGTGTTGCTGGTTTGTGTGTGTTGCTTGTGTGTGTGTTGCTGGTGTGTGTGTGTTGCTGGTGTGTGTTTGTGTGTGTTGCTGGTGTGTGTGTGTGTGTTGCTTGTGTGTGTGTCTTGCTGGTTTGTGTGTGTTGCTGGTGTGTGTGTTGCTGGTGTATGTGTCTTGCTGGTGAGTGTTTCTTGATGGTTTGTGTGAGTTGCTGGTGTATGTGTTGCTGGTGTGTGTGTGTGTGTGTTGCCGGTGTGTGTGTTGCTGGCGTGTGAGTCTTGCTGGTGTGTATTTGTAGCTGGTGTGAGTGTGTGTGTGTTGCTGGTGCGTGTGTGTTGCTTGAGTGTGTGCGTTGCTGGTGTGTGTGTGTTGCTGGTGTGTGTTTGTGTGTGTTGCTGGTGTGTGTGTGTTGCTGGTTTGTGTGTGTTGCTGGTGTGTGTGTTGCTGGTGTGTGTATTGCTGGTGTGTGTGTGTGCTTTGCCGGTGTGTGTGTTGCTGCCGTGTGTGTGTTGCTGGCATGTGTGTATTGCTGGTGTGTGTGTGTGTGTTGCTGGTGTGTGTGTGCGTTTTGCTGGTGTGTTTGTCTTGCTGGTTTGTGTGTGTTGCGGGTTTTGTGTGTGTTGCTGGTTGTGTGTGTCCTTGCCGGTGTGTGTGTTGCTGGCGTGTGTGTGTTGCTGGTGTGTGTGTGTGTTGCTAGTGTGTGTTGCTGGTGTGTAAGTTTATGGTGTGTGTTGCTGATGTGTGTGCTACTGGTTTGTGTGTGTTGCTGGAGTGTGTTTTATCCATCACTTCGCCTTGTTCCTCCACCACTCCCTCTTCTTCCTCCACCACTCCCTCTTGTTCCTCCATCACTCCCTCTTGTTCCACCATCCCTCTCTCTTGTTCCTCCATCACTCCCTCTTGTTCCACCATCCCTCTCTCTTGTTCCTCCACCACTCCCTCTTGTTCCTCCATCACTTCCTCTTGTTCCTCCATTACTCCCTCTTGCTCCTCCACCACTCCCACTTGTTCCTCTTCACTCCTTCTTGTTCCTCCATCACTCCCTCTTGTTCCACCATCATTCTCTCTTGTTTCTCCATCATTTCCTCTTGTTCATCCACCATTCCCTCTTGTTCCTCCATCCCCCCCTCTTTTTCTTCCAGCACTGTCTCTTGTTCCTCCATCACTCCGTCTTGTTCTTTCATCACTTCCTCTTGTTCCTCCATCACTTCCTCTTGTTCCTCCATCATCCCTCTTGTTCCTCCATCACTCCCT
This sequence comes from Cherax quadricarinatus, assembly GCF_026875155.1. Classification (NCBI taxonomy): domain Eukaryota; kingdom Metazoa; phylum Arthropoda; class Malacostraca; order Decapoda; family Parastacidae; genus Cherax; species Cherax quadricarinatus. The sequence goes on along the minus strand of NC_069399.1, from coordinate 66,609,781 downwards.
CTTGTTTCACCATCACTCCCCCTTATTCCTCCACCACTCCTTCTTGTTCCTCCATCACTCCCTCTTGTTTCTCCATCACTCCCCATTGTACCTCCATCACTTCCTCTTGTTCCTCCATCACTCCCTCTTCTTCATCCATCACTCCTCTTGTTCCTCCATCACACCATCTTGTTCCTCCATCACTCCCTCCTGTTCCTCCATCACTCTCTGTTGTTCCTCCATGACTCCCTCTTGTTCCTCCATCACTCCCTCCTGCTCCTCCCTCATCCTTCTTGTTCCTCCATGACTCCCTCTTGTTAATCCATCACTCCCTCTTGTTCCTTCATCACTCCCTCCTGCTCCTCCCTCACTCCTTCTTGTTCCTCCATCACTCCCTCCTTTCTCTTGTTCTTCCATCGCTCCCTCTTGTTCCTCCATCACTCTCTCTTGCTTCTCCATCACTCCCTCTTGTTCCTCCACCACTCCCTCTTGTTCCTCCATCACTCCCTCTTGTTACTCCCTCACTCCCACTTGTTCCTCCATCACTCCTTCTTGTTCCTCCATCACTCCCTCTTGTTCCTCCCTCACTCTCTCTTGTTTCCTCCACCACTCCCTCTTGTTCCTCCATCACTCCTCTTGTTACTCCCTCACTCCCACTGTTCCTCCTCATCCTTCTTGTTCCTCCATCACTCCCTCTTGTTCCTCCTCACTCTCTCTGTTCCTCCACCACTCCCTCTTGTTCCTCCCTCACTCCCTCTTGTTCCTCCATCACTCACTCTTGTTCCTCCATCACTCCTTCTTGTTCCTCCATCACTCCCTCTTGTTCCTCCATCACTCGTCTTGTTCCTCCATCACTCCCTCTTGTTCCTCCACACTCCTCATGTTCCACTATCACTCCCCCTAGTTCCTCCGCCACTCCTTCTTGTTCCTCCATCACTCCCTCTTGTTCCTCAAGCACTCCTCTTGTTCCTCCATCACTCCCTCCTCCTTCTTGTTTCTCCATCACTCCCTCTTGTTCCTCCATCACTCCCTCCTCCCTCTTGTTTCTCCATCACTCCCTCTTGTTCCTCCATCACTCCCTCATGTTCCACTATCACTCCCACTAGTTCCTCCACCACTCCCTCTTGTTCCTCCACCACTCACTCTTGTTTCTCCATCACTGACTGTTGTTCCTCCATCGCTTTCCCTTGTTCCTCCATCACTCCCCCTTGTTCCTCCTCACTCCCTCTTGTTCCTCCATCAATCCCTCTTGTACCTCCACCACTCCCTTTTGTTCCTCCTCCACTCCCTCTTGTTCCACCATCACTACCCCTTGTTCCTCCATATCTCCCTCTTGTTACTCCGTCACTCCTTCTTGTTTCTCCATCACTCCCTCTTGTTCCTCCATCACTCCCTCTTGTTCCTCCATCACTCCCTCCTACCTCTTGTTCCTCCATCACTCCTTCTTGTTTCTTCTCCCTCACTCCTTGTTCAATTATACTCCCTTTGTTCCTCCATCACTCCCTCTTGTCCTCCTCACTCCATCTTGTTCCTCCATCACTCCCTCTTGTTACTCCATCTCTCCTCTGTTCGTCCATCACTCCCTCTTGTTCCTATATCACTCCTCTTGTTCCTTCATCACTCCCTCCTCCCTCTTGTTCCTCCATCACTCCCTCTTGTTCCTCCATCACCTCTCCTTGTTCCCACCATCACTCCCCTAGTTCCTCCCCACTCCCTCTTGTTCCTCCATCACTCCCTCTTGTTCCTCCACCAGTCCCTTTTGTTCCTCCTCACTCCCTCTTGTTCCTCCATCCCTCCCCCTTGTTCCTCCATCACTCTCCTTGTTCATGCATCACTCCCTCTTGTTCCACCATCACTCCCCCTAGTTCCTCCACCACTCCGTCTTGTTCCTCCATCGCTCACTGTTGTTCCTCCACCACTCCCTCTTGTTCCTCCATCACTCCCTTTTGTTCCTCCATCACTCTCTCTTGTTCCTCCATAACTCCCTCTTGTTTCTCCATCACTCCCCTCTTGTTCCTCCATCCCTCCCTCTTGTTTCCATCATCACTCACCCTTGTGTCTCCATCTCTCCCTCTTGTTCCTCCATCACTCCTTTTTCCTCCATCATTCCTCTTGTTCTCCATCACTCCCTCTTGTTCCTCCATCACTCTCTCCTCCTTCTTGTTCCACCATCACTCTCTCTTTCTCCTCCATCACTCCCTATTGTTCCTCCATCACTCCCTCTTGTTCCTCCATCACTGCTTCTTGTTCCTTCACCACATCCTCTTGTTCCTCCACCACTCCCTCTTGTTCCTCCTCACTCCCTCTTGTTCCTCCATCACTCCCCTTGTTCCTCCATCAACTTCCCCTTTCTCCTCCATCACTCCTTCTTGTTCCACCATCACTCCCCCTAGTTCCTCCCGCACTCCTTCTTGTTTCTCCATCACTCCCTCTTGTTTCTTCCCCACTCCCTCTTGTTCCTCCTCACTCCCTCTTGTTCCACCATCACTTCCCCTAGTCCCCCACTCCCATCTGTTTTCTCCATCATTCCCTCTTGTTCCTCCACCACTCCCTGTTGTTCCTCCACCGCTGCCTATTGTTCCTCCACCACTTCCTCTTGTTTTTCCATCGCTCCTCTTGTTCCTCCACCACTCCGATTGTGTTCCTCCTCCCACTTCCTCTGTTCTTCCATCGCTCCTCTTGTTACTCCATCACTCCTTCTTGTTCCTCCATCACTCCCACTAGTTTTTTCACCACTCCTTGTTCCTCCATCACTCACTGTTGTTTCCTCCACCACTCCCTCTTGTTCCTCCACCACTCCTTCTGTTCCTCCATCACTCCTTCTTGTTCCTCCTCCACTCTCTCTTGTTCCTCCTCACTCCCTCTTGTTCCTCCATCACTCCCTCTTGTTCCTCCATCGTTCCCCTTTCTTCCTCCATCACTCCCTCTTGTACTTCCATCACTCCCTCTTGTTCCTCCATTACTCCTCTTGCTCACTCCATCACTCCCACTTGTTCTTTCATCATTCCCTCTTCTACCTCCTCACTCTTTCTTGTTACTCCATCTCTCCCTCTTGTTTCTTCTTTACTCCTTCTTGTTTCCTTCCATCACTCCCTCTTGTTCCTCCACCAGTTCCTCTTGTCCTCCACCACTCCTTCTTGCTCCTCCATTTCTCCCTCTTGCTAATCAATCACTCCCTCTTTTTTACTCCATCACTCCTCACTCCCTCTTGTTCCTCCATCACTCCCTCTTGTTAATCCATCACTCCCTCTTGCTCCTCCATCATTCCCACTTGTTCCTCCATCACTCCCTCTTGTTCCTCCATTTCTCCCTCTTGCTAATCAATCACTCCCTCTTTTTACTCCATCACTCCCTCCTCCCTCTTGTTCCTCCATCACTCCCTCTTGTTAATCCATCACCCTCACTTGCTCCTCCATCACCTCCTTTTGCTCCTCCATCTCTCCCTCTTGTTCCTCCATCACTTACTCCTACTCTATCTCTCCCTCTTGTTCCTCCATCACTCCCTCTTCTTCCTCCACCACTCCCTCTTGTACCTCCATCACTCTCTCTTGTTACTCAGTCACTCTCTCTTGTTCCTCCATCACTCCCTCTTTTTTGCTCCGTCACTCCCTCTTGTGCCTCCATCTACACATTCTATGTTGTTGTCTCAAGATTTCCTCTGCCTCTTATTCTTGTCCTCTAAATTCCCTGGTCCTGAGTCTTTCTTCACCCCCTCCCACTGATTCCTCCCTCATTCCCTGCCTCATAGTCATTATTTTCTCATTCTCCTCCCTCCCAATCATCATTTATGCCTTACCTGCTTGTCTCCCTTCCCTTCTCTTACATATTTTCCTCCCTGTGTGGGCTGCTTTTTACCCCGCTTGGGGCATAATTTAAATCCAGGATTTTTTTCCCTCTTTCCAGGTAAGAGGTCGACTGACAGGCGAGGTCAACTTGCAAAGTAATTGATGTTATTACCGTGATTACTGTGTCTATTATTACAGTAATTACTGTGTCTATTATAACAGTAATTACTGTGTCTATTATTACAGTAATTACTGTGTCTGTTATTACAACGATTACTGTGTCTGTCACTACAGTAATTACTGTGTCTATTATTACAGTTATTACTGTGTCTATTATTACAGTGATTACTGTCTCTATTATTACAGTGATTACTGTGTCTGTTTTGAAAGTGATTACTGTGTTTATTACAGTGATTACCTTGTCAATTATTACAGTGATTACTGTGTCTATTATTACCATGATTTCTATGTAATTTTATTCTTTGATTACTATGTCTATAATTACAATGATTGCTGTGGCTATTATTGCCATAATTACTGTCTCTATTATTAAAGTGATTAATGTGTCTGTTATTAAAGCGATTATAGTGCCTATTATTACAGTAATTGCTAGGTCTATTACATTGGTTACTATGTCTCTTATTACCATGATTACTCTGCCTGTGATTTCAATGATTACTTTGTCTATTATTACTATGATTGTTCTGTGTATTACTACCATGATTGCTCTGTGTATTACTACCATGATTGCTTTGTTATTACCACGACTACTGTGCAAGAAAGGTATACAATACCGGCAAGATGAACGTTAAGACACCGTGGTTGTAGAATATCTACAATAACTACAAGGCTGAGGGACTAATTACCTCGTCTTTTGTATATAGTTCTACTGTCTATTATTGCAGTGATTACTATGTCTATTATTATCATGATTACTGTGTGTATTATTACCATGATTACTGTGTGTATTATTACCATGATTACTGTGTGTATTATTACCATGATTACTGTGTCTATTATTACCATGATTACTGTGTGTATTATTACCATAATTACTGTGTGTATAATTACCATAATTACTGTGTGTATTATTACCATGATTACTGTGTGTATTATTACCATGATTACTGTGTGTATTATTACCATAATTACTGTGTGTATTATTACCATAATTACTGTGTGTATTATTACCATAATTACTGTGTGTATTGTTACCATGATAACTGTGTGTATTATTATCATGATTACTGTGTGTATTATTTCCATGATTACTGTGTGTATTATTACCATGATTACTGTGTGTATTATTACCATGATTACTGTGTGTATTATTACCATAATTACTGTGTGTATTATTACCATAATTACTGTGTGTATTATTACCAGAATTACTGTGTATATTATTACCATAATTACTGTGTGTATTATTACCATAATTACTGTGTATATTATTACCATAATTACTGTGTGTATTATTACCATAATTACTGTGTGTATTATTACCATAATTACTGTGTGTATTATTACTATGATTACTGTGTGTATTATTACCATAATTACTGTGTGTATTATTACCATAATTACTGTGTGTATTATTACCATAATTATTGTGTGTATTATTACCATAAGTCACTGTGTGTATTATTACCATAATTACTGTGTGTATTATTACTATGATTTACTTGTGTGTATTATTACCATAATTACTGTGTGTATTATTACCATAATTACTGTGTGTATTATTACCAGAATTACTGTGTATATTATTACCATAATTACTGTGTGTATTATTACCATAATTACTGTGTATATTATTACCATAATTACTGTGTGTATTATTACCATAATTACTGTGTGTATTATTACCATAATTACTGTGTGTATTATTACTATGATTACTGTGTGTATTATTACCATAATTACTGTGTGTATTATTACCATAATTACTGTGTGTATTATTACCATAATTACTGTGTGTATTATTACCATAATCACTGTGTGTATTATTACCATAATTACTGTGTGTATTATTACTATGATTACTATGTGTATTATTACCATAATTACTGTGTGTATTATTACCATAATTACTGTGTGTATTATTACCATAATTACTGTGTGTATTATTACCATAATTACTGTGTGTATTATTACCATAATTACTGTGTGTATTATTACCATAATCACTCTGTGTATTATTACCATAATTACTGTGTGTATTATTACTATGATTACTGTGTGTATTATTACCATAATTACTGTGTGTATTATTA
>NC_069399.1:66573744-66601244 GCF_026875155.1 Cherax quadricarinatus | reverse complement strand
AGGAGAGATAGGGGGGAGCATATGATAACGACATACAAAATACTGAGAGGAATTGACAAGGTGGACAAAGACAGGATGTTCCAGAGATTGGACACAGTAACAAGGGGACACAGTTGGAAGCTGAAGACACAGATGAATCACAGGGATGTTAGGAAGTATTTCTTCAGCCACAGAGTAGTCAGTAAGTGGAATAGTTTGGGAAGTGATGTAGTGGAGGCAGGATCCATACATAGCTTTAAGCAGAGGTATGATAAAGCTCACGGCTCAGGGAGAGTGACCTAGTAGCGATCAGTGAAGAGGCGGGGCCAGGAGCTCGGACTCGACCCCCGCAACCTCAACTAGGTGAGTACAACTAGGTGAGTATACACACACACACACACACACACACACAGAGGAGCTCGGACTCGACCCCCGCAACCTCAACCAGGTGAGTACACACACACACACACACACACACAGTAGGGACACCGCGTGCGCGAGTCACGCCTTCCATGCTCCACGAATATAAGTGTTTTTGAGGGCTACCCAAGTGTACTGAAGGACTGTTAAGTGTGTTAGGGTAGTGAACAATTCCTTGAGGCGATTTACAATCTGCCTGAGCCACATAAGTGTGGGGAGAGCCACAATTTTGTAAGTGATCTAGAAAGTGAAACGTGGTGGCACATTCAGAGCGGGCAGGGCAGGCGACGTTGCCACGTGTCACCCAAGAAAGATAATAAAGTGAAACAAACGTGTGACCAGTGAAAGAAATACAGTGAATAGGGTTCATTATATAACGAGAAGAAATTGAGGTGGATCTACGCCAGGACGTCACATCGAGCTGGACAATCTACAGGCTGCTACAGCTGCATTGCAAGTCCTGTAATCACCTATGCGTGGTTGTTTGGGTGTGGGGTTTCAGGTTACAATTAACCGCCAAGCTGATTGTGAATCCTCCAACTCTCCTAGCACAATAAAGAATAGGCACTCAAGTACTCAATAAGGAATAGCAATTGGTAATCTATGGAACAAGGTGAGTAAGTTACTATAAGCCTAGGTGGATGTAAAAGCATAGAGGGCAGCATTGTAAGTAGGTGCGGGTCAAGTCACAGAAGGGTGGGGGTCAGGTCACAAGAGGTTGTGGTCAGGTAAGGGACCACTGAGACTCCACATAACACTCCAACACACAATTCCACCTACCCACACATAATTCCCCCAACACACACACACACACACACACACCCACACATATATAGACTCACACATACAATCCCCCCACCCCCACCAACCTCTCACTCCTTCCCCTGACCCCCAACCTCTCTCATTCACCCTCCTCCTACCCACCTCTCCCTCTCCCATTCTTCCCCTTGCTTCTCCCTGCTTCTCACTTCCCATATTCCCCCCTAAATCCCCCTCTCCACCCCTCTCCCATATAGCCACTATCCACAGTTCCTCCTGTACCTCCCCCCCCAACACTCAGACAAACACGCTACTAACCTAACACACAGAATTACATAAGTTTTCCATTCTGAGGCAATCAAAATAAAAAACATGGGTTGCCAGAGAGCAGGAAGGAAAACCAAGGGACAGGATGATGAATCTGCAAAGGAAGATTCGGCAGCAGAGCTCACAAAAAGGGAACATGAGTGGGAAAAGAGACTAGAAGAACTTAGCATGAGAATGGAAGAGAGGATAGATATGGAAAGCAAGAAGAGGGAGATGCAAGTCATAGCAACAGAGGCTAGGATACAGAGATTAGAAGAGGAACTGAAAAATCTGAAACAGCCTAAAGAACTAAAGAACATTTTGGGAATGACATCAGAGATTGCTACCTCAGTCACACATAAGGGGACTGTAGGGAAAGGAGCAAAACTGCATATAGAAGCTCTATCAGAGGGGACTGTAGTAAATGAAAGAACCAAGCTATATGTGGAGGCCCTAACAGACCACAGAAGAGCCCAGGGAAAGCCGAGAAGGGAAAAATGACAAGCCACTGAGCCCAAGTACGATAGATAGTGAAACTGAAAAAAGGAAAGCTGCAATGGAGGAAATTAAATTGAATGAGTTGATACACAAGAATACGCAGTGGGAGAATGAAAGGAAGAGGTCAGTCTTTGTGCATGGGCTCCAGGAAGTTGAAGGGGAAACATATGAAGTAAGAAAACAAGGGAAAAAAAGCAATTGAAAGCATCATGAAAGCAGTAGGAGAAGATGACATGACCCAGCTGGAAAATTTTTGGAGAATAGGGGGGTTTGCAAGAAGAAGAACCCGGCCAGTGAAAGTGACTGTCAAGGCAGAATCGACTCAGAACAGGATCCTGCAGGAGAAAGCAAGACTAAGGGACATGCCAGCATACAGAAAGGTGTATCTCGACCGCGACAGCACAAAAGAAGAAAGGCAGAAACTGAGAGAGATGGTACAAAGGCGAAAGGAGGAAAGAGAGGGGATGGAGGAGACAAACAGGAGATCCCAGAACCAGGAAGAAGATCAAATACAGCCTCCCTCACAACTTCCTATAGAAGCCCCCCAACCAGGTCAACCACAGTGCAGCCAAACATTCAAAACCAAAACACCCATGCCATATCCAATGCCCCCACCCACTGCAAACTTCACCCCCACAGCAACCACCCATAGTTCCTTATCAGGTCTCCCACTTCCCCAACCCAAATGTACCCCCCCAGACCACAGTCTTAGAAAAGAAATTGAAGGTACGGTATACAAATGCAGATGGAATAACAAATAAGTGTGAGGAGTGGCATGAAAGAATCAAGGAGACATCCCCAGACATAATGGCACTCACAGAATCAAAGCTCACCAGAATGATAACAGATGCAATCTTTCCACCTGGATATCAAATCCTCAGGAAAGACAGAGTGAGGAGAGGGGGAGGAGGAGTTGCACTACTCATTAAAACCCAGTGGGGTTTTGAGAAAATGGAAGGAATGGATGGCATGGGCGAAAGGGACTACTTAGTAGGAACAATCCAGTTTGAGGGACATAAGGTGATAATTGCAGCAATGTACAACCCACCACAGAACTGCAGGAGGCCAAGAGAAGAATACGATGAGAGAATCAGAGCAATGGTCGACACACTAGCTCAGGTGGCCAGAAGAGCACATATGGGGGAAGGAAAGTTACTAGTTATGGGTGATTTCAATCACAAGGAGATTGACTGGGAAAACCTGGAGTCCCATGGGGGTCCCGAAACAAGGAGAGCCAAGATGATGGATGTGGTACTGGAAAACCTCATGCATCAACATGTTAGAGACACTACCAGAAAGAGAGGTGAAGATGATCCAGCAAGACTGGACCTTGCATTCACCTTGAGTAGTTCAGACATCGAGGATATCTTGTATGAAAGGCTCCTAGGAGCTAGTGATCATGTGGTTCTGTGCTTTGACTACATAATTGAGCTTCAAGTGGAGAGTAGCAGGAATATGATGGGAAAAACCAAACTACTAGGTGTACTAGAGAATGGAAAAGGTACAGAAGACAGAGAACTCAGAAAAATAAAGAGATTAGCCAAAGAGCCAGAAACGAATATGCACAGATAAGAAGGGAGGCTCAGCGACAATACGAAAATGACATAGCATCGAAAGTCAAGTCTGACCCGAAGCTGTTGTATAGCCACATCAGGAGGAAAACAAGAGTCAAGGACCAGGTAATCAGACTGAGGAAGGGTGATGGGGAGTTCACAAGAAACGACCGAGAGGTTTGTGAGGAGCTAAACATGAGATTTAAAGAAGTATTTACAGTGGGAACCAGTAGGATCCAGGAAATCAGAACAGTGGGGTGCACCAAGAAGTGCTGGATGAGGTACACATAACCAAGGAGGAGGTGAAGAAGCTGCTATGTGTACTTAACACCTCAAATGCGGTGGGACCAGACAACATCTCTCTGTGGGTCCTTAGAGAGGGAGCAGAGATGCTGAGTGTGCCATTAATAAAGATCTTCAACACATCCATTGAAACTGGGCAACTCCCTGAGTTATGGAAGATGGCAAATGTAGTCCCAATTTTTAAAAAGGGAGACAGACATGAGGTATTAAACTACAGACCTGTGTCACTAACGTGTATAATATGCAAAGTCATGGAGAAGATCATCAGTTGGAGAGTAGTGGAGCACCTAGAAACAAACAAGTGTATAATCGACAACCAGCACGGTTTCAGGGAAGGAAAATCCTGTGTCAAAAACCTTCTGGAGTTTTATGACAAGGTGACAGAAGTAAAACAAGAGAGAGAGGGATGGATCGACTGCATTTTTTTTGGACTGCAAGAAGGCCTTCGACACAGTTCCTCACAAGAGGTTACTGCAAAAGCCAGAGGATCAGGCACACATAATAGGAAAAGCACTGCGATGGACCAGAGAATAACTGGCAGGGAGGTAACAACGAGTCATGGTACGTAACGAGGTGTCAGAGTGGGCGCCTGTTACAAGCGGGGTTCCACAGGGGTCAGTCCTAGGACCTGTGCTGTTTTTGGTATATGTGAATGACATAACGGAAGGGATAGACTCAGAAGTGTCCTTATTTGCAGATGATGCGAAGTTAATGAGAAGAATCAAATCGGACGAGGATCAGGCAGGACTACAAAGAGACCTGGACAGGCTACAAGCCTGGTCCAGCAACCGGCTCCTTGAGTTTAACCCTGCCAAATGCAAAGTCATGAAGACTGGGTAAGAGCAAAGAAGACCGCAAACACAATATAGTCTAGATGGCCAAAGACTGCAAACCTCACTCAAGGAAAAAGATCTGGGGGTGAGTATAACACCGAGCACATCTCCTGAGGTACACATCAATCAGATAACTGCTGCAGCATACGGGCGTCTGGCAAACCTACCGATAGCGTTCCGTTACCTCAGTAAGGAATCGTTCAAGACTCTGTATACCATTTACGTCAGGAACATACTGGAGTATGCAGCACCAGTTTGAAATCCACATCTGGTCAAGCACGTCAAGAAATTAGAGAAAGTGCAAAGGTTTGCAACGAGACTAATCCCAGAGCTAAGGGGATTGTCCTACGAAGAAAGGTTGAGGGAAATCGGCCTGATGACACTGGAGGACAGGAGGGCCAGGGGAGACATTATAACGACATATAAAATACTGTGCAGAATAGAAAAGGTGAACAAAGACGGGATGTTCCAGAGATGGGACACAGAAACAAGAGGTCACAATTGGAAGTTGAAGACTCAGATGAATCAAAGGGATGTTAGGAAGTATTTCTTCAGTCATAGACTAGTCAGGCCGTGGAATAGCCTAGAAAGTGACGTAGTGGAGGCAGGAACCATAAATAGTTTTAAGGCGAGGTTTGGTAAAGCTCATGGAGCAGGGAGAGAGAGGACCTAGTAGCAATCAGTGAAGAGGCACGGCCAGGAGCTATGAGTCGACCCCTGCAACCTCAACTAGGTGAGTACAACTATGTGAGTACACACACACACACACAAACACACACACAAACACACACACACACACACAAACACACACACACACACACACACACACACACACACACACACACACACACACACACACACACACACACTTATACAAACACACACACAAACTCTTGCACACACAAGTGCACACACACTCAACCAGCACACAAGCACTACAAAACCTAACCCATTATAAAAAAATGGTGGCTCAGAGGAGAAGTTGAAGGCTCAGGGGATCAGAGGAAGATGTTCCTGGTAAGGAAGAATGGATGGAAGAGCAATGTAAAAGGATGAAATAAGAGTGGGAGAGCAAACTAGGTGATCTTTCTGTAAAAATGGAGAATAAGATGGAGGCAGAGAAGAAGATACGGGAGTCACAAGCTGAAGCCACAGAAGCCAGGATACAGACCCAAGAATATAAGGTCAATATGCTGAAGCAACTTACAGGGCTAGTGCCCAGAGGAGACATGGCATCAATAGCAGGTACACCCACATTAAATGAGAAGCACAACAGAATGGAAGGAGACAAGACTTAATTCCATTCCTCTCCTCTCGCAGCAGCCTTCTTTGTGGACACACACGCACACACACATGCACACACACACACACAGACACACACACACACACACACACACACACACACACACACACACACACACACACACACACACACACGAACACACACACACACACACACACACACACACACACACACACACACACACACACACACACACACACACAAACACTAACCTACTGGAGTTCTACGACATGGTGACAGCAGTAAGACAAGAGAGAGAGCGGTGGGTGGATTGCATTTTCTTGGACTGCAAGAAGGCGTTTGATACAGTTCCACACAAGAGATTAGTGCAAAAACTGGAGGACCAAGCAGGGATAACAGGGAAGGCACTACAATGGATCAGGGAATACTTGTCAGGAAGACAGCAGCGAGTCATGGTACGTGGCGAGGTGTCAGAGTGGGCACCTGTGACCAGCGGGGTCCCGCAGGGGTCAGTCCTAGGACCAGTGCTGTTTCTGGTATTTGTAAACGACATGACGGAAGGAATAGACTCTGAGGTGTCCCTGTTTGCAGATGACGTGAAGTTGATGAGAAGAATTCACTCGATCGAAGACCAGGCAGAACTACAAAGGGATCTGGACAGGCTGCAGACCTGGTCCAGCAATTGGCTCCTGGAGTTCAATCCCACCAAGTGCAAAGTCATAAAGATTGGGGAAGGACAAAGAAGACCGCAGACGGAGTACAGTCTAAGGGGCCAGAGACTACAAACCTCACTCAAGGAAAAAGATCTTGGGGTGAGTATAACACCAGGCACATCTCCTGAAGCGCATATCAACCAAATAACGGCTGCAGCATATGGGCGCCTAGCAAACCTCAGAACAGCATTCTGACATCTTAATAAGGAATCGTTCAGGACCCTGTACACCGTGTACGTTAGGCCCATATTGGAGTATGCGGCACCAGTTTGGAACCCACACCTAGCCAAGCACGTACAGAAACTAGAGAAAGTGCAAAGGTTTGCAACAAGACTAGTCCCAGAGCTAAGAGGTATGTCCTACGAGAAGAGGTTAAGGGAAATCAACCTGACGACACTGGAGGACAGGAGAGATAGAGGGGACATGATAACGACATACAAAATACTGAGAGGAATTGACAAGGTGGAAAAGGACAGGATGTTCCAGAGATTGGACACAGTAACTAGGGGACACAGTTGGGAGTTGAAGACACAGATGAATCACAGGGATGTTAGGAAGTATTTCTTCAGGCACAGAGTAGTCAGGAAGTGGAATAGTTTGGGAAGCGAAGTAGTGGAGGCAGGATCTATACATAGCTTTAAGCAGAGGTAAGACAAAGCTCACGGTACAGGGAGAGTGACCTAGTAGCGACCAGTAAAGAGGCGGGGCCAGGAGCTTGGATTCGAGCCCTGCAACTTCAACTAGGTGAGTACAACTAGGTGAGTACACACATGGGAAAAGCCAGACTATAAACGAGGGGACTACATAGGTTTGATTAACTTCCTGCAAGAGGTTCAGTGGGACAGAGAACAACAACAATAAAATGCAAGGAGGCAGAGGAAAGGCTTGTTCCCAAGGGCAACAGAAATAATGGGAAGGCCAGAACGAGCCCCTGGTTTACCCGACGGTGTAAGGAGGCAAAAATTTAGTGCAATGGAAAAAGGGTTAACCCTTTGGGGGGCCACAGCCGACCCTAGCCGACCCAACTGACCCAGCTAAGGCCCTGTGAGTCCACCAAGCAAGGCCGAGGAATGAAGGGGAAGAGCTGTTTGGAGCAGGGATAGTAGTGAGAGAGGAGAAGGTAGAGAATGTGACAGGTACCATGCAGATGGACGACCACACCACCAAGCATAACAGGAAAAATAAGGGAGACAATGGCTTTGTATAAATAGGACACAAACACAAGCACTTGGAGGAGAAGAGGGAGAATTCAGTGTTTATTCATTGGTTTCAGGAGAGTGAAGGGAGGACACATAATGAAAGAGAATAGGAGGGTACTCAAAGAAGAGAAATCAACCGATCAAACTGATTTTCAATATAGAAATGGTATGGAACAGAGCCCTGCAAGAGAAATCATGGCTGAAGGAATCATTAGCGTACAAGAGGGTGTTCCTGGACCACAACAGAACAAGAACAGAATGACAGCAGCTGTGGGAGAACACAGAAACGATAGGGGCTAGGAAGAGAGACAAGGACAGAGTCAGCAGAGGACAACCTGAGCTAGGCAGAGCAACAAGTGCAAGTACACAGAGAACGTCCCTTAGAACCCCACAGCCAAACATGCTATCCCAACACAAACCACAATCCATACTCACAGCCCCCACCCCACACTATGCTGTAGAACCCCACAGCACACTGCCAGCCCCCCAGAACACAGTGTTGGAGAGGAAACTGGTGGTATGGTACACCAACACTGATAGAGTGGCATGACAGAATCAAAGAGGCATCACCGGACATCAAAGCTCTCACTGAAACCAAGCTCACAGGAACGATAACAGGTACCATCTTTCCATAAGAAAATAAGATCTTGAGGAAAGACAGAGGGAACAGAGTAGGTGGAGGAATGGCACTGCTCATCAAAAACCAATGGGATTTTGACGAGCTAGAGAGAGGAAACAGAGGAGAAGCAAGAGACTACATAATAGGAACACTTCAGCCTGGAGGCCCCAAAGTGGTAATTGCAGGCAGTGATGTATAACCCACCACAGAACAGTAAGAGGCCAAGGCAAGAATATGATGAGAGTAACAGAGCAATGGTTTACACACTGGCTGAAGTGGCTGGAAGGGCTCATGCAAGCAGGGCAAAGCTGCTGATTGTGGGTGATTTCAATCACAAAGAAATTGATTGCAAGAACCTAGAGCCACATGGGGGCCCAGAAACTTGGAAGGCTATGATGATGGAGGTGGTACTGGAAAACCTCGTGTACCAACACGAAAGGAACACTTCGAGAGAGAGAGGAGATGATGGCCCAACAAGACTGGACCTAGTACTCTCCTTCAGTTGTACAGATATTGAGGATATCAGATACGAAAGACCCCTCGGGGCCAGTGACCATATGGTTCTGAGCTTCGAATACATAGTAGAGTTACAAGTAGAGAGGGAAGCGGGAAGGGTAGGACATATGAAGCCAAACTACAAGAGAGGGCATTACTCAGGCGTGAAGAACTTCCTGCACGAGGTTCAGTGGGACAAGGCATTGGTAGGGAAGTCAGTAAATGAGATCATGGAATATGTGAGAGCAATATGATAGGAAACTGAGGAGAGGTTTGTACCCAAGGGAAACAGGAATAACTAAAAGGCCAGGATGAGCCCTTGGTTCACTCAAAAGTGCAGAGAGGCCGAAACCAAGTGTGCTAGAGAATGGAAGAAGTATAGAAAGCAAAGAACCTAGGAGAATAAGGAGAGCAGCCATAGAGCCAGAAACTAATATGCACAGGTAAGAAGGGAGGCCCAGGGACCATACAAGAATGGCATAGCAGTGAAAGCCAAATCTGACCCGAAGCTGTTGAACAGCCACATCAGGAGGAAAACAACAGTCAAGGACCAGGTAATCAGGCTGAGAAAGGAAGGAGGGTAGATCACACGAAATGACCAAGAAGTATGTGAGGAGCTCAACATGAGATTCAAAGAAGTGCTCACAGAAAAGACAGAAGGGACCCCAGAAAGACAGAGAGGTGGGGTCCACCATCAAGTGTTAGACACAATACATGCAATCGAGGAAGAAGTGAAGAGGCTGCTCAGTGAGCTAGATACCTCAAAGGCGATGGGGCTGGATAACATCTCTCCATGGGTCCTGAGAGAGGGAGCAGAGGTGCTAAGCATGCCGCTAACAACAATCTTCAACACATCTATCGAAAAAGGGCGACTATCTGAGGTATGGAAGACAGCAAATGTA
Source organism: Cherax quadricarinatus (assembly GCF_026875155.1). Lineage (NCBI taxonomy): Eukaryota > Metazoa > Arthropoda > Malacostraca > Decapoda > Parastacidae > Cherax > Cherax quadricarinatus. Next base: position 66,591,401 of record NC_069399.1, on the reverse strand, counting down.
GTCCATAATTTAAAAAAAAGGAGACAGACACGAAGCATTAAACTACAGATCAGTGTCACTGACATGTATAGTATTCAAAGTCATGGAGAAAAATTATCAGGAGGAGAGTAGTGGAGCACCTAGAAAGGAATGAGCTTATCAACGACAACCAGCATGATTTTAGGGATGGGAAATCCTGTGTCACAAACCTACTGGAGTTCTATGACATAGTGACAACTGTAAGACAAGAGAGAGAGAGAGAGAGAGAGAGGTGGGTGGATTGCTTTTTCTTGGAATGTAAGAAGGCTTTTGACACAGTTCCATACAGGAGATTGGTAATAAATACCTTGATCACTTCTAAAATACAGAGGTTAAAAGACAGTATATATAGGCGGAGAGTGAGGGGTGAGTGACGCATGGTGACCTGAAGAATGCCATACTGGGATGAGGACGGGTAGACGATAAGATCAAGTGACTCCTGTGTTGCTGGGTAGGTGGTACCTTGCCTGCTTGAATATCATGTATGCTAATGTTTTAGAAATTTTGTGGTTTCCAGTGTTCCGTTCTATTGTGTCAGTGACAGCGATGAGACACGAGTTGTGTCTCATCCCTGTTCATCAAATGTCCCGTGGAGTCTCTGTGGAGGACACAGGCGTACCTCAAGTCGTCTCTATCACTTGCATTTCGATGCTCGCTCAGACGGACAGCAAGATCTCCGTCTGTTTCACCTACAGTATGACTCAGTGTTCAGCGAGCCACTAACCAGTTTAAAGATAGACAATCCAAACAATTTTTTCATGAATGAGCCTCAAAAGGTTGCCAATGTAGGCCAGATTTATGACATAACCCTAACTCCACTAGACTTTGAGAAAGCCATCGACGACATGCCCATGCACTCAGCCCCAGTCCCAGACTCGTGGAACTTGGTGTTCATTAAAAACTGCAAGAAATCCCTCTCACGGGCCCTAAGTATGCTATGGAGAAGGAGCTTAGACACAGGCGATATTCCCCAGTCACTAAAAACAACAGATATAGCCCCACTCCATAAAGGTGGCAGCAAAGCAGTAGCTAAGAACTATAGACCAATGGCTTTAACGTCCCACATCATAAAACCAGGGCAACATGGTTTCAGAGCAGGTCGCTCCTGCCTTTCGCAGCTGCTAGACCACTATGATATGGTCATAGATGCACTGGAAAACAAACAGAATGCAGATGTAGTATACACAGACTTTGCAAAAGCCTTTGACAAGTGCGACCTTGGCGTAATAGCACACATAATGCGTGCTAAATGGATACCCGGCAAAGTAGGCAGATGGACCTTCAACTTTCTAACCAATCGCACACAAAGAGTAGTGGTAAAAGAGTGAAATCAGATGTTGCCATGGTGAAGAGCTCTGTCCCACAAGGCACAGTACTCGCACCTACCCTGTTTCTTATTCTCATATCAGACATAGACAGAGATGTAAACCACGATACTAGGATCTGCATGAGAGTGTCATCCATTGAGGATACGGCAAAGCTCCAAGAAGATATAAATCAAGTTTTTCAATGGGCAACAGAGAACAATATGATGTTCAATGAAGACAAATTCCAACTACTCCGTTATGGAAAACTGGAGGAAATAATAACTAAGACTGAGTATACTACAAACTATAATCACATAATATAGCGGAAAAGTAATGTGAAGGACCTGGGTGTGGTAATGTCTGAAGACCTCACCTTCAAGGACCACAACAATGCCACTATCACATCTGCTAGGAAACTGATAGGATGGATAATGAGAACATTCAAGACAAGAGATGCTAAGCCACTGATGATCCTTTCTAAATCACTTATTCTCTCTAGGCTGGAATACTGCTGTACATTAACATCCCCATTCAAGGCAGGTGAAATTGCAGAACTAGAGAATGTACAGAGAACCATTACTGCAAGTACAAGTTCCATCAAACACCTTAACTACTTGGAGCGCGTGGAAGCACTTGACTTGTACTCACTAGAGCGCAGGCGAGAGAGATATATCATAATCTCCACCTGGAAGATTCTGGAGGGACTGGTCCCTAATATGCACACAGCAATCACTCCATATGAAAGCAAAAGACTTGGCAGGCGATGCAACATACCCCCAGTGAAAAGTAGTGGCGTCACTGGTACACTAAGAGAAAATACAATAAGTGTCCGGGGCCCAAGACTGTTCAACAGTTTCCCACCAGCAATAAGGGGCATTACGGGAGGACCCCTGGTTGTCTTCAAGAGGGAGCTGGACAGATACCTAAAGGCGGTGCCGGATCAGCCGGGCTGTGGTTCGTACGTTGGATTGCGTGCGGCCAGCAGTAACAGCCTCGTTAATCAGGCCCTGATCCACCTGGAGGCCTGGTCGTGGACCGGGCCGCGGGGGCGTTGATCCCAGGAATGCTCTCCAGGTAGACTCCAGGTAGACTCCAGGTAGACATTTCTTGGGACAGAATCCCCAGGGGATAGTGTAGACGCCTGCTGTGGAAGTTAGAGGTGAACAAGGTCTCAGGACCGAAAAGTTTTCTAACGAATATGTTCTAATGTTTGCTAACGTGTTTTTCTAAAGCAGATGATGTAAAGTTGATGAGAAAAGTTCAGTCGGACGAGGACCAGTCAGAACTACAAAGGGATCTGGACAGGCTGCAGACCTGGCCCAGAAACTGCTTCCTGGAGTTCAACCCCACCAAGTGCAAAGTCATGAAAACTGGGGAAGGGCAAAGAAGATCGCAGACAGAGTACAGTCTAGGGGGACAGAGACTACAAACCTCACTCACTTCGGGTGAGTGCAACACTGGACGCATCTCCTGAGGCGCACATTAACCAAATATCTGCTATAGCATATGGGCGCCTAGGAAACCTAGGAAATGAATTCCGACATCTTAATAAGGAATCGTTCAGGACCCTGTACAAGCCTATATTGGAGTATGCAGCACCAGTTTTGAAAACACACCTAGCAAACCACGTACAGAAATTAGAGAAAGTGCAAAGGCTTGCAACAAGACTAGTCCCGGAGCTAAGGGCATGTCCCACGAGGAGAGGTAAAGGGAAATCGACCTGACGACACTGGAGGACAGGAGAGATAGGGGGGATATGATAACGACATATAAAATGCTGAGAGGAATTGACAAGGTGGACAGAGACAGGATGTTCCAGAGATGGTACACAGCAATAAGGGGTCACAGTTGGAAGTTGAAGACTCAGATAAATCACAGAGATGTTAGGAAGTATTTCTTCGGTCAGAATAGTTAGGAAGTGGAATAGTCTGGAAAGTGATGCAGTTGAGGCAGGAACCTTTCATAGCTTTAAGAAGAGGTATGATAAAGCTCATGGAGCGGAAGAGTGACCTAGTAGCGACCAGTGGCGGGGCCAGGAGCTGTGACTCGACCCCTGCAGCCACAACTAGGTGAGTACTCACTCACACACACACGCGCGCACAAAGTCATCTAGATGTCTTAATGTATTCAAAAGACTAAGTAAGTCTCCAGATTGTAAAGAAAATTGACTCTTTTACAACTTGCAGTGCTCACTCGGGTGTCAGGGAACTTTTAATTATGCGTCGCTAGATACACTGAGTGCTTCACAGTCATGTGGATTCGGAGAACTTGTTTCCCTGACTCAAGAAGAACATCCGTCTCTCAAGTTTCGGTTCGACGAGCGACGCACTAGGTCATCCCGTCAGAAAAATATTTCTGTCGAAGCTGCTACCAACCAGAGCTGTGGAATATGCAGTGGTCGCAGGCGTTAAGGCGCCATTCTTGAGCACACTTGGTTTTTTCATAATCTCCTTTTAGCTGCCTTAAGCCTAAACACAGCGATAAGAACTCACTGACGGTGGTGCGTAAGATATGCCTGGACCCGGGATCGATCCCCATCTAATTCTTGAAAAAAAATGCAATCATTTTACAAAATAAATTTTGAAGTATAAACTTTCTGAGAAATGGTAATTTAAACTTGCTTATTATCTAAATGTATATTTACGGATAAAGTAAATAAAACATTATTGGAACCCTTGGTTCCAATTAAACTGTGACTTCACTTCTCGCTGAAGGTCACCAGTGTCCGGTTATTTCAGTATTAAGAGTACTATTCTGTATTGATATATGGCACAAGAATTGCATGTAATTAGTACTGTGGTTAGATCTCACTCAGTTTCATGGCCATATTAATTATAAATATATAAACAAAGTATTAAACATCTTTCTGGTTCTGGTAGACGACCGTGTAGCTTCCAGCTCACGTACACGATCTCGGCTGCCCTCTGTTCACCAAAAACCAGCAGTTAAGAGAGAAACTTTCTGACGACGTTTCGGTCTATCTTGCTCCATTATCAAGTCACAACTCGGGTGGGGATAGTAGGAAAGTCCTAAAGACCATTTGTTAGGAGGAGGGTAATGTAGAGAGCGGCAGTAGCAGTAAAAGTTCCTTCCCTCAGTGGGAGTGTCGGTGACTTGTTCCGGTCTCGGTATTGTTACTGTTTCTTTCTCGCCACAGTGTCTGGAGCAACACTACATGCATAGCACAGAGTAGATGCTTTCTAAAGGGGCATTAAGGGAATCTCTCTCCTCAAGGATGGTTCCTTGATGTTGGTGAGGGGCTCTTGATTTAGGGAATTGGATCTGAGCTCCAGTTCCCCGAATTAAGCCTGAATGCCTTCCACATATCCCCCAGGCGCTGTATAATCCTCCGGGTTCAGCGCTTCCCCCTTGATTATAATAATAATAAAGGGAATCTCTGATCAGTTTATGCTCAACATAGTTAACACAGCCCTGTGGGATTTAGAGCTCACTTGCCATGGGTTTAAACATCACCCGTTCCCTGAATTATTTTTAAAGGAAATTTTTACAGTGATTTGTATTCACTTATTTGTGGCTGCACGGATCGATCTGTAGCTCCTGGCCCTGCCTCTTCGCTGGTCGTTACTAGGTTCACTCTCTTCTCCAAAAGTCTTATCGTACCACTTCTTAAAGCTAAGTGTGGCTCCTGCCTCCGCTGCAGCACTCACCAGTGTGTGTGTACTCACCTATTGTGATTGTGGGGGTCGATTCACAGCTCCTGGCCCCGCCTCATCAACTGGCCGATACCCGGTCACTCTTCCCGCTCCGTGAGCTTTATTTTACCTTTTCTTATAGCTGTGTATGGATCCTGCCTCAACGACATCACTACCCACACTATTCCACTTCCTGACAACTCTGAGACTGAAGAAATACTTCCTAACATCCCTGTGGTTCATCTGAGTCTTCAACTTCCAACTGTGACCCCTTGTTGCTGTGTCCCATCTCTGGAAAATCCTGTCTCTGTCCACCTTGTCTATGCCTCTCGGTATTTTATATGTCGTTATCATATTCCCCCAATCTCTCCTGTCTTCCAGTGTGGTCAGGTCGATTTCCATTAACCTCTCCTCGTAGGACATGCCCCTTGGCTCCGGGACTAGTCTAGTTGCAAACCCTCGCACTTTCTCTAGTCTCCTTACTTGCCTGGCTAGGTGTGGGTTCCAAACTGGTGCTGCATATTCCAATATGGGCCTAACGTACACAGTGTACAGGGTCCTGAAAGAGTCCTTATTTAGATGTCGGAATGTTGTTCTTAGGTTTACCAGGCACCAGTATGTTGTGTGTGTGTGTGTGTGTGTGTGTGTGTGTGTGTGTGTGTGTGTGTGTGTGTGTGTGTGTGTGTGTGTGTGTGTGTGTGTGTGTGTTTGTGTGTGTATGTGTGTGTGTTTGTGTGTGTATGTGTGTGTGTGTGTGTGTGTGTGTGTGTGTGTGTGTGTGTGTGTGTGTGTGTGTGTGTGTGTATGTGTGTGTGTGTGTATGTGTGTGTGTGTGTATGTGTGTGTGTGTGTGTGTATGTGTGTGTGTGTGTGTGTGTGTGTGTGTGTGTGTATGTGTGTGTGTGTGTGTGTGTGTGTATGTGTGTGTGTGTGTGTGTGTGTGTGTGTGTGTGTGTATGTGTGTGTGTGTGTATGTGCTTGACTAGGTGTGGGTTCCAAATTGGTGCTGCATACTCCAGTATGGGCCTGACGTAGATGGTGTACAGAGTCTTAAACGAATCCTTACTGAGGTATCGGAACGCTATCCGTAGGTTTGCAAGGCGCCCGTATGCTGCAGCAGTTATCTGATTGATGTGCGCCTCAGGAGATATGCTCGGTGTTATACTCACCCCCAGATCTTTTTCCTTGAGTGAGGTTTGCAGTCTTTGGCCATCTAGACTATATTGTGTCTGCGGTCTTCTTTGCCCTTCCCCAATCTTCATGACTTTGCATTTGGCAGGGATAAATTCAAGGAGCCAGTTGCTGGACCAGGCTTGTAGCCTGTCCAGGTCTCGTCAGGTCTCGTCAGGTCTCGTCAGTACTCAGTGGTCAGTCGTCACGTGAGGTCACAGACCCTGAGCTGCCTTGGGGATTAGTGTGGATGGTTACAAAGCATGGCTTGCTTCTGCAGTGTTTTAAAAATTGAGGTTGGAGAGTTGAAGGAGGAGGTCTTGCTTCTCCAGGAGGAGATTAGGAGGCTGAAGGTCCACCTCAATGGGTCTGGGAGAGAGTGTGAGGTGGCTGGAGTTGTGGGGAATGAGGCTTCTAGCAGCGAGGTGCAGTCTGTCTCTCGCTGTGAGGAGGCTGTAGTTGGGGAGGCAGCAACGGCTACCTGCAGTGAGGTGCAGCCCAGCACCTGCTACAAGTGGCGAGTAGTTCACAGTAATGGAAGGCGCATCAGAGTAAGGAAAGTTAAGAGTGAAGATCTGAAGGTAGGAAATCGCTTCTCTGTTCTTCAGGATGAATGTACTTCAGTGGCCAGTGAAGGTAAGGGTACTACTGCCCTGCTAATGGAGGTAAGCGCATTCTTGTGGTTGGTGACTCTCAGGTAAGATACATTGACCGTGCTTTTTGTAATAGGAATAAGAAGATGAGAGATAGAGTGTGCTTCCCTGGAGCTGGTGTTGGGGACATTGTCAACAGGCTGGATAATATCATGTCAGGTAATGGGAGCAAGCCCATTAACTGTCTCAGTGCTGGTGGAAATGATATTGGGAAGGGTAGGAGAGAAGAGCTGCTAGATAAGTACAGGTCAGCTATAGATTTCATTAAGTCTAAGGGAGGGATCCCAATCATATGTAGCATCTTGCCTAGAAGGGGATGTAGGAAATGAATGGTTGTCTAGGGCAATTGGTGTAAATTGCTGGCTAGACAGATACTGCAAGGAACTTGCAATCCATTCATTGACAACTGGAACAACTTTTATGGCAAACATGATATGTATGCAAGGGATGGGGTACATCTCTCTGGGGCTGGGGTGGTAGCACTTGCAGACTCGATTGAGAAGGCCATTGGTGAAATGCCTATGTTTTAAACTGATGGAAGATAGAGGTATGGGTGTGTGTGGGGAAACAAGCAGGTTGCAACACTTGGGTTGGAAAACAGTAATGTATAAAAGGCATTCAGCATGAAGTTATAAATAAAGACAATAGATCAGGTCAGCAAACAAAGGGGGACAGCAGAGGGCAGCAAGGGACTAGCTCCCTTAAGGTTTACTATACTAATAGCAGGAGTGTAAGAAATAAGATAGATGAGCTAAGATTAATTGCAAGTGCAGGAGACATAGATATTATTGCTATAACAGAGACCTGGCTCAATCTGAAAGATAGAGAGATGCCCTCTGAATGTCACATACAAGGCTATAAATTATTCCACACTGACAGGGTCAACAGGAAAGGTGGTGGAGTAGCGATGTATGTCAGAGACAATTTAAATTGTTGTGTTAGACAAGATATTAAATTAGAAGCGTCAGCCACTGAATCTGTTTGGTTACAGCTTCTCGAGGGCCGAGAAAAACTAATTTTGGGTGTGATTTACAGGGCCCCAAATCTTGATAGGGAGTGCAGTAAACTTCTATGGGACGAAATTCGTAAGGCATCTACATACGAAAATGTTGTGCTAATGGGAGATTTCAACTATAGACAGATTGACTGGAGCAATTTGACAGGAAATTTAGAGTCAGGTGACTTTCTTGATACGATCCAGGATTGTTTTTTAAAACAGTTTGTGACAGAGCCAACTAGGGGAAATAACCTCCTTGACTTGGTTCTTGCCAGTAGGGAAACACTAATTAATAATCTTGAGGTTAATGATGAGCTTGGGGAAAGTGATCACAAATCACTCAGTTTTAATATATCATGGAATTCCCCTAATAATGGCAATCAAGTCTCCGTCCCTGACTTTCGCTTGGCTGATTTCATAGGACTGAAAAATTACTTAGGTGGGCTGAACTGGAATGACCTGACTAAGGGTCAGGTAGGTGGTGATGGTTGCCGATATGATGCTTTCCAGGGCATAGTTCTAGACTGCTCAGTCAAATTATGTTCCAAATAGGGAAATCAGATCAAACAAAAATGATCCTAAATGGTATGAACAATAGATTAAAATATCTGATTGGTCAAAAGAGAGGCATATATAGGCAAATCAAAAGAGGAGAGGGGCAATTGAGAGAATCGATATATTCAGTTAAAAGAGAGAAATAAAAAAGGGAATTAGAAAAGCAAAAAGAGATTATGAGGTTTAAAGTTGCAAGAGAATCGAAGACTAACCCAAAAGGATTCTTTCAGGTATACAGAAGTAAGATCAGGGACAAGATAGGCCCACTCAAAAGTTCCTCGGGTCAGCTCACTGACAGTGATAAGGAAATGTGTAGAATTTTTAACACATACTTCCTCTCAGTTTTTACACAGGAGGATACCAGCGATATTCCAGTAATGATAAATTATGTAGAACAGGACGATAATAAACTGTGTACTATTAGGGTCACAAGTGACATGGTCCTTAGGCAAATAGATAAATTAAAACCTAACAAATCCCCAGGCCTGATGAACTGTATGCAAGGGTTCTAAAGGAATGTAAAGAGGAGCTTAGCACACCTTTGGCTAATCTTTTCAACATATCACTACAAACTGGCTGGTGCCAGATAAGTGGAAAATGGCAAATGTGATACCTATTTTCAAAACAGGTGACAGGTCCTTAGCTTCGAACTATAGACCAATAAGCCTAACCTCCATAGTGGGGAAAATTTATGGAATCAATAATTGCCGAGGCAGTTCGTAGCCACCTTGAAAAGCATAATTAATCAACGAATCTCAGCATGGTTTTACAAAGGGGCGTTCCTGCCTTACGAATTTATTAACTTTTTTCACTAAGGTATTTGAGGAGGTAGATCATGGTAATGATATGATATTGTGTATATGGACTTCAGTAAGGCTTTTGACAGGGTCCCACATCAGAGACTATTGAGGAAAAATTAAAGCACATGGAATAGGAGGAGAAATTTTTTCCTGGATAGAGGCATGGTTGACAAATAGGGCAGCAGAGAGTTTGCATAAATGGGGAGAATCAGAGTGGGGAAGTGTCACGAGCGGTGTTCACAGGGGTCAGTGTTGGGCCCCCTGCTGTTCACAATCTACATAAACGACATAGATGAGGGCATAAAGAGCGACATCGGCAAGTTTGCCGATGACACCAAAAAGGCCTTCGAATTCATTCTGACGAGGACATTCGAGCACTCCAGGAAGATTTGAATAGACTGATGCAGTGGTCGGAGAAGTGGCAGATGCAGTTTAATATAGACAAATGCAAAGTTCTAAATGTTGGACAGGACAATAACCATGCCACATATAAACTAAATAATGTAGATCTTAATATTACGGATTGCGAAAAAGATTTAGGAGTTCTGGTTAGCAGTAATCTGAAACCAAGACAACAGTGCATAAGTGTTCGCAATAAAGCTAATAGAATCCTTGGATTCATATCAAGAAGCATAAATAATAGGAGTCCTCAGGTTGTTCTTCAACTCTATACATCCTTGGTTAGGCCTCATTTAGATTATGCTACACAGTTTTGGTCACCTTATTACAGAATGGATATAAATTCTCTGGAAAATGTACAAAGGAGGATGACAAAGTTGATCCCATGTATCAGAAACCTTCCCTATGAGGATTAGACTAAGGGCCCTGAATCTGCACTCTCTAGAAAGACGTAGAATTAGGGGGGATATGATGAGGTGTATAAATGGAAGACAGGAATAAATAAAGGGGATGTAAATAGTGTGCTGAAAATATCTAGCCTAGACAGGACTCGCAGCAATGGTTTTAAGTTGGAAAAATTCAGATTCAGGAAGGATATTGGAAAGTACTGGTTTGGTAATAGAGTTGTGGATGAGTGGAACAAACTCCCAAGTACCGTTATAGAGGCCAGAAAAGTTGTGTAGCTTTAAAAATAGGTTGGATAAATACATGAGTGGATGTGGGTGGGTGTGAGTTAGACCTGATAGCTTGTGCTACCAGGTCGGTTGCCGTGTTCCTCCCTTAAGTCAATGTGACCTGACCTGACTAGGTTGGGTGCATTGGCTTAAGCCGGTAGGAGACTTGGACCTGCCTCGCATGGGCCAGTAGGCCTTCTGCAGTGTTCCTTCGTTCTTATGTTCTTATGTTCTTATGTTCTTTGTAGTCCTGCCTGATCCTCATCCGATTTGATTATTCTCATTAACTTCGCATCATCTGCAAACAAGGACACTTCTGAGTTTATCCCTTCCGTTATGTCGTTCACATATACCAAGAACAGCACAGGTCCTAGGACTGACCCCTGGGGAACCCCGCTTGTCACAGGCGCCCACTCTGACACCTCATCGCGTGCCATGACTCGTTGTTGCCTCCCTGTCAGGTATTCTCTGATCCATTTGCAGTGCCTTTCCTGTTATGTGTGCCTGATCCTCTAGCTTTTGAAGTAACCTCTTGTGAGGAACTGTGTCGAAGGCCTTCTTGCAGTCCAAAAATATGCAGTCGATCCACCCCTCTCTCTCTTGTCTTACTTCTGTCACCTTGTCATAAAACTCTAGTAGGTTTGTGACACAGGATTTTCCTTCCCTGAAACCGTGCTGGTTGTCAATTATACACTTGTTTCTTTCCAGGTGCTCCACCACTCTCCTCCTGATGATCTTCTCCATGACTTTGCATACTATACACGTTAGTGTATGTGTGTGTATGTGTATGTGTGTGCATGTGTACGTGTGTGTATGTGAATGTGTGTGTATGTGTGTGTATGTGTATGTGTCTGTATGTGTATGTGTGTGCATGTGTATGTGTGTGTGTATGTGTATGTGTGTGTATGTGTATGTGTGTGTGTATGAGTGTGTGTGTGTGTGTGTGTGTGTGTGTGTGTGTGTGTGTGTGTGTGTGTGTGTGTGTGTGTGTGTGTGTGTGTGTGTGTGTGTGTGTGTGCGTGTGTGTCCCTCACCTAGTTGTACTCACCTAGTTGAGGTTGCGGGGTCGAGTACAAGCTCCTGGCCCGCCTCTTCACTGATCGCTACTAGGTCACTCTCCCTGAACCATGAGCTTTATCGTACCTCTGCTTAAAGCTATGTAGGGATCCTCCTCCACTACATCTCTTCCCAAACTATTCCACTTCCTGACTACTCTGTGGCAGAAGAAATACTTCCTAACATCCCTGTGATTCATCAGTGTCTTCAGCTTCCAACTGTGTCCCCTTGTTGTTGTGTTCAGTCTCTGGAACATCCTGTCTTTGTCCACCTTGTCAATTCCTCTCAGTATTTTGTAAGTTGTTATCATGTCCCCCCTATCTCTCCTGTCCTCCAGTGTCGTCAGGTTGATTTCCCTTAACTTCTCCTCGTAGGACATACCTCTTAGCTCTGGGACTAGTCTTGTGGCAAACCTTTGCACTTTCTCTAGTTTCTTTACATGCTTGGCTAGGTGTGGGTTCCAAACTGGTGCCGCATACTCCAATATGGGCCTAACGTACACGGTGTACAGGGTCCTGAACGACTCCTTATTAAGATGTCGGAATGCTGTTCTGAGGTTTGCCAGGTGCCCATATGCTGCAGTAGTTATTTGGTTGATGTGCGCTTCAGGAGATGTGCTTGGTGTTATACTCACCCCAAGATCTTTTTCCTTGAGTGAGGTTTGTAGTCTCTGGCCCCCTAGACTGTACTCCGTCTGCGGTCTTCTTTGCCCTTCCCCCAAACTTCATGACTTTGCACTTGGTGGGATTGAACTCCAGGAGCCAATTGCTGGACCAGGTCTGCAGCCTGTCCAGATTCCTTTGTAGTTCTGCCTGGTCTTCGATCGAATGAATTCTTCTTATCAACTTCACGTCATCTGCAAACAGTGACACCTCAGAGTTTATTTCTTCTGTCATGTCGTTCACAAATACCAGAAACAGCACTGGTCCTAGGACTGACCCCTGTGGGACCCCGCTGGTCACAGGTGCCCACTCTGACACCTCGCCACGTACCATTACTCGCTGCTGTCTTCCTGACAAATATTCCCTGATCCATTGTAGTGCCTTCCCTGTTATCCCTGCTTGGTCTCCAGTTTTTGCACTAATCTCTTGTGTGGGTACTGTGTCAAACGCCTTTTTGCAGTCCAAGAAAATGCAATCCACCCACCCCTCTCTCTCTTGTCTTACTGCTGTCACCTTGTCATAGAACTCCAGTAGGTTTGTGACACAGGATTTTCCCGTCCCTGAAACCATGTTGGGTGGGTGTTGATGAGATCATTCCTTTCTGGGTGTTCCACCACTCTTCTCCTGACAATCTTCTCCATGACTTTGCATACTATACATGTCAGTGACACTGGTCTGTAGTTTAGTGCTTCATGTCTGTCTCCTTTTTTAAAGATTGGGACTACATTAGCTGTCTTCCATGCCTCAGGCAATCTCCCTGTTTCGATAGATGTATTGAATATTGTTGTTAGGGGTACACATAGCGCCTCTGCTCCCTCTCCCAGGACCCATGGAGAGATGTAATCTGGCCACATTGCCTTTGAGGTATCTAGCTCACTCAGAAGCCTCTTCACTTCTTCCTCGGTTGTGTGTACCGTGTCCAGCACCTGGTGATGTGCCACCCTCTCAGTGCCTCTGGAGCCCCTTCTGTCTCCTCTGTGAACACTTCTTTGAATCTCTTGTTTAGTTCATCAGATACTTCACGGTCATTTCTTGTTGTCTCTCCTCCTTCCTTCCTTAGCCTGATTACCTGGTCCTTGACTGTTGTTTTCCTCCTGATTTGGCTGTATAACAGCTTCGGGTCAGATTTGGCTTTCGCTGCTATGTCGTTTTCATATTGTCGTTGGGCCTCCCTTCTTATCTATTCATATTCGTTTCTGGCTCTACGACTGCTCTCCTTATTCTCCTGGGTCCTTTGCCTTCTATATTTCTTCCATTCCCTAGCATACTTGGTTTTTGCCTCCCAGCACCTTTGGGTGAACCATGGGCTCATCCTGGCTTTTTCATTATTCCTGTTACCCTTGGGTACAAACCTCTCCTCAGCCTCCTTGCATATTGTTGCTACATATTCCATCATCTCATTAACCGGCTTCCCTGCCAGTTCTCTGTCCCACTGAACCCCGTTCAGAAAGTTCCTCATTCCCATGTAGTCCCCTTTCTTGTAGTTTGGCTTCATTTGTCCTGGCCTTCCTGCTTCTCCCTCCACTTGTATCTCTACTGTGTATGCAAAGCTTAAAACCACATGATCGTTGGCCCCAAGGGATCTTTCATATGTGATGTCCTCGATATCCAGTCTTGCTGGTTCATCCTCTCCTCTCTCTCTTGTAGTGTCCCTTACGTGTTGATACATGAAGTTTTCCAGTACCACCTCCATCATCTTAGCCCTCCATGTATCTTGGCCCCCATGTGACTCCAAGTTCCCCCAATCGATCTCCTTGTGGTTAAAGTCACCCATGATCAGGAGCTTTGCCCTGCATGCATGAGCTCTTCTGGCCACTGCAGCCAGTGTGTCAACCATCGGCCTCCTGCTGTTCTGTGGTGGGTTATACATCACTGCTATTACCACCTTGGGACTTCCAGAGTGAAGCTTTCACGCTATGTAATCACTTTCTCTTCTGCTCTCCTCTCTCTAGCTCATCAAAATTCCATCAGTTTTTGATCAGCAATGCCACTCCATGGCCCCCCCTGTTCCCTCTGTCTTTCCTCAGGATCTGGTAACCCATTGGAATGATGGCATCTGTTATCATACCTGTAAGCTTGGTTTCTGTGAGAGCTATGATGTCCGGTGATGCCTCTTCGACTCTTTCGTGCCACTCCTCCCACTTATTTGTTATTCCACCAGCGTTTGTGTACCATACCTTCAGTTTTCTTTCCAACACTGTGATTTGGGGGGCCTGTGAGGGTGGGAGACCTGGAAGCATACTGTGGGATTCTATAGCTCGGTGTTGGGTGGAAGCTGTGGGTATGGATTGCAGTGTGTGTTCGGATGGTGTGATAGGTTGCGGGGTTCTGAGGATAGTTGTGTGTGTGCTTGCCCTTGCTGCTCTGTTCTGCTCTGACTGACCTGTGCTGCTTCCATCCTTGTCTCCTTTCCTAGCTCCTTTCGCTTTTTTGTCCTCTCCCTCAGCTACTGTCATTCTGCTTGTGTTCTGTCTCTATCTAGGAGCACCCTCTTGAACTCTTCCGAGTATTTCAACCGTGGTTTCTCTTGGAGGATCCTGTTCCTCACTGTTTCCGTCCTGAGAATCAGCTTGATCGGTCAGTTTCTCCCCTTCGAGTACCCTCTTATTCTCTGAAAATTTACATTCTCGTCCATCACTTCTTCACCTATTTCTGTGATGATTTTCTCAATCTCCTTTCTTTCTTCCAGCCGCCTTTCAGTGTGTGTCCTTTCCTCTCTCTCCTGAAGCCCATGTGTGTGTGTGTGTGTGTGTGTGTGTGTGTGTGTGTGTGTGTGTGTGTGTGTGTGTGTGTGTGTGTGTGTGTGTGTGTTTGTGTGAGTGTGTGTGTGTGTGTGTGTGTGTGTGCGTGTATACTCACCTAATTCGCCTAATTGTGGTTGCAGAGGTCGAGACTCAGCTCCTGGCCCCGCCTCTTCACTGATCGCTACTGGGTCCTCTCTCTCTCTCTCTGCTTCCTGAGTTTTTCATACCTCTTCTTAAAACTATGTATGGATCCTGCCTCCACTACTTCAATTGCTAGGCTATTCCACTTGCTGACAACTCTATGACTGAAGAAATACTTCCTAACGTCCCTGTGACTCGTGTGAGTCTTCAGCTTCCAGTTGTGACCCCTAGTCCCTGTGTCCCCTCTCTGGAACATCCTATCTCTGTCCACCCTGTCTATTCCCTGCAGTATCTTGTATGTCGTTATCATGTCTCCCCTGACCCTTCTGTCCTCCAGTGTCGTCAGTCCGATTTCCGTTAACCTTTCCTCGTACGACATTCCCTTGAGCTCTGCGACTAGCCTTGTTGCAAACCTTTGTACTTTCTCTAACTTCCTGACGTCCTTGACCAGGTGTGGGTTCCAGACTGGTGCTGCATACTCCAGTATGGGCCTAACATACACAGTGTACAGTGTCTTGAACGATTCCTTATTAAGGTATCGGAACGCTATCCTCAGGTTTGCCAGGCGCCCGTATGCTGCAGCGGTTATTTGGTTGATGTGTGCCTCCGGTGATGTGCTCGGTGTTATGGTCACCCAAGGTCTTTCTCCTGAGTGAGATCTGTAGTCTTTGTCCACCTAGCCTATACTCTGTCTGCGGTCTTCTTTGCCCCTCCCAATCTTCATGACTTTGCATTTGGCTGGATTGAATTCAAGAAGCCAGTTACTGGACCACATGTCCAGCCTGTCCAGGTCTCTTTGCAGTCCTGCCTCATCCTCGTCCGATTTAATTCTTCTCATCAACTTCACGTCATCTGCGAACAGGGACACTTCAAAGTCTATTCCTTCTATCATGTCGTTCACATATATCAAAAATAACACTGGTCTAGAACTGACCCCTGTGGGACCCGCTCGTAACAGGCGCCACTGTGATACCTCTTCACGTACCATGACTCGTTGCTGCCTCCCTGTCAGGTATTCCCTTATCCATTGCAGTGCCCTCCCTTTTACATGCGCCTGATCCACCAGCTTCTGCACTAATCTCTTGTGGGGAACTGTGTCAAAGGCCTTCTGCAGTCTAGGAAAACGCAATCTACCACCCCTCTCTCTCGTGTCTTACTTCTGTTACCTTGTCATAAAACTCCAGGAGGTTTGTGATACAAGATTTGCCTTCCATGAACCCATGCTGGTTTTCATTTATAATCTTGCTCCTTTCCAGGTGTTCGACCACTCTCCTCCTGATAATCTTCTCTATGACTTTGCACACAATACATGTCAGAGACACAGGTCTGTAGTTTAGTTCCTCGTTTCTGTTTCCTTTCTTAAATATGGGGACTACATTAGCTGTCTTCCATTTCTCAGGTAGTTGCCCAGTTTCAAGGGATGTGTTGAAGATTGTGGTTAGAGGCACGCACAGCATCTCTGCTCCTTCTCTAAGGACCAGATGTTGTCCGGTCCCATCACCTTTGAGGTGTCAAGGTCACTTAAGAGCTTCTTCACCTCCTCCTCAGTTGTTCGTATGTCATCCAACACTTGTTGGTATATTCCCTCTTGATGTTCCCTTCTGTGCTGTCTTCCCACAGCCCTTCCTGTCTCTACTGTAAAAACTTCCTTAAATCTCCAGTTCAGCTCCTCACATACCTCCTGATCATTTCTTTTGAGTTCTCCACCTTCTGTCCTTAATCTGATCACCTGGTCTTTGACTGTTGTCTTCCTCCTGATGTGGCTATACAACAGTTTCGGGTCAGTCTTGATTCTCGATGCTATGTCATTTTCATATTGTCGCTGGGCCTCCCTCCTTACCTGTGCGTACTCATTCCTGGCTCTGCGACTGATCTCCCTATTTTCGTGTGTTCTCTGCCTTCTGTAATTTTTCCATTTTCTATTGCACTTTGTTTTTGCCCCCTTACACAGTGGGGGTAAACCAGGGGCTCGTTTGGTCTTCCCGTTGTTACTGTTGCTCTTGGGAAAAAAACTTTCCACTGCCTCCTTGCATTTTTTGTTACATATTCCATCATTTCATTTACTGGTTTTCCCTGCCAGTTGTCTGTCCCACTGGACCTCCGCAGGAAGTTCTTCAACCCTATGTAGTCCCTCTTTTATAGTCAGGCTTTTCCTTTTCAACCCCTGTTATCTCTCCACTTGCAGCTCTAATATGTATTCAAAGCACAGAACCCCCGTGGTCGCTAGCTCCTAGGGGACTTCATTTCTTTATGTCCTCAATGTCTGAGCTGCCCAGGGTGAACACAAGGTCCAATCTTGCTGGTTTATCCCTCCCCCTCATCTGGTAGTGTCCTTAACTGTTGGTGCATTTAGGTCTTCCAGCACCACGTCCAACATCCTGGCTCTCCATGTTTCGGGACCCCCATGTGGCTCCAGGTTTTCCCAGTCAATCTCCCTGTGGTTGGGAAATCCCCAATAACCAGCAACTTTGCTTGCTGGAGTGGCTCTTCTTCCCACCTCAGCAAGTGTGTCCCCCATTGCTCTGTTGCTCTCTTCATATTCCTCTCTTGGCATCCTGCAGTTCTGTGGTGGATTATGGATTATACATCACTGCAATGATCACTTTGTGTTCCCCAGACTGAAGTGTACCTGCTATGTAGTCTCTTTCTCCCGTCTCATCTATGCCTTCCATTTTCTCGAATTTCCATCTGTTTTTTACGAGCAGAGCAACCCCACCTCCCCCCCTACCCTTTCTATCTTTCCTCATGATTGGTATCCTGGTGGGAAGATTGCATCTGTTATTGTCTCCGTGTGTTTTGTTTCTGTAACTGCTATGATGTTGGGGGAC
>NC_069399.1:66558744-66561244 GCF_026875155.1 Cherax quadricarinatus | reverse complement strand
CTTAAACGAATCCTTACTGAGGTATCGGAACGCTATCCGTAGGGTTTTCCAGGCGCCCGTATGCTGCAGCAAATTATCTGATTGATGTGCGCCTCAGGAGATATGCTCGGTGTTATACTCACCCCCAGATCTTTTTCCTTGAGTTTAGGTTGCAGTCTTTGGCCATCTAAACTATATTGTGTCTGCGGTCTTCTTTGCCCTTCCCCAATCTTCATGAGTTTTTGCAATTTGCAGGGTTAAATTCAAGGAGCCAGTTGCTGGACCAGCTTGTAGCCTGTCCAGATCTCTTTGTAGTCCTGCCTGATCCTCGTCCGATTTGATTCTTTTTTCATTAACTTCACATCGTCTGCAAACAAGGACACTTCTGTGTCTATCCCTTCCGTTATGTCGTTCACGTATACCAAGAACAGCACAGGTCCTAGGACTGACCCCTGTTTAACCCCGCTTGTCACAGGCGCCCACTCTGACACCTCGTCGCGTACCATGACTCGTTGTTCCCTCCCTGTCAGATATTCTCTGATCCATTGCAGTGCCTTTCTGTTATTGTGCCTGGTCCTCTAGCTTTTGCAGTAACCTCTTGTGAGGAACTGTGTCGAAAGCCTTCTTGCAGTCCAAAAATACCCCAGTCGATCCACCCCTCTCTCTCCTTTTTCTTACTTCTGTCAACCTTTCATAAAACTCTAGTAGGTTTGTGACACAGGATTTTCCTTCCTGAAACCGTCTGGTTGTCAATTATACACTTGTTTCTTTCCAGGTGCCCCACCACTCTCCTCCTGATGATCTTCTCCATGACCTTGCATACTAACACGTTATGATACAGGTCTGTAGTTTAGTGCCTCAATGTCTTCTCCCTTTTTAAAAATTGGGCCCACATTTCCATTTTCCCCTACCTCAGGGAGTTGCCCAGTTCAAATGATTGTTGAAGATCTTTGTTAATGGCTCACACAATATCTCTGCCCCTCTTTAGGACCCATGGAGATGTTGTCTGGTCCCCCCCGCCTTTGAGGTGTCAAGTTCGCATAGCAGCTTCTTCACCTCCTCCTTGGTTTTATGTACCTCATCCAGCACTTGCTGGTGTGCCCCCCCGTTCTGATTTCTTGGAGTCCTACAGGTTTCCACTGTAAATACCTCTTTAAATCTTGTGTTGAGCTCCTGACATACCTCTCGGCGTTTCTTGTGAATTCCCCATCACCCTTCCTCAGTCTGATTACCTGGTCCTTGACTGTTGTTTTCCTTTTTGATGTGGCTGTACAAAAGCTTCGGGTCATCTTTTTTTTTTTGATGCTATGTCATTTTCATATTGTCTCTGAGCCTCCCTTCTTATCTGTGCATATTCGTTTTCTGGCTCTTCGGTTGATTTCTTTATTTTTCCCGGGGTTCTCTGTCTTCTGTACCTTTTCCATTCTCAGTAAACACCTAGTTTTTGCCTCCCTACACCTTTGGGTGAACCAAGGACTCGTTTTTGTTTTTCCAAATTTTTTCTGTTTTCCCCTTGGAACAAACCTCTCCTCTGCCTCCTTGCATTTTGTTGCTACATAGTCCATCATTTCTTGTACTGGTGTGTGTGTGTGTGTGTGTGTGTGTGTGTGTGTGTGTATGTGTGTGTGTGTGTGTTTGTGTGTGTGTGTGTGTGTGTGTGGTGTGTGTGTGTGTGTGTGTGTGTGTATGGTGTGTGTGTGTATGTACTCACCTAGTTGTACTCACCTATTGAGGTTTTCGGGGGTCGAGTCCGAGCTCCTGCCCCGCCTCTTCCCCCTGATCGCTACTAGGTCACTCTCCCCGAGCCGTGAGCTTTATCATACCTCTGCTTAAAGCTATGTATGGATCCTGCCTCCACTACATCGCTTCCCAAACTATTCCAACTTTCTGACTACTCTGTGGCTGAAGAAATACTTCCTAACATCCCTGTGATTCATCTGTGTCTTTAGCTTCCAACTGTGTCCCCTTGTTACTGTGTCCAATCTCTGGAACATCCTGTCTTTGCCACCTTGTCAATTCCCCTCAGTATTTTGTATGTCGTTATCATGTCCCCCTATCTCTCCTGTCCTCCAGTGTCGTCAGGTTATTTCCCTTAACCTCTCCCCGTAGGACATAAACCCCTTAGCTCTGGGACTAGTCTTTTGCAAACCTTTGCACTTTCTCTAGTTTCTTTACGGGGCTTTGGCTAGGGGTGGGTTCCAACTGGTGCCGCATACTCCAATATGGGCCTAACGTAACGGTGTACAGGGTCCTGAACGATTTCCTTTTTAAGATGTCGGAATGCTGTTTTTGAGGTTTGCTAGGCGCCCATAGCTGCAGCAGTTATTGGTTGATGTGCGCTTCAGGAGATGTCCTGGTGGGTTTAACTCACCCCAAGATCTTTTTCCTGAGTGAGGTTTGAAATCTCTGACCCCCTAGACTGTACTCCGTCTGCGGCCTTCTTTGCCCTTCCCTAATCTTCAGACTTTGCACTTGGTGGGATTGAACTCCAGGAGCCAATTGCTGGACCAGGTCTGCAGCC
>NC_069399.1:66511244-66553744 GCF_026875155.1 Cherax quadricarinatus | reverse complement strand
TGGTGTTGGTAATGGTAGTTGTGGTAGTGGTAAGGGTAGTTGTAGTAGTGATGGTGGAAAGTATAGTTTTGGTAGTGGTGGTAGTAATGATAGTTGTGGGAGTAGTGGTGGCAATGGAATTTGTGGTAGTGGTAATGGTATTTGTGGCAGTGGTGGTGGTAATGGTAGTTGTGGTATTGGTGATGGTAGTGGCAATTGTGGTAGTGGGGTGGTATTTGTAGTTGTGGTAGTAGTGGTGGCAATGGTAGTTGTAGTAGTAGTGAAGGTAATGGTAGTCGTGGAGTGGATGTGGTAGTGGGGTCGTAATAGTAATTGTGGTTGTTGTGGTGGTAATGGTGGTTGCGATAGTGATGGTGTTAATGGTAGTTGAGGAAGTGGAGGTGGTAATGGTGGTTGAAGTAGTGATGGTAATGGTAGTTGTAGTAGTGGTGGTGATAATGGTAGTAATGATGGCGATGAAGATAATGGCAGTTGTGGTAGTGGTGGTGGCATTGGTGCTTGTGATGGTGGTGGTGGTAATGTCAGTAGTGGTAGTGGTCTTGGCAATGGTAGTTGTGGCAGTGGTGTTGGTAGTGATTGCTGTGGTAGTGGTAGTGGTAGTGATTGTTGTGGTAGTGGGGTCGAAATAGTAGTTGTGGTAGTGGTGGTAGTAATGGTATTTATGGTAGTGGTGATTTTAATGGTAGTTGGGGTAATGGTGATGGTAATGGTAGTTGTGGTTGTGCTGGTGGTAATGGTTGTTGTGGTAGTGGTGGTGGTATTTGTAGTTTTGTTAGTAGTGGTGGTAATGGTAGTTTTGGCAGTGGGGTGGTATTTGTAGTTGTGGTAGTGGGGTGGTAATGGTAGTTGTGGTAGTGAGGTGGAAATGTAATTGTGGCAGTGGTGGTAGTATTGATAGTTGTGGTAATGGTGGTGGTATTTGTGGTTGTGGTATAGGTGGTGGTAATGGTAGCTGTGGTAGTGGTGGTTGTAATGATAGTTGTGGTAGTAGTGGTGGTATTTGTAATTGCGGTATGGTGGTGGTAATGGTAGTTGCGGTAGTGGGCTGGTATTTGTAGTTGTGGAAGTGGTGGTGGTAATGGTAGTTGTGGTAGTGGGGTGGTATTTGTAGTTGTGTAAGTGGTGGTGGTAATGGTAGTTGTGGTATTAGTGGTGGTAATGGTAGTTGTGGTAGTGGGTGGTATTTGTAGTTGTGGTAGTGGTGGTGGTAAAGGTAGTTGTCGTAGTGGTGGTGGTAATGGTAGTTGTGGTAGTGGGGTGGCAATTACAGTTGAGGTAGTGGGTTGGTATGTGTAGTTGTGGTAGCGGTGGTGATAATGGAAGTTGTGGCAATAGGGTGGTATTTGTAGTTGTGGTATTGGTGGTGGTAATGGTAGGTGAGGAAGTGGTGGTGGTAATGATAGTTGTGGTAGTGGTGGTGGTATTTGTAGTTGTGGTATTGGTGGCGGTAATTGTAGTTGTGGTTGGGGGCTGCTGTTTGTAGTTGTGGTAGTGGTAGTGGTATTTGTAGTTATGATACTGGTGGAGATAATAGCAGCTGTGGTAGTGGGGTGATATTTGTAGTTGTGGTAGTGGTGGTGGTAATGGTAGTTGTGATAGTGGTGGTCATGGTAGTTGTGGTAGTGAGGGGTAGTGGCAGTTGTGGTAGTGGTTGTGGTATTTGTAGTTGTGGTAGTGGTGGTGGTAATGGTAGTTGTGATAGTGGTGGTTGTAATGGTAGTTGTGGTAGTGAGGGGTAGTGGCAGTTGTGATATTTGTAGTTGTGGTAGTGGTGGTGATAATGGTAGTTGTGGTAGTGGGGTGGTAATGAAAGTTGTGGTAGTGGGGTGGTATTAGCAGTTGTGGTAGTAGTGGTGGTAATGGAAGTCGTGGCAGTGTTGGTGGCAATGGTAGTTGTGGGTAGTAGTAGTGGTATTTGTAGTTGTGGTAGTGGTGGTGTAATCGCAGTTGTGGTAGTGCGGTGCATTTGTAGTTGTGGTAGTGGTGGTGGTAATGGTAGTTGTTGTAGGGGGTGGTATTGGTAGTTGTGGTTTTGGTGGTGGTAATGGTAGATGTGGTAGTGCTGGTGGTATTTGTAGTTGTGGTATTGGTGGTGGTAATGGTAAGCTGTGGTAGTGCTGGTGGTAACGATAGTTGTAGCAGTGGAGGTGGTATTTGTAGTTGTGGTATTGGTGGTAGTAATGGTAGTTGTGGTAGTGGTTGTGGTATTTGTAGTTGTGGGAGTGGCGTGGTAATGGTAGTTGTGGTAATAGTGGTGGTAATGTTAGTTGGGGTAGTGGTTGTGGTATTTATAGTTGTGGTAGTGGGGGTGGTAATGGCAGTTGTGGTAGTGGTGTGGTATTTTAAGTTGTGGTAGTGGTGGTTGTAATGGTAGTTGTGGTGGTAATGATAGTTGTGGTATTCGTGGTGGTATTTGTAGTTGTGGTATTGGTGGTGGCAATGTTAGTTTTGGTAGTGAGCTGGTAATGGTAGTTTGGGTAGTGGGGTGGTATTTGTAGCTATGGTAGTGGTGGTGGTAATGGTATTTGTGGTAGTTGGGTGGTACTTGAGTTGTGGTAGTGGTGGTGGTTTGCAGTTGTGGTAATGTGGGTGGCATTTGTAGTTGTGGTATTGGTGGGGGTAATGGTTGTTGTGGTAGTGGGGAGGTATTTGTAGTTGTGGAAGTTGTGGTGGTAATGGCTGTTGTGGTAGTGTTGTGGTAATGGTAGTTGTGGTAGTAATGGCAGTTGTGGTAGTGGGAATGGCAGTTGTGGTAGTGGTTGTGGTAATGCTTGTTGTGGTAGTGGTGGTGCTAATGGCAGCTGTTGTAGTGGTTGTGGAAATGGTAGTTGTGGTAGTGGTGGTGGTAATGGCAGTTGTGGTAGTGGGTGTGGTAATGGTTGTTGCGGTAGTTGTGGTGGTAATGGCAGTTGTGGTAGTGGTGGTGGTAATGGAATTTGTGGTAGTGGTGGTGGTAATGGTAGTTGAGGTAATGGTGGTGATAATGGTAGTTGTGGTAATGGTGGTGATAATGGTAGTTGTGGTAGTAGTGGTGGTAATTGGTAGTTGTGGTAATTGTGGTGGTAATGGTAGTTGTGGTAGTGGTGGTGGTAATGGCAAAATGGGTTGTGGTAATGGTAGTTGTGGTAGTAGTGGTGGTAATGGTAGTTGTGCTAATGGTGGTGGTAATGGTAGTTGTGGTAGTTGTGGTGGTAATTGTAGTTGTGGTAATGGTGGTGGTAATGGTAGTTGTGGTAGTGGTGGTGGTAAGTTATTTGTGATAGTGGTAATGGTTGTTGTGGTAATGGTGGTGGTAATGGAAATTGTGGTAGTAGTGGTGGTAATGGTAGTTGTGGTAATGGTGGTGGTAATGGTAGTTGTCGTAATGGTGGTGGTAATGGTAGTTGTCGTAGTGGTGGTGGTAATGGTAGTTGTCGTAGTGGTGGTGGTAATGGAAGCTGTCGTAGTGGTGGTGGTAATGGTTGTTGTGGTAGTGGTGGTGCTAACGGCAGTTGTGGTAGTGGTGGTGGTAATGGAAGTTGTGATATTGGTGGTGGCAATGGTAGTTGTGGTAGTGGTGGTGCTAATGGTAGTTATGGTAGTGGTGGTGGTAATGGTAGTTGTGGTAGTGATGGTGGTAATGGTTTAGTTGTGGTGCGTGGGTGGTGATAGTGTTTATAGTGTGGTGGTAAAACATCAAAGATACAAATTCTGTCTGTCTGTCTGTCTGTCTGTCTGTCTGTTTCTCTCTCTCTCTCTTTTTTTTTTTTTTTTTTTTTTTTTTTTTTTTTTTTTTTTTTTTTTTTTTTTTTTTTTTTTTTTTTTTTTACACAGGGTTTGACAAGGTTAAGGATCCATAGCTTTATTGACAGCTATATTACAGGTTAAGGATTCCTAATTTTATTGGCAAGCTAAGAGCTGTTACCTACATCAGCTCATTTGAAAGCATTTTTATTGTTATGAGACATACAAGTATGGGACAGGATGAAGTTGGAGCATCTGTGGGCCAGCATTTCATTTGATCAACTGACTTATTCGTTGGATACTGTATGTGTGAAGGGTTGTTGCATAGCGGTGGTCCTGGGTGTGTATGTCTGAATGGAAGTGTGATATTGTGGGGAAGGTAGGTGTCAGTGCGGGCTAGAGTGAAGTTGTTGTTTAATGGTTTTGTGGTGATAATAAAGCTTGTGGTCGCTGGTCCTGAAGTGTAATGTGGTTATTTTGAGAGACTGTATTAGGCTGTTGTAGTTAATAGTGTGGACCACATGCCTATAGGGTGGTAAGGTGGTGTTGAATGAATGGTGTATGCAGTTGGGGTCCACTCAAAGATAAAATTTGTCGTCTGTCTGCTGTCTGTTCTGCTGTCTGTATGTCTTTTCTCTCTCTCTCTCCTCCTCTCTCTCTCCCTCCTCTCTCTCTCTCTCTCTCTCTCTCTCTCTCTCTCTCTCTCTTCTCTCTCTCTCTCTCCTCTCGAGGAAGCCGTAAAATTCACCTTGGAATTGATAAACTCCGTCAACGCTCTTCGTGTGTGAGAAGCCTACCATGACGCCGTGCCTCCTCCTGCCCCCTGCCACCTCCTGCCTGCCCCTGCCACCTCCTGCCGCCCTGCTACCTCCTGCCGCCCTGCCACCTCCTGCCGCCCTGCACCTCCAGCGCCCTGCCACCTGCTCCTGCTACCTCCTGCTGCCCCGCCACCTCAGCCGCCCTGGCTCCTACCAGCCGCCCTGCCACCACCATCTGCTTTCATAACAGCTAACCCCTCTCCTACCACGCCCTCACACACCGCCTCTTCACCAACACACCGCCTTACACCTACACGCCTCTTCGCCGAACACACGCCTCTTCGCCATACACTCGCCTCTTCGCCACACACAACAGCGCTCTTCGCCCAATTGCCACACGCCTCTTCGCCAACACACGCCTCCGCACACGTCTTCGCCAACACACGCCTCCTCGCCAGACACACGCCTCGCCACACACACGCCTCTTCGACACATGGCTTCGCATACACGCGCCTCCTCGCCACACACACGCCTCGCCACACACGCCTCCTCGCCAACCACGCTCTCCCACACATACCTCTCGAAGGGAGGCGCTTTGCTACTAGGACCTCTGTTAGGCCGGAATCTCTGGCCTTGTTGTCTCCCATCTTGCACACAACATTTCGACTGTCTTTTCAGCAAAACTGTCTCCGACACTCGCTAGGTTCCCTAGACGAGTTGATCAAGAACTCTGCTTCTCAACAGTCTGGTTCAGTTCGACCCTAGAGGTTGATCAAGAGACTCTGCTTCTCAAGTCTGGTTCAGTTCGACCTAGAGAGTTGACTCAAGAGACTCTGCTTCTCAAGTCTGGTTCAGTTCGACCTAGAGAGTTGACTCAAGAGACTCTGCTTCTACAAGTCTGTTCAGTTCGACCTAGAGAGTTGACTCAAGAGACTCTGCTTCTCAAGTCTGGTTCAGTTCGACCTAGACAGTTGACTCAAGAGACTCTGCTTCTCAAGTCTGGTTCAGTTCGACCTAGACAGTTGACTCAAGAGACTCTGCTTCTCAAGTCTGGTTCAGTTCGACCAACTTTACCTGCCATAGTCTTACTTATGCTGTCCTTTACCTTTATTCACTTTAGCACAAATATTTGTGAGGGAAACTTTCATTTCTCACATTATTATCAATGTGAGAAATCACGAAAGTGCTTAGAATTTCACAAATTTGCTCACAGTAGTTTTTCTGCATTTATATTATATATATATATATATATATATATATATATATATATATATATATATATATATTAATATATATATATATATATATATATATATATAGATGGGGTCCACCTCTGGTGTAAATTGTGGGACCCACAGCCTCGGAGAAGTGGATAAAAAGGCTTCAAGGAAGAACATTTGGATTTCTTCCTGCAACTGTTTAAATATTCCACTTCCCCTACCACCCCATCTTTTCATTCTTTTTTACCAATAGGTATATTTTATTACATAATATGGTACAAAAAGGTTTAAGAGATACATTGTTGATATAAAGATGGCATATACAGTACATGAGATGTGAGAGATACATGTCTAGTACATATTGTTACATGTTTATCACTGATTATAATGCGAAAATCTCATCCAGCTCTTCAGAACTGGGGCGCGTGACCAAAATACAGCAGGTATTACCCCTCTGAACAGCAGCGCTGAGCCGCTGGAACAGAAAACTAGCTGCCTTGGGATAGATAGTTCCCCTGATGCCTAGCTCCTTAAGGAACTTAGATGCATTCTTTCCCCATGAGCCAAGGGTCTTTGATCCTATGGGAACAAACATACAATGATGGGCAAGTTCTCCATATTTTCTAGACTTTTGGGACTCCTTGAAGCTGGCGGCTGCCCCTCCTTCCTTCCTGGTGTATTGGAGATAGGTATCAGCCAAGGTAGGTGCACATGTGTAGTCCCACACCACCTGCTTTCCGTCTGTCCAGGCTTGAAGTGTGATACCATCTGGACGTTTCTGGCTGCCATCAGATCTGCATAGTTGGGGTGGCTCCCTTACTGCTGGGCATCCGGCTGTTGCGAGGCTCCTCTTGATAATGTTATTAACCTCCTCATGTCTTGCAATCTTTCCCTGGGATTTACGGCACACAAGACTATGGTACCCGAATCGGTCTGCTGCTTCACTGCCACAAATACACCTGTGTTCGGCGAGAATAGGGGTGGCAAGTCGAAGGGCAACACCAATGCGGATGGTCTGTGGGTCGAGGCGTGTGCCTAGGCTGGAGCTGGGAACAGCCAACAGAAAGTCCCCTGCATGAAGAGCTCTCATTGCCAGGAGGCTTGCTCTATCCTTCCCTGACACACTCTGAAGCACTGTTGAGGTTCTTTTCTCCACTATCGGGCCATCCTAGTGCGACTGTTTGTAGTTGTTGGTGGAAGCAGGTCTGGTTTCAGAGCCCGTTAGATTATCCCAGATCATGGCTCCGTCAATGAACTTTTGGTCCTGGACTCCAATCTTGTCCCTAAGATGTTCAGGGAGAATCGCTGCTACAAGCCTTCTGGATGCAATACATGAGGACAGAAAAGCAGTTAGTGCAATCTGTGATGAGTTGCGGACAGCAATGCCTCCTAGTCTGACTGGAAGTGTAGCTTGGTTCCACTGCCCATCTTCTAGAGTAAGGTTAAGTACTTTCGTAAAAATCTGCCTCAGGATACTGTTATATTCATGCAGTATAGGGTTATCATATGAAGGTGCACATCTTAGGAAATATGTCAACCTGGGCAGACTCAAGCACTTTGTGAGAAGGTACAAGGCATCGTGGGTGTCAAGATTGCCTATTCGTTGTTCCATTCTCCTCTGTTCTTCCAATTTCTTCCTGAGGATTGTGTCAATGGCATCGCTTCCCAGAGGTCCTCCAAGCAAGACACTATTTGTAGGAGCAATGACTGATGCTCCTAGTAGTTTTCATCTCAATGCATTTATCACTTGTTGGCTGATTGAAATGATTTCACATTTGGATGGATTCAGGATGAGACCCATTTCCTGTCTCCGTGTCATCACTTGTGTAAGATCACCTAAGATGGATTCCTTTGTACCTACTATTATATATATATATATATATATATATTTTATATATTATATATATATATATATATATTTATATATATATATATATATATATATATATATATATATATATATTTCCAAAGGGGGGGAAAGTCGAGAATGGTGCAGGCATTACCTCTCTGCAGAACGACACTAAGATGCTGGATGAAGAAAGTCGCAGCCTTAGGGTTACAAGTGATGATGAACCTGGAAGGCACTTGTTAGAGAGAACCTTTTGCAAGTTTACCACATGATCCAGTGATCATGCTGGAACAAACTAGTACTGATGGAGCAACTCTCCATATTTTCTGCATCTGTATTCTTGCCTGTGATCTGCAGCACCTCTCTGGTGCTTACCATTGTGCTGGTTAATGGTATGAGCCTGAGTGAACACACAGGTGCATTACATGCCAAGAGTTTACCATTCTTCCAGGAATAGTTTGTGACCCCCATCAGGGTGGTTAGTTGGATTACTGGGATTGCCGGATGCTGACAATTAGGTTCTCTGTCACCCAGAAACCCAGCTGCTGTGAGGCTCCTCGGAGTTCGGACAATTTAGAACATACAGACCATATTGATCGGCTCGCCCACTGCCGCAAATACAAGTGTATTCTGTGTGAGTTGAATCAGCGAGGAGGAGAGACACTATTATACAGAAAGTCTGCAGGCTGAGATTCATGCCAAGAGCCAAATTAGGAACTATGAGGGGAAAAGCTTATACATACGTGCATTATTTGGTTTGTATGTATGACTGTGGTGTAGGTTGTTTGTGCTGCAGTGCTTGTTACAGAAGGATGCAGACTCCCAACGCCGCATATACCTGCCTCTCGCCACTGTGAAAGTTGTGGCACTGGGAATCTTCAAATTGGTGTCATGTGCCTACTCGGCTCTCTGTCGCTCGTAAGTATTTATTTCTCTGTGTAATTATTAATGAATATAGCAGTTGTAATCTATCCTGGTTTTGAGGAATCTTAATTAATACGTAAAGATAAAGTTTACTTTTCACTCTTGCTATCGTTACCAAGTGAGTGAACCGCTTGTATGTTTCTCCCACACAGCAAGTGTACTGAGAGGACCAGTGATACATAGTGTACTGAGAGGACCAGTGATACATAGTGTACTGAGAGGACCAGTGATACATAGTGTACTGAGAGGACCAGTGATACATAGTGTACTGAGAGGACCAGTGATACATAGTGTACTGAGAGGACCAGTGATACATAGTGTACTGAGAGGACCAGTGATACATAGTGTACTAAGAGGACCAGTGATACATAGTGTACTGAGAGGGCCAGTGATACATAGTGTACTGAGAGGACCAGTGATACATAGTGTACTGAGAGGACCAGTGATACATAGTGTACTGAGAGGGCCAGTGATACATAGTGTACTGAGAGGAGCAGTGATACAGTGTACTGAGAGGACCAGTGATACATAGTGTACTGAGAGGGCCAGTGATACATAGTGTACTGAGAGGACCAGTGATACATGGTGTACTGAGAGGACCAGTGATACATAAGGTACTGAGAGGACCAGTGATACATAGTGTACTGAGAGGGCCAGTGATACATAGTGTACTGAGAGGACCAATGATACATAGTGTACTGAGAGGACCAGTGTACATAGTGTACTGAGAGGACCAGTGATACATAAGGTACTGAGAGGACCAGTGATACATAGTGTACTGAGAGGACCAGTGATACATAAGGTACTGAGAGGACCAGTGATACATAGTGTACTGAGAGGACCAGTGATACATAGTGTACTGAGAGGACCAGTGATACATAAGGTACTGAGAGGACCAGTGATACATAGTGTACTGAGAGGACCAGTGATACATAGTGTACTGAGAGGACCAGTGATACATAGTGTACTGAGAGGACCAGTGATACATAGTGTACTGAGAGGACCAGTGATACATAGTGTACTGAGAGGACCAGTGATACATAAGGTACTGAGAGGACCAGTGATACATAGTGTACTGAGAGGGCCAGAGATACATAGTGTACTGAGAGGACCAATTATACATAGTGTACTGAGAGGACCAGTGTACATAGTGTACTGAGAGGACCAGTGATACATAGTGTACTGAGAGGACCAGTGATACATAGTGCACTGAGAGGACAAGTGATACATAGTGTACTGAGAGGACCAGTGATACATAGTGTACTGAGAGGACCAGTGATACATAGTGTACTGAGAGTACCAGTGATACATAAGGTACTGAGAGGACCAGTGATACATAGTGTACTGAGAGGGCCGGTGATACATAGTGTACTGAGAGGACCAGTGTACATAGTGTACTGAGAGGACCAGTGATACATAGTGTACTGAGAGGACCAGTGATACATAGTGTACAGAGAGGACCAATGATACATAGTGTACTGTGAGGACCAGTGATACATAGTGTACTGAGAGGACCAGTGATACATAGTGTACTGAGAGGACCAGTGATACATACTGTACTGAGAGGACCAGTGATACATAAGGTACTGAGAGGACCAGTGATACATAATGTACTGAGAGGACCAGTGATACATAATGTACTGAGAGGACCAGTGATACATAGTGTACTGAGAGGACCAGTGATACATAAGGTACTGAGAGGACCAGTGATACATAGTGTACTGAGAGGACCAATGTTATATAATGTACTGAGAAGACCAGTGATACATAATGTACTGAGAGGACCAGTGATACATAGTGTACTGAGAGGACCAGTGATACATAGTGTACTGAGAGGACCAGTGATACATAGTGTACAGAGAGGACCAATGATACATAGTGTACTGAGAGGACCAGTGATACATAGTTTACTGAGAGGACCAGTGACACATAGTGTACTGAGAGGATCAGTGATACATAGTGTACTGAGAGAACCATTGACACATAATATACTGAGAGGACCAATGATACATAGTGTACTGAGAGGACCAGTGATACATAGTGTACTGAGAGGACCAGTGATAAATAAGGTACTGAGAGGACCAGTGATACATAGTGTACTGAGAGGACCAGTGATACATAGTGTACTGAGAGGACCAGTGATACATAGTGTACTGAGAGGACCAGTGATACATACTGTACTGAGAGGACCAGTGATACATAAGGTACTGAGAGGACCAGTGATACATAATGTACTGAGAGGACCAGTGATACATAATGTACTGAGAGGACCAGTGATACATAGTGTACTGAGAGGACCAGTGATACATAAGGTACTGAGAGGACCAGTGATACATAGTGTACTGAGAGGACCAATGTTACATAATGTACTGAGAAGACCAGTGATACATAATGTACTGAGAGGACCAGTGATACATAGTGTACTGAGAGGACCAGTGATACATAGTGTACTGAGAGGACCAGTGATACATAGTGTACAGAGAGGACCAATGATACATAGTGTACTGAGAGGACCAGTGATACATAGTTTACTGAGAGGACCAGTGACACATAGTGTACTGAGAGGATCAGTGATACATAGTGTACTGAGAGGACCATTGACACATAATATACTTAGAGGACCAATGATACATAGTGTACTGAGAGGACCAGTGATACATAGTGTACTGAGAGGACCAGTGATAAATAAGGTACTGAGAGGACCAGTGATACATAGTGTACTGAGAGGACCAGTGATACATAGTGTACTGAGAGGGCCAGTGATATATAGTGTACTGAGAGGACCAGTGATACATAGTGTACTGAGAGGACCAGTGATACATAGTGTACTGAGAGGACCAGTGATACATAGAGTACTGAGAGGACCAGTGATACATAGTGTACTGAGAGGACCAGTGATACATAGTGTACTGAGAGGGCCAGTGATACATAGTGTACTGAGAGGCCCAATGATACATAGTGTACTGAGAGGACCAATGATACATAGTGTACTGAGAGGGCCAGTGATACATAGTGTACTGAGAGGGCCAGTGATACATAGTGTACTGAGAGGACCAAGGATACATAGTGTACTGAGAGGACCAGTGTACATAGTGTACTGAGAGGGCCAGTGATACATAGTGTACTGAGAGGACCAATGATACATAGTGTACTGAGAGGGCCAGTGATACATAGTGTACTGAGAGGGCCAGTGACACATAGTGTACTGAGAGGACCAGTGATACATAGTGTACTGAGAGGACCAGTGATACAAAGTGTACTGAGAGGACCAGTGATACATAGTGTACTGAGAGGACCAGTGATACATAGTGTACTGAGAGGACCAGTGATACATAATGTACTGAGAGGACCAGTGATACATAGTGTACTGAGAGGACCAGTGATACATAAGGTACTGAGATGACCAGTGATACATAATGTACTGAGAGGACCAGTGATACATAGTGTACTGAGAGGACCAATGTTACATAATGTACTGAGAAGACCAGTGATACATAATGTACTGAGAGGACCAGTGATACATAGTGTACTGAGAGGACCAGTGATACATAGTGTACTGAGAGGACCAGTGATACATAGTGTACAGAGAGGACCAATGATACATAGTGTACTGAGAGGACCAGTGATACATAGTTTACTGAGAGGACCAGTGACACATAGTGTACTGAGAGGATCAGTGATACATAGTGTACTGAGAGGACCATTGACACATAATATACTGAGAGGACCAATGATACATAGTGTACTGAGAGGACCAGTGATACATAGTGTACTGAGAGGACCAGTGATAAATAAGGTACTGAGAGGACCAGTGATACATAGTGTACTGAGAGGACCAGTGATACATAGTGTACTGAGAGGACCAGTGATACATAGTGTACTGAGAGGACCAGTGATACATAGTGTACTGAGAGGACCAGTGATACATAGTGTACTGAAAGGACCAGTGATACATAGTGTACTGAGAGGACCAGTGATACATAGTGTACTGAGAGGACCAGTGATACATAGTGTACTGAGAGGACCAGTGATACATAGTGTACTGAGAGGACCAGTGATACATAGTGTACTGAGAGGGCCAGTGATACATAGTGTACTGAGAGGACCAATGATACATAGTGTACTGAGAGGACCAATGATACATAGTGTACTGAGAGGGCCAGTGATACATAGTGTACTGAGAGGGCCAGTGATACATAGTGTACTGAGAGGACCAATGATACATAGTGTACTGAGAGGACCAGTGTACATAGTGTACTGAGAGGACCAGTGATACATAGTGTACTGAGAGTACCAGTGATACAAAGTGTACTGAGAGGACCAATGTACATAGTGTACTGAGAGGACCAGTGATACATAGTGTACTGAGAGGACCAGTGATACATAGTGTACTGAGAGGACCAGTGTACATAGTGTACTGAGAGGACCAGTGATACATAGTGTACTGAGAGGACCAGTGATACAAAGTGTACTGAGAGGACCAATGATGCATAGTGTACTGAGAGGGCCAGTGATACATAGTGTACTGAGAGGGCCAGTGATACATAGTGTACTGAGAGGACCAATGATACATAGTGTACTGAGAGGACCAGTGTACATAGTGTACTGAGAGGGCCAGTGATACATAGTGTACTGAGAGGACCAATGATACATAGTGTACTGAGAGGGCCAGTGATACATAGTGTACTGAGAGGGCCAGTGATACATAGTGTACTGAGAGGACCAGTGATACATTGTGTACTGAGAGGACCAGTGATACAAAGTGTACTGAGAGGACCAGTGATACATAGTGTACTGAGAGGACCAGTGATACATAGTGTACTGAGAGGACCAGTGATACAAAATGTACTGAGAGGACCAGTGATACATAGTGTACTGAGAGGACCAGTGATACATAGTGTACTGAGAAGACTAATGATACAAAGTGTGCTGAGAGGACCAGTGATACATAGTGTACTGAGAGGACCAGTGATACATAGTGTACTGAGAGGACCAATGATACAAAGTGTACTGAGAGGACCAATGTACATAGTGTAGAAGATTATCAGGAGGAGAGTGGTGGAGCACCTGGAACGGAACAAGAGCATAAACGCAAACCAGCTCGGATTCATGGAAGGCAAATCCTGTGTCACAAACCCTCTGGAGTTTTATGATAAAGTAACAGAAGTAAGACACGAGAGAGAGGGGTGGGTTGATTGCATCTTCTTAGACTGCAAGAAGGCCTTTGACACAGTTCCTCACAAGAGATTAGTGCAGAAGCTAGAGCATCAGGCGCATATAACAGGAAGGGCACTGCAATTTATCAGAGAATACCTGACAGGGAGGCAACAACGAGTCATGGTACGTGATGAGGTATCACGGTGGGCACCTGTGACTAGTGGGGTCCCACAGGGGTCGGTCCTAGAACCAGTGCTATTTTTGGTATATGTGAATGACATGATGGAAGGGTTAGACTCAGAAGTGTCCCTGTTTGCAGATGATGTGAAGTTAATGAGGAGAATTAAGTCAGACGACGATCAGGCAGGACTTCAAAGAGACCTGGACAGACTGGACACCTAGTCCAGCAACTGGCTTCTCGAATTTAACCCCGCCAAATGCAAAGTCATGAAGATTGGGTAAGGGCACAGAAGACCGCAGACAGAGTATAGGCTAGGTGGCCAAAAACTGCAAACCTCGCTCATGGAGGAAGCTCTTGGGGTGAGTATAACACCGAGCATGTCTCCGGAAACACACATCAACCAGATAACTGCTGCAGCATATGAGCGCCTGGCAAACCTGAGAACAGTGTTCCGATACCTTAGTAAGGAATCATTCAAGACACTGTACACCGTGTACGTCAGGCCCATACTGGAGTATGCAGCACCTGTTTGGCACCTGCACTTGATCAAGCACGTCAAGAAATTAGAGAAAGTGCAAAGGTTTGCGACAAGGTTAGTTCCAGAGCAAAGGGAATGTCCTATGAAGAAAGGTTAAGGGAAATCGGCCTGACGACACTGGAGGACAGGAGGGTCAGGGGAGACATGATAACGACATATAAAATACTGCACGGAATAGGCAAGGTGGACAAAGACATGATGTTCCAGGGACGGGACACAGAAACAAGCGGTAACAAATGGAAGTTGAAGACTCAGATGAGTCAATGGGATGTTAGGAAGTATTTCTTTAGTCATAGAGCTGTCAGGCAGTGGAATAGCCTAGAAAGGGACGTAGTGGAGGCGGGAACCATACATAGTTTTAAGACGAGGTTTAATAAAGCTCATGGGGCAGGGAGAGAGAGGACCCAGTAGCAACCAGTGAAGAGGTGGGGCCAAGAGCTGAGACTCGACCCCTGCAACCACAAATAGGTGAGTGAGTACACACACACACACACACGCACACACACACACACACACACACACACACACACACACACACACACACACACACACACCACACACACACACACACACACAACACACCCCACACCCCAAAACACAAGTGGGGGAAGAGCCACATTTTTATAAGTGATCTAGCAAATGATACTTGGTGGCGCATTCAGAGTGGGCAGCCTAGTGTGCTCCAGGCGATGTTAAAACATGTCACCCAAGAAAGACAATAAAGTGAAATAAATGTGTGACCAGTGAAAGAAATACAGTGAATAGAGTATATTATATATTGAGAAGAAATGGAGGTGGATCTACTCCAGGACATATCATCGAGCTGGACAGTCTATTGGCTGCTACAGGCTGCATTGCAAGTATTCACCTTTGCGTGGTTGTTGGGTGTGAGTTTGGGTTTCCAATTAACCGCCAAGCTGATTGTGTACGGTCCAACTCTCTTAGTATGATAAAGAATAGGCTATAAAGTACTCAATAATGAATAGCAAATGATAATTTATAGAACAAGGCGAGATAGGAGTCTATTAGACTAGGTATAAGTAAAAATCATAGAGGATGCAAGATAGTAGGCAGGTGTGGGTCAGGTCACAGGAAGGTGTGGGGTAAGCCAGGTAAGGGAGCACTGCAAACTCCACATACATACTCATACACCACAACACTCAATCCTCCCCTACTTTTCAGACAATAAACCCACATATAGTTCTACACACACACACACACACACACACACACACACACACACACACACACACACACACACACACACACACAGGGGTCAGTCCTAGGACCTGTGCTGTTCTTGGTATACGTGAACGAACAAACGGAAGGGATAGACTCAGAAGTGTCCTTGTTTGCAGACGATGTGAATTAATGAGAAGAACGAATCGGACGAGGATCAGGCAGGCTACAAAGAGATCTGGACAGGCTACAAGCCTGGTCCAGCAACTGGTCCTAGAATTTAACCCTGCCAAATGCAAAGTCATGAAGATTGGGGAAGGGCAAAGAAGACCGCAGACACAATATGTTTAGATGGCCAAAGACTGCAAACCTCATAAACAAAAAGATCTGGGGGTGAGTATAACACCCGGATTTTCTCCTGAGGCGCACATCAATCAGATAAACTGCTGCAGCATACGGGCGCCTGGCAAACCTACGGATAGCGTTCCGATACCTCAGTAAAGGGTTCGTTTAAGA
Source organism: Cherax quadricarinatus (assembly GCF_026875155.1). Classification (NCBI taxonomy): domain Eukaryota; kingdom Metazoa; phylum Arthropoda; class Malacostraca; order Decapoda; family Parastacidae; genus Cherax; species Cherax quadricarinatus. The sequence continues at coordinate 66,537,699 of NC_069399.1, read as the reverse complement.
CTCTGTACACCATCTACGTCAGGCCCATACTGGAGTATGCAGCACCAGTTTGGAATCCAACCTAGTCCAAACCCCGTCAAGAAATTAGAGAAAGTGCAAAGGTTTGCAACAAGACTAGTCCAGAGCTACGGGGATTGTCCTATGAAGAAAGGTTGAGGGAAATCGGCCTGACGACATGGAGGCCAGGAGGGTCAGGGGAGACATGATAACGACATATAAAATACTGCGCGGAATAGACGAGGTGGACAAAGCGGGATGTTCCCGAGATGGGACACAGACACAAGAGGTCACAATTGGAAGTTGAAGACTCAGATGAATCAAAGGGATGTTAGGAAGTATTTCTTCAGTCATAGAGTGTCAGGCCATGGAATAGCCCCAGAAGTGATGTGGTGGAGGCAGGAAACCTACATAGTTTAAGGCGAGGTAAAGATAGAGTCATGGGGGAGGGAGAGAGAGGACCTTAGTAGCAATCAGCGAAGAGGCGGGGCCGGAGCTGTGACTCGACCCCCGCAACCACAAATAGGTGAGTAACAAATAGGTGAGTAACAAATCAGTTTACAACCCAACATTCTGAAAATATACAGACTCACACACTCTCCACCTGGGACCCTCCCACACCTATCTCCCACTCCTTCCGCTGATCCCCCCTCTCTTCCCTCCTTCTCCCCCCCTCTCCTCTTTCCCATCCCTCCCCCTCTACCCATTGCTTCTCCCCCCCCTCAAATCCCCTATTCCCCCTCATCTCCTTCCCCAACCCTCTCCCTGCCACACTCTCCAATTCCCCTGCCCCCCCCCCAAAATCGGACAAACACACCACAAAACAAACACACAGAATTACATAAGTTTTTCATTCTGTGTCAACCAAAACAAAAAAAACACAAATGGGTTGCCAGAGAGCAGGAAGGAAAACCAGGGGACTGGAGGATGAGTCTGTGAAGGAAGCTTGGGCAGCAGAGCTCATGAAAAGAGAACATGAGTAGGAAAAGAAGCTAGAAGAACTTAGCATGAGAATGGAGGAGAAGATAGATGCAGAAATCAAGAAGTTGGAGATGCAAGCCACAGCAGCAGAGGCTAGGATACAGAGATTAAAGAACAATTTCGGAATGACATCAAAGACTGCTACCTCAGTCATAAACAAGGGGATTGTAGAGAACGAAGGAGTGAAACTGTATGCAGACCATTGTGGAGCCCAAGAAAAAGAGAGAATCACATCAGGAGCAATCGAAGGTACTGTAAAAAATGAAAGAGCTAAGCTATATGTGGAGGCCCTAACAGATCACAGCAGAGCCCAGGGAAAGCTGAGCAGGAAAAATAACAGACCACTGGGCCCAAGGACAACAGATAGTGAAGAAACTGAAGAAATGAAAGCTGCAGTGGAAGAAACTATATCAAATCAAGGGATACATAGGGATATGCAGTTGGAAAATGAAAGGAGAGGTCAGTCTTTGTTTATGGGCTCCAGGAAGTTGAAGGGGAAACTTACAAAGCAAGAAGACAAGGGGAAAAAATGCGATTGAAAGCATCATAAAAGCAATAGGAGAAGATGAAATGACCCAGCTGGCAAATTTTCGGAGAATAGGGGGGTTAGCAAGAAGAAAAACCCGGCCAGTAAAAGTGACTTTCAAGGCCGAATTGACTTGGAACAGGCTCCTGCAGAAGAAAGTAAGACTGAGGGACATGCCAGCATACCAGAAGTTGTATCTTGACTGTGACAGAACATGAGAAGAAAGGCAGAAACTGAGAGAGATGGTACAAAGACGAAAGGAGGAAAGAGAGGTGAAGATGGAGATGGACAGGAGAACCCAGACTCAGGAGGAAGATCAAATACAGCATCCCTCAAAACAACCTACAGAAGCCCCACAGGGCAACTCCATTGCAACAAGACATTCTAACCCAAAACACACATGCCATATCTAATGCCCCCACCCACCTCATCGCAAACTTCACCCTCACAGCACCCACTCATAGTTCCTTATCAAGTCTTCCACTTCCCCAACCCCAACATACCCCCCAGATCACAGTTTTAGAAAAGAAGCTGAAAGTGTGGTATACAAATGCAGACAGAATAACAAATAAGTGCAAGAAGTGGCATGAAAGAATCAAGGAGACATCCCCAGACACAATAGCACTCACAGAAACAAAACTCACTAGGATGATAACAGATGCAATCTTTCCACCTGGATATCAAATCCTTAGGAAAGATAGAAGGAAGAGAAGGGAAGGAGGTGTTGCACTGCTCATTAAAAACAGGTAGGAATTTGAAGAAATGGAAGGAATGGATGGTAAGGACGAAACAGACTACTTAGTAGGAACAATCCAGTCTGAGGGCCATAAGGTAGTAATTACAGGAATGTACAACCCACCACAGAACTGCAGAAGGCCAAGACAAGAATACGATGAGAGCAACAGAGCAATGGTCGACACACTAGCCGAGGTGGCCAGAAGTGCTCACATGGAGCAAAGTTACTAGTTATTGGGGATTTCAATCACAAGGAGATTAACTGGGAAAAACCTGGTGCCCCATGGAGGGATCAGAAACATGGAGAGCAAAAATAATGAATGTGGTAATGGAAAACCTCATGCATCAACATGTTAGAGACACTACCAGAGAGAGATGAGGATGATCCAGTGAGACTGGACCTTGTATTCACCTTGAGTAGTTTGGACATCGAGGATATCATGTATGAAAGGTCCCTAGGAGCTAGTGATCATGTTGTTCTGTGCTTTGACTACATAGTTGAGCTACAGGTGGAGAGAACAGCAGGAATAGGATGGGAAAAACCAAACTACAAAAGGGGGGACTACACAGGCATGAGGCACTTCCTGCAAGATGTTCAGTGGGAGAGAGAACTAGCAGAAAAACCAGTAAAAGAAATGACGAATTATGCAACAACAAAATGCAAGGAGGCAGAGTAGAGGTGTGTTCCCAAGGGAAACAGGAATAATGGGAAGAACAGAACGAATCTTTGGTTCAATCAAAGGTGTAGGGAGGCAAAAACTAGGTGTACTAGAGAGTGGCAAATGTACAGAAGACAAAGGACCCAGGAAAATAAAGAGATCAGCCGAAGAGCCAGAAACGAATATGCACAGATAAGAAGGGAGGCTCAGCGACAAAACAAAAATGACATAGCATTGAATGTCAAGCCTGACCCAAAGCTGTTGTATAGCCACATCAGGAGAAAGCAACAATCAAGGGCCAGGTAATCAATGAGAAGGATGATGGGGATTTCACAAAAAATGCCAGGGTGTGTGAGAGCTCAACATGAAATTCAAGAGTATTTAGTGGAAACTGGTAGGACTCAGGAAATCAGAACCCAGGAGTGCAACCAACTGTGCTGAAGGATACATAACCGGGGAGGAGGTGAAGAATGCTATGTGAACTTGAAACTCAAAGGCAACATATCCCCGTGGGCCTTAGGAGGGAACAGCAGCTGTTGTGCCACAAACAAAGATCTTCAAAATCCATTGAACGGGCATACCTTAGGTATGGAAGATGGAAAATGTAGTCCCAATTTTTAAAAAAGGAGACAGACACGAGGCATTAAACTACAGACTTGTGTCACTAACGTGTATAGTATGCAAAGTCATGGAGGGGATCATCAGGAAAAGAGTGGTGGAGCACCTGGAAAGAAACAAGCGTATAATCGACAACTAGCACTGTCTTCCAGCTGAGCTCATATTATGTGCCATGCTCATGTTGCCACCTATAGGCCCATGCCACTTCAGTATGTCCAGACCTGCCTCTCTCTCACTCTGGTAGCTCCCTTCACTGAGTCAACAGATCTACTCCTTCTCTCCCTCGTGGGCATGGCCTCCAAAGCCCTTATCATTGCTCCCCACTTTGCAACAACGACTGACAGTCACCATTTGCATATACAATTGGTGATAGCGGTGCCTGCAGCAAGTGTGTTTACCCAGAGAGAGGAAGGAAAAGAAATTAAGTCGTCTTCACTTCATCACTCCACACAAGAAGCATCCGTCTATCAACAAGTTATCCTGATGTCCCTGATGTCGTGTCTGCACGTTTCAGCATCCAGACACAGGTACAAGCAGGATCCTAGTCGACATTTCCCGAATTTCTTCGAGAAATGTAAGTGGCATCACATGGCACTTCACAGCACCCCACGCTGTTTCTCAAGTCACGTGTTCAACGTTAGCAGTATGTTTTGCTGTTGTTTTCAGGTCAGCATGGCTATTTCAGCAAGTCAGAAGTGAGTTTGTGGTGATTTCAGCATCCAGTGTGGGTGTTTCTCCAAGTGGGTATGTGGGAGAGGAAGTGGTCGGGTTCCTCGCCTCACTCACACCTCACCTGCCTACCACCACACTACACCACCATGCCATCACTCCCTCTGCTGTGTTTTCTGCTGTGTTCCATGTGAATTCATTGCCAGAGCTGTGTAGCCGAGTGTCCAAGGCCACTTGAAGCCATGTGGATCACCAAGCCACATGGATCAATAAGCCACATAGATCACAAAGCCACGTGGAGCAAGCCATGTGGGGTGTGGACAATGCCACGTGGATCTACAAGCCATGTGAGTTACCAAGCCAGACGTCCCAAGCCACATGCTGTCGTCTGCTGCCACATCACTCCACTGATGTCATCTTATGATGTCACTCACAATGCTTCCCAACTTCACGATGTCTGCTGATGTCACCTCGCGATGTCACCCTATGACATCACCTCATGACGTCATGCCTGATCGACAGTGTTAGTTTCACAGTGAGCAATATATTATGTTGTTGAGAAGATTTAGAGAAAATATGTGTTACGTGTTAATTAATTCCTCTCAGTCAGTGTTCTCACATGTTCGTGTATAGCTTAGTGTCAATTTTTGCACAGAAAAGCATCATTTGCTAGTAAACCATGTTGTACCGCATGTGCAGTGCAGGTGTGTACAGTTTTCTGTGTGTCCTGTGTGGTCTTGAGCCCAGCTGTGTATGGACCACAGGTCTTCGCCCAGACCACTGTGTAGCACCTCATGTTACTTGTCACCCAGCATGACCTGTGCATTTGACAGCTGATATTAGTCAGTCCCGAGCATCTGAGCCTCCTGTACAGAAAACTTTTTATGTTGGCCGCTCGTGATACCCTGCAGAATTGTACCCGCTACTATTCCCATCGAGATTTGTTTCACTTCACCTCCTGACCTTCAGAGCAGTTATAAGTAGACCAGTCTGGGGATGCTTAGACTAACCTCTGCTGTAACTACAACTATCAAGAGAATGACACTCGTCAAGCTGCAGTTAGCCCCTGTCAGCAGGCGATTGTTTGCCTCCTGTCACAGCTTCAGTGAGCTCCTGCACAAAGATGATGTCACTCTGACTGCTAGCCTGCTCACTGCAGTATGGTGTATGATGTTACGACTCCCAGTTGTTTCGCCGAGTTAGCTCTGCCACGACTCACTCCACACTCGCCGGCAGTGACAGCTTCAGCGACAGTACCAGTCGAGAAATGTCCTCCTGAGTTGCTTGCCAGAAGTCCTGCCCAGTTGCGGAGTACTGATGATGCTTCACTCGAGGGCACCAGCAGGTTGTGCCCCAGGTTGAGTGAACCCTGTAGCGACTCCTACGATGACTGCTTCACCACTCCAGAGGAGACTGTACACTATTATGTCACAGCTCAACTGAAACAATGTCTCCTGTGCTGCAGTATCTGTCTAGATGCAGGAAGGTATGCAGTGATGCCCATCGACGATCACTGCCTTAGAAAACAATGTTTAGCACATCCCATCTGTTTTTTTCTTCCCTCCCTGTAGGAATTTTTTTTTTATGTCCATATATGTATATATGTTTTTATTTTGTGTTCTGTGCCCTGTTCTGGTGAGAGACCGAGTTTTTTTTACAGCCAGTCATGGTCAGGGACGACCATGGTGATGCATGGCTGAGCGAATGTAGACAGCCTGTATTGTATGCACAGACAGCCTACGCTGTCTGCCAGCTGAGTTCATAATATGCGCCATACTCGTGCTGCCACCTATAGGCCCATGCCACTTCAGTACGTTCAGCCCTGCCTCTCTCTCACTCTGGAAGCTCCCTTCACTAAGTCAACAGCACTTCTTCTCTCTCCCTCGCTGGGATGGCCCTCCCCCGGGCCCTGGGAACAAAAAAAGGCCTATGTACCCCCCAACATTTCAAATAAAGTAAGAAGCCTCCGAAGCCCTTTTTAGAACCTAAGTTGCAACGTTGTGACACAACAACACATTTTACACACAAACTTACTGGAGTTTTATGACAAGGTGACAGAAGTAAGACAAGAGACAGAGGGGTGGATAGACAGCATTTTCTTGGATTGCAGCAAGGCCTTCGACACAGTTCCTCACAAGAGGTTAAGGCAAAAGCTAGAGGATCAGGCCCACATAACAGGAAAAGCACTGCAATGGATCAGAGAATACCTGACAGGGAGACAACAACGCATCATGGTATGTGACGAGGTGTCAGAGAGGGCGCCTGTGACAAGCGGGGTTCTTCAGGGGTCAGTACTAGGACCTGTGCTATTTTTGGTATATGTGAATGACATAACTGAAGGGACAGACTCAGAAGTGTCTTTGTTGCAACCCCTGAATGGGTTGCAATATATATAATTATATAATGATTATTTATTATTTTTATTATCACACTGGCCGATTCCCACCAAGGCAGGGTGACCCGAAAAAGAAAAACTTTCACCATCATTCACTCCATCACTGTCTTGCCAGAAAGGTGCTTTACACTACAGTTTTTAAACTGCAACATTAACACCCCTCCTTCAGAGTGCAGGCACTGTACTTCCCATCTCCAGGACTCAAGTCCGGCCTGCCGGTTTTCCCTGAACCCCTTCATAAATGTTACTTTGCTCACACTCCAACAGCACGTCAAGTATTAAAAACCATTTGTCTCCATTCACTCCTATCAAACACGCTCACGCATGCCTGCTGGAAGTCCAAGCCCCTCGCACACAAAACCTCCTTTACCCTCTCCCTCCAACCTTTCCTAGGCCGACCCCTATCCCGCCTTCCTTCCACTACAGACTGATACACTCTTGAAGTTATTCTGTTTCGCTCCATTCTCTCTACATGTCCGAACCACCTCAACAACCCTTCCTCAGCCCTCTGGACAACAGTTTTTGGTAATCTCGCGCCTCCTCCTAACTTCCAAACTACGAATTCTACTGCATTATATTCACACCACACATTGCCCTCAGACATGACATCTCCACTGCCTCCAGCCTTCTCCTTGCTGCAACATTCACACCCATGCTTCACACCCATATAAGAGCGTTGGTAAAACTATACTCTCATACATTCCCCTCTTTGCCTCCAAGGACAAAGTTCTTTGTCTCCACAGACTCCTAAGTGCACCACTCACCCTTTTCCCCTCATCAATTCTATGATTCACCTCATCTTTCATAGACCCATCTGCTGACATGTCCACTCCCAAATATCTGAATACATTCACCTCCTCCATACTCTCTCCCTCCAATCTGATATCTAATCTTTCATCACCTAATCTTTTTGTTATCCTCATAACCTTACTCTTTCCTGTATTCACTTTCAATTTTCTTCTTTTGCACACCCTACTAAATTCATCCACCAATCTCTGCAACTTCTCTTCAGAATCTCCCAAGAGCACAGTGTCATCAGCAAAGAGCAACTGTGACAACTCCCACTTTATGTGTGATTCTTTATCTTTTAACTCCACGCCTCTTGCCAAGACCCTCGCATTTACTTCTCATACAACCCCATCTATAAATATATTAAACAACCACGGTGACATCACACATCCTTGTCTAAGGCCTGCTTTTACTGGGAAATAATTTCCCTCTTTCCTACATACTCTAACTTGAGCCTCACTATCCTCGTAAAAACTCTTCACTGCTTTCAGTAACCTACCTCCTACACCATACACCTGCAACATCTGCCACATTGCCCCCCTATCCACCCTGTCATACGCCTTTTCCAAATCCATAAATGCCACAAAGACCTCTTTAGCCTTATCAAAATACTGTTCACTTATATGTTTCGCTGTAAACACCTGGTCCACACACCCCCTACCTTTCCTAAAGCCTCCTTGTTCATCTGCTATCCTATTCTCCGTCTTACTCTTAATTCTTTCAATAATAACTCTACCATACACTTTGCCAGGTAAACTCAACAGACTTATCCCCCTATAATTTTTGCACTCTCTTTTATCCCCTTTGCCTTTATACAAAGGAACTATGCATGCTCTCTGCCAATCCCTAGGTACCTTACCCTCTTCCATACATTTATTAAATAATTGCACCAACCACTCCAAAACTATATCCCCACCTGCTTTTAACATTTCTATCTTTATCCCATCAATCCCGGCTGCCTTACCCCCTTTCATTTTGCCTACTGCCTCACTAACTTCCCTCCACACTCACAACTGGCTCTTCCTCACTCCTACAAGATGTTGTTCCTTCTTGCACTATACATGAAATCACAGCTTCCCTATCTTCATCAACATTTAACAATTCCTCAAAATATTCCCTCTATCTTCCCAATACCTCTAACTCTCCATTTAATAACTCTCCTCTCCTATTTTTAACTGACAAATCCATTTGTTCTCTAGGCTTTCTTAACTTGTTAATCTCACTCCAAAACTTTTTCTTATTTTCAACAAAATTTGTTGATAACATCTCACCCACTCTCTCATTTGCTCTCTTTTTACATTGCTTCACCACTCTCTTAACCTCTCTCTTTTTCTCCATATACTCTTCCCTCCTTATATATATAATTATTACCTTTTCATTTAATTTTATATTGCTTATATTTGCGATAATAGCTAAATCGTAAATGTATTGCTTTATATTGTTATTTGACTTAGTTATGTTGTTAGGTAGGATGTTACATATTATGTGCTCAGTTCAAGTCTTGATTGTCTGTATACTGTAATTATCGCTTGTGGCTCGTTAGAGTGCCGGCTTCTTGCTGGGCAGCGACCCATGGAGCTATCACGTGATCGAGGGGGGGTGTCCTCACCTCGCCTGAAGTATTCAGTCTGGTCTAGACTCTCTTGGTGGTTGGACAGATTGTCTGTCTCATTATTCTTGTTAGTTCTATAGAACTCTGTTCACAGAACACTGTATAGACTTAGTGATTTTCGACGTTGTACTGAGGTTGTGTGTCGCATAGACACTCTAAACAACTCAGGTCCTGAGCTGTAGCTTCTGACCTAACTTGTACTGGTATCTGTGTATTATCACAGTCGGGGATTTTCTTATGCTGAACTTAGATTCAGTATTATGGGAGTTTTGTGACTTTTGTGGAGGATCTGCAGATGGTCCCTACTTAGTGTCGTTATATTATCTCCTTGTTCCTGATTCTGTGATGCAGTTGCTTGTTATATTGCTATTGGGCTTAGCATTCTTTTTATTGCTCAAGCAGACTGTTCTGACTGCCAGTTGGTCAAGAACTTAGTTTATTTGAGGACTTTGTCAGTCACTTGTTTAAGTCTAGTCGAGTCGTGAGACATAGTGAACTACTTAGAGCACTTACACACATACACACAAAATTACTTGTACATATTTGTAATATCTTATTAAATGTTAATGTACCAGATGGTACTTAAGAATTATAAATGTGATATGTGCTTCAGCACAATAATATTGTACTCGAGAGAAGTGATATTATTTTGATTACTGTGATTAATTTAATTTAATTTAATTTGATAATGTACCTCTAGACTTAATAAATTTATTACATTTTAATTTCTCTAGTTAGGAGCCTACCAGTTGTAATCCTGAAGCACTATTGAATCATACTGAATTCTAATGGATAATTGGACAAAGATACTGACTACTTGTTACGAAAACCCAGTAACAGGCTGGATGCTAGAAGGGCAGTCCTTTCTAGTATTCACTGGAGATCTCTAAGCTTTTAGAATCGCGTTTTTTGTAGCAGTCTTTCTTTGCAGATGATGTGAAGTTAATGAGGAGAATCAAACTGGACTACAAAGAGACCTAGACAGGCTAAAAGCTTGGTCCACTAACTGGCTCCTTGAATTTAACCCCTCCAAATGCAAAGTCATGAAGATCGGGAAGGGCAAAGAAGAGTGCAGACAGAGTATAGTCTAGATGGCCAAAGACTGCAAACCTCACTCAAGAAAAAAGATCTTGGGGTATGTATAATACTAGTAGCGATCAGTGAAGATGCAGAGCCAGGAGCTATGACTCGAACCCTGCAAGCACAATTAGGTGAATTAGTTGAGTACTGCACACGCACACTTATGGGTGCCTGGTAAACTTAAGAATAGCGTTTCGACATCTAAGTAAGGAGTCATTGAAGACACTGTACACTGTGTATGTCACGTCCATATTGGTGTATGCAGCACCAGTATGGAACCCACACCTGGTCAAACACCATGAAATTTATTTAAGATGAGGTACGTTAAGGCTCCTAGAGCAGGGAGAGAGTGGATCTAGTTGTGACTAGCGAAGAAGTGCCAAGAGCTATGAATCGACCCCTGCAACCACAAATGGGTGAGTACAAATAGGTGAGTACACACACCCTTGTGGGACTGATAAGCCTCAAACAGCCATAAGAGAGTGTACCCAGATGCTGCCCTCAGAGATGCGGGGTCAAGAGCTGGGACTCAATCCCTGCAACCACAGTTGAGTATACATATATGAATACGAGTCTCATATAATGCACAAACTTTTAGATCAAAGCACTACCTAGCATGATGTGACCTGGTGACCATGTGACCTTTTCCACCTGACCCTAAAAGACTATAATCTGAGGCATTTTTCAGTGTAGGTTAACAACTAGGCTGATGGGGAAGCTGTCTGTGGTGGTGATGGTAGTGGTGTTGGTGCTGGTGGTGGTAGTGGTGGTGGTGTTGGTGGTGGTAGTGGTGGTGGTGTTGGTGGTGGTAGTGGTAGTGGTGGTGATGCTGGTAGTGGTGGTGGTGTGGTGGTGGTAGTGGTGGTGGTGTTGGTGGTGGTGGTGGTGGTGGTGGTGGTGGTGTTGGTGGTGGTAGTGTGGTGGTGGTGTGGTGGGTGGTAGTGGTAGTGGTGGTGATGCTGGTGTGGTGGTGGTGTGGTGGTGGTAGTGGTGGTGGTGGTTGGTGGTGGGTGGTGGTGGTGGTGTTGGTGGTGGTAGTGGAGTGGTGGTGATGCTGGTAGTGGTGGTGGTGCTGGTGGTGGTAGTGGTGGTGGTGGTTGGTGGTGGTGGTGGTGGTGTGTTGGTGGGGGTAGTGGTGGTGGTGTTGGTGGTGGTAGTGGTGGGATGTGGTAGTGGTGGGTGGTGCTGGTGGTGGGTGGTGGTGGTGGTGGTGGTGGTGGTGGTGGTGTGTGGTGGTGGTGGGTGGTGGTGGTGATGGTAGTGGTGGTGGTGATGGTATGGGGGGTGATGGTAGTGGTGGGGTGTGGTGGTGGTAGTGGTTGGTGGTGTTGGTGGTGTGGTGGTTGGTGGTGGTAGTGGTGGTGGTGTGGTGGTGGTAGGTGGTGGTGATGGTGAGTGGTGGTGTGGTGGTGTGTAGTGGTGGTGGTGTTGGTGGTGGTAGTGGGTTGTGCTGCTGTGGGGGAGTGGGGGTGGTGATAGTAGGTGGTGGGGGCTGGTGGTGGTAGGGGTGGTGGTTTTGGTGGGGGTGGTGTTGGTGGTTTTTGTGGTGGTGGTTTGGTTTTGGTGCGGGGTGGTGTTGGTAGTGGTGGTGGGGTGGGGGTGGTGTGGTGGGGGTTGGGGGGGAGGGGGTTTTTGGTTTTGGGGGGTTGGGGGGGTGGGTGGTTGGGGGGGATGGGTGGGGGGGGTGCTGGTAGGGAGTGGGGTGGTGTGAAATGGTGGGGGTGCGGGTGGGGGGTAGGGTGGTGGTTTTTGGGGGGTGGTGGGTGGTGGTTTTGGGTGGGGTAGTGGTGGGGGGGTTTTGGGGTGGTAGGGTGGGGGGGGGGTGGTAGTGGTGGGGGTGGTGGTGTGGTGGGGGTTTGCGGTGGGGAGTGGGTGGTTTTGGTGGTGGTAGGGGTGGTGGTGTTGGTGAGGGGTTGGTGGTGGTTTGGTGGTGGTGTGGTGGTGGTTGGGGTGGTAGTGGTGGTGTATTGGTGGGTATGTTGGGGATGGTTTGGTGGTGCTGGGGTGGTATGGTGGGTGTTGGTGGGGGTAGGTGGTGGTGGTGAGGGTTGGTGGTGGTGATGGGTATGGTGGTGGTGCGGGTGGGGTAGTGGTGGTGGTGGGTGGTGGTAGTTGTGCGCGGTGCTGGTGGTAGTGGTGGTGGTGATGGTGGGGTGGTGGTGTTGGTGGTGGGGGTGTTGGGGGGGTATGGGGGTGGTGTTGGTGGTGATGGGTGGTGGGATGGTAGTGGGGGTGGTGTGGTGGGTAGTGGGTGGTGGGCTGGTGGTGGAGTTGTGCTGCTGTGCTGGGGGTAGTGGTGGTGGTGATGGTAGGGTGGGGGTATGGTAGGGGTGGTGGTGAGGGAGTGGGGGTGGTGAGGTTGGTGGGGGTTTGTGGTTGGTAGTCCTTGGGTAGGGTGATGGTATTTGTGCTCTGCTGGTGGTTATTCTTATGGTATTGGTGGTGCTGGTGAGGGTAGTGGTGGGTTTTGTTGGTGTTGGTGTGGTGGTAGTAGGGTGGAGAAAGGGGAGGTGGAAATGGGGTGGTAGTGTAGTGTTTTTGGTGGGGGTTTGGGGGGGGGGTGTGGGTGGAGTGGTGGTGGTGTGGTGGGTGGTGCAGGTGATGGGGGTGATGGAGCAGTGGGGGTGCTGGTGTGCTGGTGTAGGGGTGATGGTGTGCTTCGTGTGCTGTGGTTCTCACACAGCGTATCTATGAGACGTAACCAGCTCTTATCGGGGGAAACTTTGTTAGAAATATGCGTCCCGAATGGTAAAATGATCAATTAGCAAGAACTATTTAAATTGTCCTTCCTAAAAATTTTTATAAATTTAAAAAATTTTTTTTTTGTTTTAAACAGATTTTTTTTTTTTTTTTTTTTTTTAAGGCCACTTTAAAATAATTTTTTTAAAAAAATTTTAAAAAAAAAACCCCACTGAGAAAAAAAAAAATAAAAAAAAAGAACTTACTAGACTTAACAAAAAAGACAAAAAAAAACCGTTTACTTTTCTAAAAAAAAACTTTAAACAAAATTTAAAAAAACCAAAAAATTTTTTAAAATTTTTATAGTAAATATTACTAATAATTTCAAAAAAAAATTAAATTTTTCGAAATAAAACCCCCCCCAAAACCCCTATCCCAAAAAAATTAAAGGAATTTTTTCTAGAAAATAAAATGAAAAAAAATTTAAGGGGGTTTTTTTTAAAAAAAAAATAGAAAGGTTTTTTTTGTGGTTTGTTTTTTTTTTAAATTTTTGGGTTCCTTTTCCCTTTTTTTTTTCGTTTTTTAAAGGTTTTTTTTTTTGGGGTTTTTTTTTTTTTTTTTTTTTTTTTTTTTTTTTTTTTTTAAAAAAAAAAACCCCTTTTTAAAAAATTTTTTCCCCTTTTTTCCCCCAAAAAATTTCCCTTGGCCTCTTTGGGGACAAAAAGAAAAAAAAAAAAAATTTTTTTTAAAAAAAAAGCCTAACTAGGGACTGACACAGAAGAACTTACACGTGGAGCATTCCTTAACAAAAAAAGCTACAAAACAAAACCTGTTACACTTATATGCATATTTTCTATAAAAACTTTATATACAAGACATTAAGTATACAACCAAATCAATTCTCATACAATATTTTGTATAGTAACATATTACGTACATATATTCTCGAAAACTAAAATCCCCTGACAATGTTTATCGAGGGAGACTAAATCGTACTCCCAACACCCCGTATAACCCAAATACACATCATATGGAACTTTGCCCTACTCCTAGAATATAAATGATAAATAAGAAAAAAAAATTCTAAGGTGTGTGCCATCCTCCGCTATCACCCACAAGGTACACATATGAACAGTGAAATATACCCTTAATCCGTGTGTATATACGTATGCCTTACCTCATTAACTTCCAAACAGGAAGGAAATACTGAATAGGGCAATGTACAGTACCCACTCTCGTACACAGAACATCTAACATTGACAAAGTTAAATATACAGGAAATACATGAGCCTGGTGCACGCAGGCACCTCGCCCGTACTACAGTTGTTAAATAGGATAGGAATCATAACATTAGTCTCTGGGCCACAAAAACAAACCCCGCATCTTTTACAACACAAATAATTCTTAGCTCATTATTTCCTAAAAAATTTCAGTTTGGTCCGTCTTTGAAAAGTATCGAACCCACAGAAGCAAGAAAAACTTACCAAAAACCTCCACCTCTCTCACAGAAGCCCCATTTCAATAACAAGAACACCCACCCACACACACAGACTCTCACACAGACACACACACAGACACTAACACACCACACACACACCAATGCAACAACACACACACTTCAACGACACACACTCAACACAACAACATCACACACACTCACTCAATTAGGGCCTTCAACACAGACCGGCCTTACATCATGTATCTCACTATACACCACTGGAGCCAGCCAACATCTCTTCTCTTCCTTACTAACAATCATCTCCAAGACTCATCACCACCTCGGAAACCAACCACCTTGCTGCCTTCCAGGCACCAACTGTAAGCAGTCGTGCCACAGTCATCCCCGATAACTCTTCCGGAAAAAGAGCAACCCACTGACCCACCATATAAGCTCCTATTCCTACCCACCGACCTATAAAACTCCCACTAAGGACCTTGATCCGACATTACCTCCCACCTCCCCATCCCAAGAAACAAACAAATAATCAACCATTTATATACCTTAATTGCCCTCCTACCTCATTAGACACTCTCCTCCTCCCCACGTCAAAAGTAAGCCCTAAGGACCCCCACCTTCCCCTCCCAATAAATCCAAAAACACCCCTCAACCACAACCCTTACCATTTTCCAAAAAGGACAAAAGTACACCAATGGACAGCATTTTCACATCACCCACAATGCACACATGAAGCAATCACTCACATAATATCCCCATCTGCCTCAACACCTGTTTTGACCCAATGTCCCCATGAGAATCTGTAGACCAATTCTCTCACCCTTGCAAGGCATTCTTAGGCTTTCGAAATTCCTCCCATATTACCCTCAATTATATGTGGGGAAGACAGCACCCCGTTGCAGCGTCTCCCGATTATACTCAACTCCGACCAGCCTCCCCTATTTCACAATGACGCACATCTCGCACTTCTTAACATATACCTCAACATATCCACACAAACACCTTCCAGGTCCTTCCACTCCACCAACAACGTAAGTCCCCATCACCTCCCCCACACGCCCGCCCCCAGACCCCCCCATCACTGAGGTATCTCACCTTGACGTATATTGGCCCTCACCCTGGGCCCCAATGCCAACAAACCAATCCCCCCTGACGCACCCCAGTCATCACACGTCAAGGCGTCCAACCACGCCTCCCATAACCCCATTGTATACCTTAATGCCTCCTCTGTATGTCTGTTTACATCACATTCTCAAGGGATATACTGGCCCGACCCCAAACCTTAACTGAATACCAACGAATTTCACATCACAGCCCTATGTGCAACGTAACATCTCTGGCCCGAAAGGCCACGTAGCCTACCCACTGCCCTGTCCCTAACCTGCCTCTGCATTAATCTTTCTACTGTCCCTGCCTGTCCAGCCTGTGTACCAAATCCACAAATCTAATTTCGTTCTACGACATTTCCATCAAACCCCTGACCCAATCATCACCGCCTACCCATGTGCCCCACCTCAACAACATCGAACATTCCTGTTACGGCCCAAACTTCTCGAATGACTCTACCCACCCATGAAAAATCCTCCCTTTTCCACTAAGTAAAGATCATCGTATCATCAACGTAACCCACAACCCCCCCACCGTCATTCCCCTCAACCCCCCTCCCACACAACTCTCGTCCACAAGCTCATGAAATGGGTTCTGAACACACGCAAATAATACTGTGAAAGTGGCAACCCTGCCGCAAACCCCTCTCCATACGAATCCCAGAACCCAACCTACCATTCACCTGCACTCGCGTGATTCGCCCCAGCATTACAATGCATCCACACACCCTACCACCCTGGCACCAAAAACCAGATCACTCAAACCTCAAGCAAAAACACCCTGTCCACAAATCAACGCATCCCCCCAAATAAACCCCCCTAGAAACCCCCCCCCCCACAGCCCTCTAAGAAACCCTTATGCGCCCGTTCCATCCCCGCATACTCCCCCCTGGAACCCCAACTGCCCTCTTGTAAAAGCGATCCGAGAATTTCCTTCATTCTATTCCCAAGAATCTTTGCGAATACCTTATAGCGCACACTTTTTAAGGGAAATTCCCCGAAAGCACTCATGCCCGTCCCCCCTTTCCTTCTTTGTACTAATATACTATGCCTGTACGTTGTGACCACCCATTCTTTTTCCATCTAGCATATTTTTAAAAACCCAACTAAACAATGCCTCATGCCCCCCTAATGAGCCCTATAAAAGTCAATAGGCAACCATCAATCCCTGGGCTTCCCCGTGTGCATGCGAAGACCGCATCGCCCCCTCGCCTCACAATATCAGCCCCCAAACCCCCCCCTATCCTTTTTCCTAACCTTATGAACCCCCCTACCAAAAGACGCCTGCCGGGTGCCCCCCCTCCCACCCTCCCCCTTTTCCCCTAAAAATTCCCCCTGCATAAATGCTCATACTCTAGGGAGATGAGGACCCACCTCCGGGTAATCCCCCTCCCACACTAGTCTCTAATGCAATAACGGGTCACTCTTACGCTCCCAAAACTTACCAGCACATACCCATCGGTTTATCCCCCCACAAACATCGCCCAACCCTGAACGAAAACGTTCGCGTAAAAAACTTTCATTTTGAAATCCCCCTCAACCTACCTCAAAGCAGTGCTATATCTTCCCCCTTCCACCCCTCTCCCGTAACATCCCTGAAACTGTCCCTCCAAAAAATTTCTGCATAATATCTCCATCCGCTTCCTCACGGCCCTTGACCCCTATAAAAATTTCGCGTCCCAGGTTTCTCCCCAACTCCCACCATTCTACAAGCCCCATAGCCCGATCCCTACCCCCCAAAACCCATTCCACCACTCCTCAAAACCATTCCCCCCCTTCCCCCTGGGGCCCGCACATTCAATTTCCAATAGCCGGAGAAAATATGCACGGAAATTCCCCGACAGATCCACTATCACTGCCCTAGGGTCCGAGAAACCCACATCAAAAGTCTGCACCCTCCCGACCTCCAAATCCCTCATGATAAACCGTCTAGTCTTGCAGCATACCCCTTGTGAAACGTGTGCTCCCCCAAATTAACCTCCCCCCCCTGCAAAACTCGACCCCACGTCCCTAAAACCATCCCCAAAAACACGTAATACAAACCCCCGCCCCCCTCGGTTCAACATCCTGGCCCAAAATTACCTTTCCAATCCCCCCCAATAATCGTGATGACAGGAACCCCCGAAAGATGGAAAAATAATCTTCCCCTCAAAAAACCCCTTTTACTTGTGATTGTCAGCCGCACATCCTCCTAGAAACTGTCCTTCTATCCCCCCAACCCCCATTACTCGCAAACCCTCCCCCTCCCCTCCCCCCAACCCGTGACAGAAAGGGGGCGGGTCTCCTTTTACGCTATCGCCCCCCCCCTTTCAACTGCAAGACAACAAACGTAAACTTATACCCATGCAACAAAACTCACCCAATCTTATGATTGTGTTCCGCAAAAAACACACATCCCCGGGAAACCTATGTAAGAACCATACAACAACAAGTTTTGATCTCACCCTTGAGCCCGTTCACTTTTAAGATGACAAAACTAAATTTAAGAACGGGGGGCTTCCCTCTATGCCTCTGGGCTTGCCTACCATCCCTTTTCCTGTGCGTCACCCGACGCCTCACCAGACTTTCCCCCTGCTCCTTTCCCCACCTTTTATTTCACTACAAAAAATCCACAGATCCTTTTGGTCCAGCAAACCCTCACCCTTCCCCAAGCTTTTTTGCCGGGCCCTCTGCCCCGGCGGGAGTACCTCCTCGGCCTAAAACCGGCCAGCCGGCCTTTTCCTAAACACACCCCACCGTCTTCACCCGACAAATGCCCCCTGGGGCCCCCACCTCCCCCACAATTTTTGTCCCACGACTGCTTTCCTCCTCACACAGCCTCGGCAGCACTTAGGGGGGTTCCCGACCCTCCAAAAAACCTCTCAACACGTTCTCCGTAAATCTTCCTGGGGAACATCTTTCCCTTTTCCTGATGGAGCCCTGACGCCGTCTGCTCCCCAGCCTCCCGGGAGGAAACACAGGTCCCGACCGCATACTTCCCGATCAACCTCTTCATCCAAACGCCCACTGTCCCTCTTCCTCCCCCCCAACTCCGTCATCATCTCACAAGGGGCCCCCTGCCCACTGCCAAAGTCCCCAGGACCCTGGTAGGCTGCTCCTAACCCGGTGCACCATATGGCTAGGAGCTAATAATCGACGGGGCCTTCTCTGGCCGGGCATTTGCAAAAAACCCTGCATCCCGTAACCCACTAGCATGACGAAGGGTATAAGCCTGCCAAATCATTTTGAGGTATTGAATCCTCGGTCGTCCTCTATGGCCCATTTTCCATACCCCCAAGTACCGAAAAAACTTTCCCATAATGTTGAAGACCTCCTTTACTATACGCAGTCGCCTCGAAAGGGACGTTTCTCACCTTCACCCCGTATAGTACTAGATAAAATCGTGCAAGACATCCACGCCGAGTTCACAGTCCCCTTTTCCTCCCCCTGGTACTCGAAAACAAGTCTTCGTAGACGCCGGTAAGATTCAGTTTCGGAAAAATTGGGGTCATCCCATTTAAGCTACACCATATACTTCCTTTGGGGGAACCCCAAAGACTCTCTGATGATGGCGGGTAAAATGATTCTCGTTTTTTTCTCCGTGAGCGTGCCACGTCCCACTGTATACAAACATTTGATCCCTGACCCACTCGATACGCAATTTTCCCTTCCGTTGAAAAAGGTCACCCCCAGAGGGCAGGTGTAGCTACTAGGCTGCTCCTCCCCTTCCCCGGAGGTCGAGGACGAAATGAGCGAAATTTTAATAATTTTTGAAACCAAAGAACGTTAGAAAGTCATAACCTTTTTATAAAAAGCACAATTTAATTTACCCTAATTAATAAATATATTTTAGATATCGAAATATTTTAAAAATAAACAAACACAATGAAATATATTTTTTCGTTGGGTTCAAATGCTTTAGCGATATTTTTTCCACACAAAATTTCGCTTGCATATATATATATATAAAATATATATATATATATATAATTTTAAAATTTAATATATATATATTTATTATATATTTACCACGAGCAGACCCAAGAAAGTATGGGCGCTTAGCCGAAGCTAAGCATGTTACCCCATCCCCCCCGGGCACCATACCCCGGGCCCAACCCCCGGGCACCATCCCCCCCGGGCACCATACCCGCAGGCCCCAACCCCCCGGGGCACCATCCCCCCGGAAACCAAGCACGTTTTGAAAGTTATTTCATCGAATCCTCCCACAGCAATGAACAACGAAGAGTTTTGAAATGCTTAACAATTTCGCAAACGGGCGAAATTATTTAAAAAACGGTCAATTAGCAAGAACTCGAAAAAAATTAAGTCCTTTCAAAAAAAATTTTCTTTTATACGTTTAAAAGATATACTTTTTCGTTAAGTTAAAAAAAAAATTTAAAATTTTGCTCCAAAAGAATTTAGAAAACTTACCTAACCCCTTATCAAAACCACCGCAATTATTTTAGCCTAACTAACTAAATATATTTTAATACTTTTACAGAAATTTTTAATAAAAAAACACAATGAAATATATTTTTTCTTTATTTTCAAAATAAATTTTTTGCGAAATTATTGCACACAAATTTTTTGCTTGCCTTATACGGAAAATGAGCGTTGCTATTTAACCCAAAAATCGTAAGTTTTACCACACTCACACCACAACACAACAACCCCACACACACCACCAAACACACTCACAACACACACACAAAACCAACGCACACACAACACACACAACACACAAGCACACACACATCACACCACACAACACACACACCACACACACCACACACACACACCACCCACACCACACACACACATGCACAAACACACCACACCACACCACTGCACACACACACACAAAAACCCAAACACACACCACACACACACACACACACACACACACACCACACACACACACACAGTTTATATCTTCAAAATTGGTCACCCCTGTGTTTTTTAACTATTCAAAGAGAATAGTTCTCACTTTAATATTACGTAAAGCCCCGTATATAGCTAAAATAGAGACTTTGGGCGTTTATTATTACTGTTAATATATGAAAAATACCATGGTATTATCGCTATTTGTTATTTTCACTATTTTGTTTTTATTATTGTTAGGTAGGATTTCTTGTGTAATAGATTTTAATCTGGGAACTTTTGGGAATTTGTTCAATTGTTTATGCCCGGCGGGCTATTTTTGGTCACTGATCCAACCTTGACGATGCGTCAGTTTTTTTCCTAATTGTCGAAAGATTCTTTTGTTTTATATTCTTGGTCATTCGAAATCCATAGAGAAATTTAGGGCCAGTTTAAAAGGGGCTTGCCAAATCTTGACCTTTTGTATTTTGATTTTAAACTTGTTAAGAAAATAGTAAATGTTATTGAAGATTAAAAACAGAAGAATAATTAAACTTCTTATTAATGTGACATCTCCATGATTTTGAATAAATGTTAGGGTAAATTTATTTTACAAAGTATTAAGTTACATAACTACAAAGAAAGAAAAAGTATTGTATTTAAATCTTTAATAAATTTTGAATATTATTCTATGGATTCTCCCAGTTGAAATTTTTTCCCCTAGATCTAAAAAACCTTTAAAAACTCGGATCCAAAAAATTTTGTGCATAAAAAAAAAATGGTAACAGGCCACATTCTGAAGTTCTTTAAAAAAATTTCTTTTCGCAAAAAAGGGGGTACCGTCCGGGGCCTTTTGTTCTAAGACATTGATCAAAAGAACAATATTAAAGTTATATACTGGGAATTTAAATTTTTAGTTAATTTCAAATTTTTGATCATGGAAGATCACTTTAAGATTTTATTTGAAGTTTTAACTTTGTCAAAGCTGGACCCCTTTGAAACTTCAAACGTGCGGCAGATAGCCCGAAAATTTTAAGTACCATACGATAATATTCACAGAAAATCCCGAAAGGGCAATAATTAGAAACAAATTTTTCCAGGGCCTCTAACCATAAAATTAAGGAATTTGACTCTAAAAAGTTTATTTTCTAAATAAGCACCAGTCGAGATTCGAAATTAAAGAACAATTTAAAAAGAATTGATTTGAATTTGAATCAATAGATTGGTCCCCAGTTTGGCCTCTAGAAAAGAATGAAGTATTGCAGGGTGCAGCCGCGTTCGGCATTCCCCAGTTACGAAGGATTCCTGTTAAATGGTCAGCCTGCCCCTCACCAAGGTCCCGCCCAAAAGGAATACCCACTACCGCCGTTCAATTTCCCCATTCTCGATACCTGGGGGCAATTTCTCAAAGTCATTAAGAAATTGGGGGACTATTTATTTTACAGACTGCTCAAATTGAGGCTCAGTGTAAAAAAATGAAGAAGACTTTCAAAGGGAAATGCTCCACGTAAGACAACAACAACAAGGAAAAGTGATGAAAGATGTATGAAACTCAAAAGATTTTTTCAGTAACAAAAAGCTGCATCTAGGTTCAAGGTTTAATGATGGGAGATTTAATTCTTATTTTGAAGTCTTTGGAATCGGCACGGCTATGCGATGGCCCCCCACAAAAACGGGAACCTTACTACATCTTCGTTTCTGGAAAAACTCAAAGTTTTACGGTATTACCTTTTAGAAAATTGGATTTGATTCTGTTAAAGGCAACCTAGAGGCTATGATTCCTCCCGTAAATTATCAAAAAAAACCCTTTTGAGCATTAAACGCCAGCCAACCAGCAAGTAATTTTTTTCTCGGAAAAAAAAACGTTTTGAAGTGGTGTAGAGCTTTAAATGTAAATTATGGAAAGTCTTTTTCCCAATTGATCCTGCATGGGATTTCTATATAATTTACCAGAAGATTGCATAGGGATTTGATTAGTTGCCCCATAGTAAATATCTAGAAACAGCCTCGCTGCCGTAATTATGAAAATTTTCACAATTGATTGGGGAAACAAAAAGTAAGAAACAGGACTAAATATGCCCAAAAAGGGCGTCCAAACTTCAGAGATGCGTCGCAACAGAATCCTTGCCCCCCTCCATTGCCTCCCCCGCCCCTTAATAATAAATTTAGATCTAACTTAGGAAAATTTTAAAACCATAAGGCATAAACATGAGTTGAAATGCACTTTTTTTAATAAAAAAAGGCTTTAAGGGAAAAATGTTATTGGCTAGAGAGGGATACAGGAACGAGCGACTTGTTTCCCAACTCATAATATCTTCTCGACAACTCAAAAGAAACTGAAACCCTATACCGAAAAGTTCACAAGAACAATCAGTAGCATTTTTAGAGACTCAATATAGAGTGTTTCAGAAAAAGATATTCACCAGTATGAGTCCCTCTTGCTAAAGTGAAAGTTGGAATAGACAGACCCAATAGTTGAAATTTAAATTCCCCTCCGTGTATGGAATTATTTAACATTGTTGAAACAGGACATACTTCCCCAAAGTGATAACTTGCACAAGCTAGATTTTATTAGAAGCCTATGGGGGCACCTTTAAGAGTGCCCTTTTTACGGATAACACCAAACACCAACCTAACTGACTTTTTTGTCGGTAGGGAAAAATTTCCCGCGAAACTTTTCCTATTCAGGGCTTGACTTATCATAGGCAAAAGATCTAGCTACCGGGTATAAACCAGAGCCCATTGTTGATAATTCTATGACATTTAAAATCCCTAGAAGTCAAAAGAGGCCCTACCTTTTTTTCCTCTAATTTAAAAACAAGCAATGTCTAGAGCGCCCAAAACCTTTGTCAACTGAAGTCCCAAGTGAAGGCGAAGATTTGGTCTCGATTTATTTTCGCCGATCCCACAACCCGGGTCTTCAAATCCGAAATATTCTATGATCGGCCCTTTCAAGATTTGATATTAAATGCTATCGAAAAAAGATTAATAAGGACAGCCGACCCCCCTGGAAAATTAAAAGAGGAAGTATTCAGAAGACGACGCCCAAAACCTGGAAATTGTTACTATCTTGCTAATGGGAATTTTAAAGAAAAGGAAAAATCTTTTTGTCTTCCGAAAATCATCTGTCTACCAGCAAACATCAGTAGTGTCCAGCCCCCAGAGAATTGGCCCATTTTTTTGCCACCATATCCCATGAGGGACATTTGGGAGTAAGAAAACGCTGGGAAAAAAAAGCCAAGCATTTCTTGGCCCAGAATGAAAGACTGGGAAAAAACTATCTAAAAAGTTTCAAATCTGCCAATGACCCGGGAAACCTTTTCAACACCTCCACCCCGTTCCCTCATTCCGATTCCGTCAGTGTGAGCCCGCTCACGCCTGATAATAGTTGTTTGTCGTTTCCCAGGACTAAACAAGGGGAAACAAAATCTTTTCAATTAGGATGTCTTACTCGATATCCAAGGCTATCCCCTTTTAGAAAAAATTAATTCTCGCATCATTGTTCGAAACTTTCAAAAATTTTCCCCATAGGTGGGGATTCCCCGAATAATTCAATCCGATCAAGGTTCAAATTTACCTCTAAAATGTTTTGTGATCCTTATCTCGCCTCAGAATTAAGTCCGTATTTTTTTGTTGCTTTTCACCCTCAGTCGCAAGGAGCCCCCCGAAAAATTTCATCAAAAATTAAAAAACTATGTTGTGAATGGTTTTGAAAACCGAAAGTTGAAGAAATTTGGGCACTTATGCAACACAGGGAATCTTTTTTGAAGAAACGTTTTTGCCACACAGTGGCTTCATCAGTCCCAAAACAAAAATAAAATGGGTAAGGAGATAAAGTATGCGGTAATCATCCCTCAAAACCCGGATTCGAGTGTTAGTCCCTCACACTTTGTAGTAAGTGCAGCATAGGGCCAAGAGGGGGCTTATAACTGCGGTGAGATGAGGTGAAGCAGGGGGAGGCGGGTCTTAGGTTTTAGGGGCTGATTACCTCATATTCACTCTCCTTACCCCTTTCTACTTTTTATTGGGATGATAAGCCACCCCCCCCCCCCCCCCCCCCCCCCCCACCCCCCCCCCCCCCCTCCCCCCCCCCCCCCCCCCCCCCCCAACCTTCGGGCCCAAAACCCCCCCCCCCCCCCCCCCCCCCCCCCCCCCCCCCCCCCCCCCCTCTGTATGGGAAAAAATTTTTTTATGAACCTTTTGCAACCCAATATAATCTTTGGAAGGATTGAGCGGTCAAGAGGAAAATTTTTTCTTTTTTCCCCCCCGGAAAGGAAAAGAAAAATGTTTATCCATAAAAATTAAAGGATTTCCCCCTAAAATACCCCAAATTTTCCTTTTCTGAAATAAAATGTAAACTCCCATATCCCAAAGTGATAGAATACTTTAAAAAATTCCGAGAACATTGCAACCAACCTTTCTTAGGGCCTTGATTTTAAGAAACAAAAGATTCAAACTTATATTGAGGGTTTTAATTGATGAGTCCCAGGTTTTTGTTTCAAATTCCCCGAAAGAGAAAAGAAAAAGCCTTGCAAAACACCCCTTTGGAAATCCACCCCAAAAAAGCTTAAAAAAAGAATAAATTTTTGTTTCCCATACTAAGAAGGAGTAAAAAACCGGGGCCTCCCCGATATTTTCCCAAGCCCTTGTTTGAATGCAGATTTTCAAAGGTTAAATTTACGTAAGAGGTTTTCCCCCCCCCCCCAATGTGATTAATAGACAAGTACAGGACCGCCCTTTTCACCCCCCTGGGAAAATTAAAGGGCATTACAAGTGGTTCCCCCGGGCCAAGAAAAAAATCCCCCCGTTTATATCAGGGGATTATTCAATTATCGGTTAGCCCTTCAGGTTGTTAACCCCCTAATTTTCATGCCGATTAACCGCCTGACCCCTGATTTTTAAAGGGAGTGGAAGCAATAATATCGTTTATATAGAAAGGGGAAACATTTAATTTGTGAAACCTTATTTTGAAGGGTTACCTTCACCATAAATTTACCAAGTAAGTTTTGCAACCCCGATAAAACCCCATTTTTGATAGTGGGGCAAAAACGCCTTTTTAAAAGTTTGGTCCATTTGCCGAGTTTCCTATCCCTAAGATGAAGCATAAGAGGTTTTCCTTGGAATGAAATGGTTATTATCGACGTTTCTGTCCTAATTTTTCTAGGGTTTCTCTCCTTTACTGATTAAACCCTAGTAAGATGAAGTTTTTTTGGGGAAGATTGGGATAGCTTTTTAAAATGTTGAAATGGTTGCTTTCTTTCGTCACCCCTATTGAAAATTGCTTTAATCAACCCTTCTATTTACACTTTATGCCAGGTTATGTTTGGGGGGCAGTGTTACTTTTGAAATCCCCCTTCTGATATTTTCATCCATACTTATTTTTCTTTTTAAGTTAAAACGTCACCCCAAAAAATTACACCACTGTAGAGAAAGAAGCTCTTCCCAGTAATACTTTGGAACATTTTTCATTTATCGGGAGCCTCCCCCCATAAAAATTATGGGATTTTCTGATCACAACCCTTTAAAATTTATTAATTCTATGAAATCAAAAAACCCCGGGTCCTCAGGTGGGCTTGAGAATAGAACCTTATCTGATTATATTAACACTTAAGTGGATCCTTAACATAATTCAGAGCCCTTTCTCGCCCCCTGAAAAAAAAAATGTAACCTTAAAAATTTAAAGGGTTTAAAAAATGAGTACTCTTTAAACCTAAATTTTAAAAAATATTATTAAAATTTTTTTTAATGTTTTTTTTTATTTGACAGTATGACTATGAAAGCCGTTTCGTTGATGGGGCGAAATATTAAGTCCCCCATGGGTGACCCCGACGTCATTCTGAACCCCATTCTCGAATGTGATGGAAGCCACTCCAGATGCTCTTTTGGGCCCTTTTTCCAAAAGCTCATCCTTGGCAAATAATCATGCTGATCGGGTTTTTTCTTCTCCCCTTCTTCCCTCGTATACATCCTTATTTCCAAGGGACGCGTACTATAAAGAGATATTTCCCAAAGGCGCTTGCAAACTCCCCTACTGCGACCTATTATCGTACGGGGGGGGGGGGTTATACTTCGAAATTTGTCATCCTGTGTTATTTAACTATTGTAAGAGAATAAGTTATCACTTAATATTATAGCTTTAAAGTCCCCCTTTTTTAGCTAAAATAGAGACTTTTTGGCGTTATTTTTATCTGTAATATATAAAAAAATACCATGGTATTATCGCTATATTGTTATACACAAATTTTTTTATTATTATTGTTAGGTAGATTTCTTTTATATGATTTTTTAAACTCGGAACTATCCGGGAACAATTT